>CAWUFW010001664.1:2234058-2678112 GCA_963921515.1 Calotriton arnoldi
TAAATGTGAAAGTTTGATTTTTTCTTTGTATGTGTTTGTTTTCATGTATGTAATGGCTCACCATTTTATATGTCACCGACCGCCACTGTCCCATGGACTTTTATGATGCGAAGGTCAAGAGTGTACAGGCTAATGGCCAGGAAAATTCCCTTTTGTTTGATTATTCATTCTAGTATCAGGGAGTGCAGAGTCGCTTCTAAAACTCTCATGTGGCAGGTAAGATCGAAGCGCCGACATACCCTAAATCAGCCCACACTGTTAAGGGCCATATACACATCAACCCAGACGTTATTGAGTTGATAGACACCTTCTTTAAAAGGTGTCAGCCCAGAAGTATTTTAGACCTTTGATACTAACTCTGCTGCTGAAAAAGCTGACTAAGCAGATGATAAATAACTGACAAAGTATTGCCCTGCACCCAAAACCTCCACTATTTTTTAATATGTGTTTTTATTGAGGTTTCAGTAAGCATCCAAAAAAAAACATTCAGAACATACCTACCAGTTAAGGAAGCAGAAAAACACAGATTAATCTAGTGACAGAGCACTATAGAGCACATGGGAGCTTTTTTTGCTTCACAAAAATGTGGCTGCAGCCAATCGTTAGAGTGTTTATTACTTACATATTCCTGTCAGCTTCGTAGGTGGCAATAATCCCTCAGGGTTTCAGCATCCACTAAGTAAGCGTGCTACGGGCCCATATGTCTTGCAGTCTGCAGCAGGGGCGGCTCCTCCGCTAAGGCAGAGAAGCCTTGCCCCACTGCTCTTCGAGCAGGAAAAAATAAAATGATAATGAAATTTTATTTTTTGCAGGGTTGGGGCTGGGTTAGGGCGGGGCGGGGCTGGCAGCACAGGCAGAGGAGTGGTTTGCACATTCCAAGTGCACATGACTGCTTGGCCGGCCGTCTTGGCCCGGCCAAACAGTCATGCACACTATGGATGTTTCCCACCAGGCTGCTTTACACAGCCGGGTGGGGAGCATGCCCAGCCCCCCAGTACTCATCTGAGCTCAGACCAATCACAACGCTGCATTGCAGAGTTGTGGTTGGCTATGGGAAGCCTGGGTGCTTCCTGGTTCCGGGACTGCCAGAGAAGCGGAGGAGAGACACAGCTGGCAGAAGAGGTAAGTGTTTTTGAAATAAAATTATATTGTCACCCCTGAAACCCCACCTCCCCCACAGCCCTACACCCCAATTCCCTGCCAGCCACTACTGGTCTGCAGGTGTGTGTGGTAACGCGGAGTAGTATATTTCTATCTGTTCCTGACAGTGCCCCATATCTACTAGTCATTGCCGGGTAATGGGCTTTATCTGTGCCCCATGAGCATGCTACCCTGCTTTTAGCCAGCAATAGCGATCTGGCAACAAATCGTTGTGTGGTGGAAGGGACGTTTGCTGTATACCCCATCAGGGCCAGATGCGGACAGAGTGTGCCGATCATGACAGAGAGGGCATCAGATATTACGGCCCAATATTTCTAAATGGGTGGGCAATCCCAGGCAAAGTGCAGAAAGTCTGCATCTTTGGTTCAACACCATAGGCACCTGGAATCAAAGATTTGCAAGGCTGGGGTGTGTGCGATAGAGACAATGAAGGAATTTGAAATGTTTTTAGCACAGTCTGCCATCATGTGTCAGTTTGCTAGTTTGTTTACAGCAGTATCTCTATTCCTTATCAGTGAGTTTGCCACGTAGGTCTCCATCCCAGTCGATCCGGGCTCCGTGAGTGATCTCTGGGGCCTTCCCCACCACCATGTTGTAGAGGTTAGTCACCATGTGTTTTATGGATGAGTGTGTGACCAAAGAAGTAAGCGCATCGCATATCGTTGGTGCCTGGTGAAACACAGGGTTTTGTGTTCTGCAGAGTGCCCTTTAACAGGAGGTAGGTAAAGTGATCTAGTGAAGTTCCCCCACCGTTAGCGATAATAGTATTATGATCTATGAAATGTCCATCAGGATATACATCTCCCAGTGTTTTCAGATCCCTAGCCCTGAAGCCTACAATGGAATTGGGGTTTCTGAGTAATGTGTATCAGAGGGTAATGAGTCAGGTGCTGTCCTGCTGTGAAGAGTATGGGGAGGTGCAGTTTGCTGTGGATAGTAATCCAGGCAGCTTGGGTGCACGCCACCCTGTTAATCTCACAGCAACCACGTGGCGGGTGTTGACCAATCATCACCACCAGAGACTCGGACTGCGCTGCATCATTCTCCACCACCACATGTGCCACATTAGGTGAGGGATGGATTGAGTAGTCAACATAATGGACTTGAGCGCAGACATAGTAGAGTTAAAAATCTGGTATCGCGAGGCCGCCTCGTTCATAGGGTAATATAAGTACCTCCCATTTGATCCATGACTGTTTACCAGCCCATGTCAGTGATACCATGTCACCAAACCTCCACTCTTCAAGCAAAATCCTAAATGGTGAGACTACAGATCAGCTCAAAGGCCATGTCAAATTGCAGAATTTCCTGCATAGATACAAATGAAGAGACAGGTTACTCAGGGGCACCAAGCCACTTCTTACTAATACAGGGACATGTAGATGTCCTAATCCCACTTGATCTGGTAGGAGCACACAACACAGTGGACTTAACATTTTTTTAGACTGTCATGGAAAACAGGGAAGAATTTCTGCACCAGTCTTAAAGCAGCACAACATCACCAATGTCAGTAATCAAATAGGCACCTGTAAAATTTTCCAAGGGTCATTTTGAGGATGTCATATTTCAGTAATTTACAGGCAGCCCTTAAGAAATATAATCACACAATCTCATCGGTATGTGGACTACATGCTAGTCCATATTTGGTTGGGAAACAGCCATAATATTGAAGAAAAATTAATAGTCAGAAACACATCTACTGTTTTATAAGAGACTGCAGCCTGTGAGTATATAGCATCATGGTGACCATTGGTGACCAATAGCCCAGTCAAGACATCATTCTCATTACTGATGGCCTGAAGGACTAGGCATACTTATGATCCCAGTATAGAGGGTGAACATTTGAGGTTTCCCAGGAGATTTTTCCTTCCATGTAGATAATCAACTTTCAGCTCTGATGCTGACAAGAGTACTCTCTCTGCTCCATAGAAAACAACACATTGAACTCATCAGAGCTCATGCATTAACCTGCCTGGTAACATGATCTTTGAAGTTGGTGGGGAATGTGAGACAACTACTTGGAAGGATCCCACACAGTCAGCCAGATTATGCCTCAACTTGAAGAAGTGAGATCACAGTACCCAGCCTTAAAAGAGGTCCGCAGGTTTCATGTGCATTGTCTGAAGAGACCGATGGAAGAGGACTGGATTGCACATGGGAGCTGGTTCCTGAACACTCCTCTGTTCACACAACTTATGATTAGGTCATACCAGTGATGGAGATAACTGCATTTTCCTATTATTGGCCAACCTAGGGCCTGACTCCATTTTGTTATTAAAACATGACTGTGCTTTCATTTCCTTTCTCTTCTCATGCAGCAAAAAGTGCCCGAAAACCGTATGTAAGATGCTTTGTGAGGCTGTTTATTCTCTATCAATAATATATTCTTCTTGATAAGCCTTCCTTCAAATGTAACTGCTCAATGTTCTTCCTGCTGAGACTCAATGAGTCTATTCATTTCATAAGACTGTCGTTGCTTTGTGTGTAACTAGATTTGTACTGCCACTTCCGATGATATTTGGTCAGAAGGCATAAGTAATATTCATTTAGAGGATTGGTGTTAGGTGTTGTTTTTTATTCCATATTGTGATTCGCCGAGCCCATGTAACATTTTGCTCACCTCATGCTGATTGTATGATTTTTGCTTCAAATTTTACTCCATAAAAGAGGGCTCATCTTTAAAGTCATTGAGACTAGGGATCTTGTCTCCCAGGGAGCAAACTTGCTTATTGAGAGGGACCTTAAGTCACCTTATGCTGCATATTTGCTTAGAACTTTATGCTAATTCCCTATAAAACGTTGACTAACTATACATTTAACTTCTTTAATGATTTAAAACTTGTAATAAACTTTAATGGTTTCTAACTTATATGTGATGCAAGAATGCTTATTTTGAATTGACTATGCTATTTTATTTGCTGACAATTTCTTGTGAGGGGCATATTTCCTCATATATGCTTGAGGACAACACTGCCCCCGACGCTGCATAGACACTTTATCTTATATAATCTAATAAAATAGTGTCATCTCCAGACTAGTTATTCAAAATAACACAGGAATGAAACTCACAGAAGAAAATTATCAATGTACTGGGGATATAGCAGTCATCTCCAGACCAGTTATTCAAAATAACACAAGAATGAAACTCACAGAAGAAAATTATCAATGTACTGGGGATATAGCAGTCATCTCCAGACCAGTTATTCAAAATAACACAAGAATGAAACTCACAGAAGAAAATTATCAATGTACTGGGGATATAGCAGTAGAACAAGTTGAATCATTCATTGAAGAACATCCTGTATCTTAAATCTTTTAAGAAAGTTGTGATGCTACAATTATTTCATGAGGCATACAGTAAATCTTATCACCAGAAGACCACATCTTCAAAAAGAGACTGAGATCCATGAAAAGGCTTTAATAATCACGGAAGTCAGTTCATTGAGCCCAGATGCCTGAGACAGTTGAATGACAATCAAGTTTTCTGCATAGTCAGATGCCCAAGTTCTACCAGGTTTCCGGTAAGAAAAACTAAATGCATAGATTTCAGTGTTGATGATGTACCTTCACAGAGATGCCTATGGCAGTGAGATGCAAAATAAGTTTCACTACAAGTTGTCTTGTCAGGTAAAAGTAGGTTCAGAGACCTGAGTTCTTCTGAATAGAATGGCAAAAAACTCTCAAAGTTAAACTCACTTCTGCTGATCCCAAGTTAATTTGTCATTTACTTCCGAGTGTAAAATGTGTTTTGTGCCGGAACGTTGAATAAAAAAAGTAAAGCAGCACTTTGCGCTGCTTTGCATTATTTTGTGTCAGGTGGGTGTCCCATGGGTGGTTCATGGGTGTTCCCATGCTACCACATATCTTTTCTGATGCAAAGCCCTATCCACTAGTTTTGGTAAAATTACGCCTCCATGTGGCAGTGAAAAGTAGGAAAAATTGTTTTATTTCTCCAAATGTTGCAAACGTTGCTTGTGTGCTGCACTGTACAGCACACATACAAAGAGGTAAACGTTTTAAAGTTAGTGCAAGCATAGTCTTTTGTATGCAAAGGGTTTCCTGCTTGTACAAAAAGCAATGTTAGACTTGCGCACACACCTTTGCACAATGGTGCTGTCACTTGACAGCCTGATTATGTACCAACGCTTGGGAAGAGAGCAGCAGCACCATGTCTTTGTAGCAATGTCACTGTTCTGCTCTCCCTGTCAAGCAACTCAGCGCAGTAAGTTTGCCCCATAGTGCTTAGAAAAAGTAGGAGTGTGGTGTGAAGACCTATATAAACCAAGTAATTATTATAAATGCCTTTAATGATGAGCTACCCTCCATCACATGTTGTGCCATACGGTTTCTCTGTAAAAGAAGTATTTTTTTTTATTTCAGTCATTTTCAATCATTATTATTAACAATATTTTGTTCTGGGGCCCACGTTTATTCCATGGACCACAAAGGCTCTAAAAATACCTCTGCCAATAATACAACTATTAACAAAAAGAAGTATGCTGCTAAGGTAGGCACACAAAATTAAAAAGCCTTGATTGCTTTATTAAATAAGTTCTTCTTTATACTTTGCAACTTGACAGGTAGGTTGTTTCCAGTGGCGGCTGGTGACATTTGAAAGTGGTGAGGCGTAAACTGTCTGTCGGAGTGCACCGTGGCGAGCGAGCGCAGTGAGCGAGCCCGAACATCTTAAGGGGGGTTCGGGGAAAATTTTGAAAAAAGAGTGGGTAAATGGTGCAATTTCAAGCTCAAACTCCAAAGGTTTTGTGTGGCTGTGATCAAAATACAAGTGGTGAAAGTGGTGTTATCCCCCCTCACCTCCAGCGCCTAGTGGCAGCTGTGGGATTCCTTTTGTCACTTGAGTCTTGTATCATCCTTAGGCCTTAAGCAGAGGGCGAGCCGCACAAGGTGGTGTAAGTCCAGATGTATTACCTGGAGGAGCAGGTAGGTGCTCTGCCTGAAACCTGGCAGCACGCACAAGGAATGAAATGAGTACGGCAGACAGCACGCTGGATACAACAGCTGGAGTGGAATACACCTATATTTCTAAATGAGGGCCAATGAGGTACATTTGCATATGGGGCGTCTAGGTTGGCCCCATCCCCCACAAGAATGAACACTCTTGTGGTATTTGTTTTTCTCCACCACCAATTGCACTGAGTGCCTGTATCAGGAACCCAGGGGCCGGTGACCAGTTACGCTGCTCCATCTGTCAACATGTACATAAATCAAATTTGTGATATTAAGGCAGCAGTGCGATTATAGTGATAAAGAGAAGCCACCACAAAACACCTCAAACTATAAAAAAATCATTGCATCACAAAACCACCTCAACAGCATTGTCAACATGCATGCGCTCCACAATAGGCCCAATGACATTTACCAGCCCTCGGCGTTGACATGATTTCCTCGTCCTCAATGCGTTCCATATGGGGTCCTCTTCAGAAAAGAGAGCCTTCACCATTCGGACACAAACGCAGAAACGTAGCACGAAAGACAGTGATCAGCGTAGAAGGCCTCAAAGCGCATGAAGGCAAATGAAAAAGGCGCACATCTCTTATTCCAGAATGACCCAGCGACCGGAGGAGTGGGTGTACGGCCCGCTTAGTACCTCCAAACAATGTGTCCACCAAAACAAGATTAAAAAAATGGCGGACTTTGACCCTCGGCAGGGAACCTCTCGGACCATGTTCCATTGGTAAAGTCCAGGCCGTGCAAGGTGCTTCTCCGTGGACAGTAATGCAGCCGAGAAATTCGAAATTACAGAACAGGGAATGGAAATAACTCAGATTCAAGAAAAAAAAGAATAAAAAAAACACATTTTCAAACAAGAGCGCGCAGCACGCCAGAGCTTCTCCCGAAGACATCTGCCTGCATTTTAAAAAGGGTAATTTGTGGTTATTTTTAACTGAAGCAGAGGGTTTCAATTGCATAATTCCCTTTATGCATTCACCCCTCGCGAACAGACGGTATAGCGGGCCGGCGGTCTGCCGCATCGCCGACTGTGCCAATGTTGAGCGCTGAGAAGTCTGAACTGAGGTGGAAGGAGCTATAGTAGAAGTGGGGTTGATACCAATCACGCTTGACACAGAATCCGCTTTCCACTCACGACGACACATATGGCTATCCGAGGCCCCCTGACCTATGAAAGATTTGCCACCAGGCTGACTTTGAGGCAGGCCCCACTACCCGGCCAACCATCCCTCCTCCGTTTACCCACGTGTGACCCTGATGAACCTTTCACGCTGTGACGAACAAACCCAAGCCAGAAACTGAACAGCCAAAGTTAGCACACAAATGCATCACCTAAAGAAGGCAAAGACTTGGTGAGTTTGATGTACAATTTGTGTGTACTCATCTAGGGACAAACTTACTTTGGTGTTGATTAGTGACACCGTCAGTGTTAGCGTCACGCGCTTAATTAGGCAGCTCACACTGTCAAACCCTTCACCTCTTTTTCTAAAGATTTACAATCACCCAGTCGCGGCTCGCAATACTCGCGGGGGGGGAGATTAAAATAAACTAAACTTACCGGGTCCGCCGTCCGCGCCGCCTCTGCTCCGACTCCCGCGTTGGCGCCTTCAATGTTACCGCGTCACTGGAGTGGCAAGGGGCAACCCCTCTCAGCCAATTCTGATGCTGCTCCAGCAGCGCCAGGATTGGCTTAGCAGGGGTACTCGCTGCCCGCCTGCCCATTAGGAGACCGAGGGTTGCAGCGTTGCTCAACCCTTGCTCTCCTAATGCGCAGCCGCCAGCCAGTGCAAACACAAGTGTGCATGACTGGGCTGGTCGGAAAAATTCGCCGACCTTCAGCAGTCATGCGCACTTGTGCTGCTGCCTGCCCCTGGTCTGACAATGCATCATGCATGGCAGTCAACATGACGCCGGACCGCCCACCCCCTTCAGACTCTGAAGGGGGTGGGCGGTCCGACGTCCTGCTGACTGACATGATTGTCAGATAGTTCTCCCTCGGCGTCTCTGAACTTAAGTAAACTGAGTCAGTTTACTTAAGTTCAGAGACGCCGAGGGAGCTGCGGGCGCGGGCGGCTTGTGGGGCAACGCCCCAGCGCCCTAATGGACGCACCGCCACTGGTTGTTTCATAATTTGGGGCCCAGGTGTTTGAAAACCCTGATCCCAGCACATTAGCTCGTGATGCAGCACATCTAACAGCAGGTGGACGTCAGAACGAAGAAGACCTCCAGAAGAATGTTTGGAAAATCTCTCCTTAAAGGAGGAGTTGCCCATGAAATAAAAGACTTCGGGCCTTATGCATGAAATCACATAAAGAAATACAGGCGGAGATATGCACCTCCACATGAGCGTATTTTTACATTTTTTCAGATTCTTCAACATTCCCAGTAGTATGCCTACACAGCTGTGCTGAGCCCAGGTTTGCAGGCATACTAGTAGGAATATCGTGTGTTTCTACCAAAGGGCCCCTATGCATTTTGAGTGTAGTTCTCCATTGTGGAACACTCTGCATGTGTGAACTTAGAGCCCTGTGCAAATGCACATGTCTTTGTTTTTTTTTTCATTGTGGATTTTTTTTTTCCCCCAGAGAGAAAGCCCTTCCCTTGGGTGTGTGATCTGTTTCTGTCCCATCCTGGAAGAGGAGTTACTCTAATCCTTGGCTGGTGCAAATCTCTGACCATTTCCAGTATGGGAGCAGTTCGGAGGATGCCCATAAATACGTTTGTGGGTTTTATCAAACTTTTAAATCAAACCACGCCTGGCAACATCAACTTCCCACCCCTTGAGTGTGATTTACTTCCAAAGTATTGATAGAGCATAGCCATTATCTTTCATCTATCTCTACGAATTCACCCTGGAAAAATGATTTATGACATAAATTTACCAAAATGACAAATGTGTGTAAGGTTACCATGTTTAAGAGGAATCACAAATGAAGTTTGATTCAGATACTGGATCGTATAATAATGCAGAATGTTAGAGGTACGTTTCTAATGACACAACTGCTAATAAGCTAATATGAAGTTTAACAAATAGATTGATATATTTTTTCTTTATGCATAAATGAACATAGTAAACAAAGAATAACAGACATTTCTATATAAGAACACAGTTGTTTTATGTGTTAAAAAAATGGTCATTAACATTAGAATGTGTAATGTGAGCACTGACATTGCTGAGAAAAACAGATGCTATAATAATTTGTGCTATGTAAAGTTTTAATTTAAATGTGCTTTTGAATCCTGAATGATGTATTAACCTATAACGCGCAGAAGATATTTGCAAATTATATGCGAAATAATAATGAAATGTTAAAATATTTTTTTTAGGGGTATCTTATACTGACATGATGCAGTTACAAATCATTAATCAGCCTTATTGGTGAACTAATGCATTGTTTACAATAATGTGAGATTCATATTTTAGCACAAAATCATCGTGCACAAGCTGTGCTTCACGAAGGCTTCAAAACTTGCTTTTCTTTCCTAGCATGAACTTATGAACTGAATAGTCTGAAGCCTTTGGGAACCTCTTCTAAAGTTCCTACTTGTGCTTTAACACTCAACAATTCCTTTCATGTTTGTAGGTTACTTGACTAGACTTGCAACAAAATTGTTACTTCCTAGAGCACATGCTTGGAAGAGGACTGACAAAGGATGAGAACATGAACTCGCCTACTTCCTAAATGTCATAACCAATCATATGACTAAAGTACAGTGGTCCTAAGGAAAATGCAAAGTAATGGATTACTTAATTCTTCCGGATTTGTATACTTTTACCTGTTACATCATCTCATCCCACTGAAACTGACCAATGGGACAGAGTAGTACGACAAATTTGGTGATGTCAAGGGGTGTAAACCAGAAATCTATGGGGTATAATTGCCTAAAGTCTGGACAGGGGAGGTTCCTATCTTGTCCATCTCCCCTCTACCCATCTTGCTGTACAGAGATTGACCATTTGGACTTCCAAAAACAACGCAAACTGTGACAAAAATACTGCTTTTGCTGCCGGCTGGTATGCTTGCGTAGTGGGAATCTTTCTGGCTGGAAGGTTTCCAAGACACCACTGTGGCATTCACGCTGCACTGCAGACAGGGACAGACAACCCTGTCAATGAACTGGAACTGGTCATTCAGTGATTTATTGAAATTTCATCAATAGGGTTTGTATGAGAGTAATTCCCATAGATTCACTTCCTTAGGATAAAATCTCCCTCAGCTGAGGAAGATACCTCGCTTCAGATTGAAATTCATGAGTTGTTTATGCTTATTAAATCTGTTCAAATTCTTAAATTAGATTTCGTATGCTAATCATTTGAAATTTGATAAAGATACAATTTGAGAAAAAATACTCTGCTGATGCTGTTTCATTATTTGTTGTGGCCAATTAATCTGCTTTAAATTTGAACTGATCTAAAGGTAGATTTAATCAGGGAAATTCCATCAGAGATTTAGGGGCACAAGCATCAACCAAAATACAGGTCGCACAGGGCATTTGGGATGCATCAATCCAAATGCAAATTCGCAAAATAGGTAGTCGCAAAATTTGCAATTACCTAAATTGCGAATGCATTTAGGGAATCGCAAATTGCGATTCCCTATTTAGAATGCAACAAGACTTTCCTAAATGCGACTTCGCATTTAGGAAACCCTAATTACCATCAACTGCAAGTTGATGGTAGTTTGCAAAAACTTTGAAAAATGCACAAAAGTGCATTTTTCAAAGTGCCAAGTGGCGCACACACATGTCCTTAGGGACATAAGCATCCAGGGGTAATGGGTTTGACCCAAGACTACCTAAGTGTCCCTAAGTAGCTGGAGGGGGATGACATAGATAAATGGCTGACAGCTTTTGAGAGGGAGAAGAGGCTGAATCACATCCCTACATGAAGCAGAGCTTGATCAGAAAGTTTGGTCTAACCCCTGAACAGTACAGGATGACGTTTAGGGACACCCAAAAAAGTTGTATTCTATCCTGGGTTGACTTTATAGACACATCTGTCAAGGCACTAGGTGGCTGGATGCAGGGTAACAAGTAGGTATGAGGGGCTGCACAATTTGATCATGAAAGAATACATATTGGCCATTTGCCCCTCAGATAAGTTACACCAGTATCTAGTTGATTCTAAGCAGTCTAGTACCAAGGAACTGGGTAAGACAGCTGATGAGTGGGTTCGTACCAGGGTGACCAAAAAGAACCAGGGAGGTGATCAGAAGAAAGAAGGACAGGTGCCTTCCCAAGGGAAGGCCCTGGGTAACCAAGATAAAAGCAGGGCGAGTCCTCAAAGGGTCCCCAAACACCAGAACCAACCCACTTCCAAGGAGAAAGGGTATCAGGGAAGACATTTTGACCCTACAAAGGCAGGATTGTGTTTTGACTGATTGCAGCCAGGGAACAAAAGGGGAGATAAAGTCTGCATAAAGAGGCCCCCCACTGGTAGACAGGCCAAGGGAATGGCTAATGTAGATGCGGGGTGGAAGTTGCCCAAAGATGGGGAAAGGGTATGCAGAGGTGACCTTAGTTTCTGTGGGTGGGCTGAAAGTTGCAACCCAGCCTTACCTCCAAGCATAGAGAAGTGCGGTCAAAGTCCTAAGGACTGAGGTTGAGGCTCTGAGGGACACAGCAGCCAGTGTGACCATGGTGCTGGACAAACTGGTTTCCTCAGAGCAGATGCTACCTGGTGTATTTCACCAGGTCACTTATGCGGACAACAGAGCCAAACTCCATCCCATGGCATTGGTGAGCTTGGAATGAGAATGTGTGACTGGCCCTAAGAAGGTAGTTGTGTCTCCTGTCCTCCCAGTGGAGTTTCTACTGGGAAATGATCTTGAATCTTCTGAGTGGTCAGGGGTGGGAAGGCAGGTCCATGCTCAAATGTTGGACCTCCCTGAGAGGGTTTGTGCTGTGATGAGGGCACAGGCTGCACACCAGGGGAGTAACAGACAATTGTTCCCTGGAACAATGGGCCAAGCCTCCAGGAGTAAGGGCAAAGGGTCTGGTGAGCCAGCCCAAGTAGCTCAAGAAGCTCAGGAGGAATCCAACCCTGGGGGGGGGGGAATCTGATACCAGAAGGAGTAACTCCACCCCTGAAAGATCTGTTCGACTTGGCAGAGTTGCAAGGATCCAGTGGAACCTCCAGAAAGAAGTTGTGCCAGGTACAGCAGGAATGTCCCACTCTTGAGGCCTGAGGCAGACTGCCTCCATGAAGTAGAAGGGTGAAGTCAGTGGTTTCCATGGAGTCTATTGGGAGGATGGCGTCCTCTCTACTGATTTGATTTGATATTTTCTGTGAAAAGGAACAAGGGAACCCTGTAAGTCGGAAGGGACCAAGGGTAGCAGTATATTATTAGAAACAGCGGTCCCTATTATGGACGGTATTAGTCTATAACCACAAAACTGAAATCAGCATCGGGTGTGTTGTTGTCCCAATGGACCTATTTACATTTATTTATTAATTCGATAAACAAGAACAAACATACAATAAAGTGAGCAACAAGTGAAAGGGTTCTGGAAATCAAAAGATTTCCTGACCTCAGGCATGTAGTGGTAAGGTGACTTTTCAATGATAAAGATTACAGTAGTCACGATAGAAAACACATCTTGTACTCCACAACAATGAAAACGTTTTTTGGACACAGTTAAGATGTTGTTGTCGACGACGTTTCGATCCCCAACAGCGGTTATGGGATCATCATCAGGACTGGTCAATCTAAATGCCTGAGAGGTAGCCTTCGTAAGGCAACGGGTTAGGGTGAGAGGGAAGGAGAGAAAGGCAGAGGGGAGAGAGAGAAGATGGAAGGAAGAAATTGAGAGAGGTTAAGGAAGGCTACGGGATATATACCAGTATTCTCGAGATGAGTGCTAGTAGAAGAATAAAATTGAGAAGGACTATATACCCCAGTCGATAAGCTCGTGCAACCTTGTCACTCCCAGAAGAAATTTGGGAGAATTTAAGGGAAGGCTAAGGGTGTAAGCCAGTGTACTCAATTGGAGTGCTTAATGGAAGATATGGGGAAGATGAGTGAAACTATGTACACCAATCAACACGCTCGTGCAACCTTATTAATCCATGTAAAGTAATATGTGGAGGTGTTAGAATGCCAACCTGGAGACGACTCGTGAGTCATGCATTAGCTAAAACTGATGAAGAGAACTGTAGTATGGTGGAGACTTACTGTGGGTCTGAGCAGTAGACCGCACATCAGGTATGTTGAAGGGATAATGTTCAATCAAGCTGGGGCCACAGTAACAGTGACTTGGGGCAAAACCCCACCCGTGGACACTAGTCTGCATGGGGGCGTATGATGAAGGCTGAAAGAAATGGTGATAATTACAAAGAGGTCGAAAGGCCTCTCTGTCACGGCTAAGGAATCATGCGTGGCGGCCAAGGCTTACCTCTCTCCGTTTGCGATAGTTGGAGCGGTAAATCCACACACGGTGCTCAAGTCTTAAGGGCTCACAATGGAGCGCGGTAAGGGGAACCTGGCGGGAGACAGACGGCCAGTAAGCTAATGGGATAGCAGTCTGTGTTAATCGTGAGCAACTAAAATTCTCGGCGTTGCTGCTTACCTGTGGCGATGTCGTAGATCGAGTTGTGAATGTAAGCACAACTGGAGCGTGTGATGTGTGAAAGAAATACGGATGTGATTGCCGTAGGTGCGCATGCGTGCACCTGATACAGAATGGAGCGCCACGCATATTGCGTGCCGGTACGTATTGGGCGCCATGTTGGAAGTGGGATTTGGCCCGTATACATTGAAGGGATGTAGTGAGTGCGACTAATCGGCATAGTTCAAAAGGGAGTAAAAGGGGACAGCATAGAGATTTGGTTACAAGGACACATTCAGTTGCAGGCAAGGATAAAACTGTAAATTTGAAGCAAGTATGAGCAGAGAATGTGTCTGCATGTTGGACAGTCCGTTACAGTTAAGTGATGCAGACTACATCAAACCTGGATAGTTATAGTTCCAATAGAGGGTGTTGACAGAGAAAACATATTGGCATACAATTAACCACAAGTGTTGCATGTCAAATAAAATCTTGTGCTGTGTTTAATTATGGGTGACGAAAAACATAAAGCACAGTGTTATTATAGTGTTCAAGTAGCTTGTCATCATAAACTAGGGATAGAGACCCTTAGCAACTAATTTATGCAGTTTAAGTATCTGTACTGAAACCATATAATGAATCAAGAAGCATACCAGCATCCAGGGGTATGTCAGAGAAACGGGGACAATTGGAACCATAAGAATTACAAGTTCATTATGTGTGTACTCCACGGTCCATGAAAGCAATTAATCAGATCAGATTTGTCCAATCCTCCACACGGTTCAGTCCCGTATGGAGACTATTAGTCCTTAAAATCCATTTTAGTTCCTCCTTATTCAGGATACTGCTGATGTCAGAGCTGCGAGGCAGTGGATGGACCACATTGATTACTTGCCACTTCAAGTCATCCTCCGTATGGCCTAGGTTTGTAAAATGTTCAACCAAGGGTGCATTTGCCGTTTGGCACCGTATTCTGCTCCGGTGCTGGCAGACTCGAATTCTGATTTTCTGTGTCGTCTGCCCAATATAAATTAAGTTACATGGGCAAGTGATTGCATATACAACATTATGGCTGTTACAATTGGAGAAATGTGACAAAGATACATTAATATTCCCATAGACAATTTTTTTGCTTTCAATAGTGAGGTTACAGACACTGCAACCTCCGCAGCGATAGTGGCCTAGTGTCGGAGGCAGGCCCCATATTTCTGTCAGAGTCTGCGGTGGTTTTTTAGGTGCTAAGGCAGCCCTGACTAGGTGGTCCTTGATATTCTTGTTTTTCTTGAATGCAAATAATGGGCGTTCAAAAGTCAGGCTTCCCGCATTCAGTATCGACCAATGTTTTAGAATGCATTTTTTCACAAGATTGGAAATGGGTGAGAATGTTGTCACGCATACCATCCTCTCGTCATTGTTTTTGAGTTTGGGAGTCAGGAGTGTCTCACGTGGGCAATACCAAGCTCGTTTTAGTGAATTCCTTACTAATTTGCGAGGGTAACCTCTAGTGAGTAGTTTTTTGGAGAGGGTTTTGGCTTCCATGAAATAGTCAGTTTTCCGAGAACAATTCCGTCTTATGCGGAGGAACTGTGAGAAAGGTAATGAATCTCGTAAAGCACGTGGGTGATGACTATTGTAAGCAAGTAAGGTGTTTTTCTTGGTAGGCTTACGGTAGAGTGTGGTGTAAAGTTTGTCATCTTCAGATATGATGAGTAAGTCAAGGAAGGCAACTTGACTCTTGCTGTGTGTCAAGGTAAATTTAAGGCCATTACAATGGTCATTGAGCCAATTTAGATACAGCAGCAGGGTGGTTTCAGGTCCCTTCCAGATTAGGAAGATATCGTCTATATATCTCCTCCATTCAAGTATCCTGGAGGAGAATGGGTTATTTGTGGACAGAATCTTATAGGTCTCAAGACAATCCATATAGAGGATGGCAAAGTTTGGCGCAAAAACAGCGCCCATGGAGGTCCCTTTAATTTGTTGGTAAAAGCTGCCATCAAATGCGAAGAAATTACGCGATAGGCAGATTTTGAGAAGATGTAAGATAAAGGGAGTAGGTACTGGATGTGGACGAGGTCTTGAGTCAAGAATGTTTTGGATGACCTCAATCCCCTCGTCTTGGTGGATATTGGTATATAATGACTCCACATCCAGAATGCAAAGTATGCATTGTGTAGGATCGAATGGGAGTCCCTCAACCAAATTGATCATCGCCATTGTATCCTTTATGTAGCATTTAGTGTCAGGGACAAAGTCCTTAATAAAATGATCTACATAGCGGCCTAATGGCTCTAAAATAGAGCCGCATCCGGATACAATGGGCCTGCCTGGTGGGGTTTCTGCATTTTTATGCACCTTGGGCAGTGTATAAACTACTGGTGTTCTGGGAGATTTTGTATTCAAATAAAGGAATTCATTTTTGCTGAGGAACCCCTTAGATAGACCCTCTTCTGTGATATCATGAATAAGACTCTGTATCTCTTTTGTGGGGTCAGATGTAAGTCTAACATAATGGTCAGTGTTCGCAAGTTGTCGTCGGATTTCTGTTTTGTATGTCTCTAAGCATGCGATTGCCCTCAGTCATCTTGGCACTAGCAAAATCCTACGTCCAGCCTAATTCTGTTGCGAGTAAGACAGTGAGAACTATATGCAAAGTGAAAACAACCAGGTTTTCAACTGCTTACGAAAGCAAAGGAAGTTGACCTGACTTTTAAGATGCAAGGGCAGTCTATGCCAAATCTTACAAGTGGAATGAACAAAACTGCGACCACCCAATGCTCCTTTCTTTATTCTGGGAATAATCACTTATCTTGAATTGGCTGATCTTAGTGATCTATTTGGAGAGTACCGCCTAAGTTTGCTTTTGAGATACTCTGGTCCAGATCAAGGCAATGCTTTATGTGCCAAACATAAGACCTTGAAGGCAATACTTTTTCCTGACAGGGAGCCAGTGATGCTTCGCCAGTGCATCTGTTAAAGATTTGATTTTGGGAATTTTCTTGAGTGAAGTGACAGGCTGTGTTCTGTAACATCTGAAGCTTTTTTATTGGCCTCTGTTTCGTGCCAATATATGTTATATATATATTCACTGAAAAAAACAAAGGTTAGTAGGACGTTATAGTTAGGAATTAGCATTTAAAAAACCTTAGAAATTCAATGAAAAAACAAAATGTTAAAGGGAAGTTATAGTTAGGCTCAGATTTCACTTGTACAAAACTAGTGAAATTCAGCCGTTATAGTTAGTGAGCTAACTATAACTCGTGCCCCTGCAATGCACTGCTTATGACCTCACATATTACCTCACACTTGACATTGTCAATGACATCACTGATGACATCAATGATGATCAGTTGAACTGAGACCGCAAGATTGTTGTTGGGTAGCCATATAAGGCCAGAGGAGCAACCTTTGCCCTTATGTACCCTTATAAGTGAAACAGATAATCCACTGTAAGGAAGTCAAACTTGGAAATTCCACACATACCTAAAACATTGCAGATCGTTGTTTCTCTATGCAGTAATCAAGACAAAGAGCCAGTAAAACAACATCCAAATATTTATACTTGGTCACACTTAACAGTTTCTCACCTGCAAGGTACCAGGCAAATTTCTTTCTTTTATTCCCAAATAAAAAACTAATTTGTATATTTGTGGTCAGACGCATGATCTGACAATACTGAGCTAAAGAGTGAACTTGGTGCTGAAACCCTCACTTCTATATATAACAACACCCACAGCATACAATAATGCTCTAATGTGTTGTTAAATTATCGGTAATTCTCATTGCTCTGTTTACTCTTCCCGGTTTTACCACTTACACCTAAAAGTTGAACCTACCTTTGCCAGGCACCGCGTAACCTTCTCTAAAAGCAAAATACTCACTATCCTCATTCCCCTTCCTGTGTACTCCCCCTCACGGTCCACCCTAGAAGGAGTATGACCATCATATGTACTCTTATCCCCAAGCACACGGAATCGGTTGTAGGACATTACAACACGTGGAAATACAATGCAGTACTTTACCGCGTATATTTTACACCGCATTTCTTTACCACACATATACATTTACATTGCAAACCTATACCATGAGATTTTCAGTCACAAGAATATATATGTATTATATATCCTTTTTTTTTTTATTGAGATCCATCAAGAATTTACAAATTCATCCAAATAACACAATACAAATATCCAATAATAAAACCATTCACGATAGCACTATTGATAAAAAAAAAAAAAAAATCAGTTGAGAAACAGGTTACATAACCTTGAATTAAACGAGACATTAGAGATCAGATAGAGTAATCTTACACCAATAACTAAGTTATCACCAGGATGCCCATAAAGCAGTAAAATATAAATCCAGGTAGAGCTGAAAGTATTGTCAAAATTAAGGCAGCTAATGGTGTTTTGACGTACTAAAGATCAAATGCAACGTCGCCTGCCGGATCTAAAGCGAGCTAAAGTGTCTATAGTGCATTAGGTCCAATAAATTATACGAAAATATTAACATGTAAATCATAATTAATATTTTTGTCCTATTGACTTAAACCATATAAAAAAAAAAAAACAAGGGAAGCTAAAGTGTCTATAGTGCAATAAAGTGCTATAAGGTAAGTGTCAAAAGGGCAATCAAAGTGCAAACAAGTGTACAAATATGTCAACACATACAGCATTCGTGAAACTTTCTGTATATTAGGACAAATTTTAAGCTCTTATTTAAATTACGAAATTTTTCAGTCGAAATGGGCCGCCCAGATTTTTTCAAACTTCTTAAGCCCTCCAATTCATAATGCATACAAGCACTCGCTGTTCCTAACCTGTTTCATTTTCCGAACCCAATCGCATTTTGTTGGAACCAGGTCTGATTGCCATCTCTGAAGCAGAAGTGATCTGGCGACCGCCATTGCAATATAAAGTAACATTACTAAGGGGTCGATTACTATGTCGGGCGGATCGCCACCGCCCGCATGGCGGTGGCGATCCGCCCGCCATTTTCGTCCGTCCGCCACCAAATTCCCCCCGCCATATTACCATGGCGGAGGGGACCCCGGCGGACGGAAAGACCGTCCGCATGTTTTCCGCCCGGCCGATCAGTCGACCGGGCGGAAAAGGGATTAATATGGTGGTGGTGTCTGCAAGACACCGCCATCCACATTATGATGCCGGCAGTGATGAGCCTTTCCATGGCGGCGGCGCCGCCATAAAAAGGCTCACGGTCCCTGACATTGGGGGCCCGTAGCGGGCCCCCAGGTATTTTGGGGGGTGGGGGGTGCACATGGGGGGTACCTATGGTACCCCCCTGCATTTGCACATACAACATGGCAGGCACCGCACGGTGCCTGTCACGTTGTGCATGCAGATGCACAACATGCATTTCCAGCACTGTGGCGGGCGGTGTTGTGAGCACCGTCCGCCACAATGCTGGAAATGGGGGATGCCACCACCACCGTGGCGGTGGCATCCTAATCAGATGTGCGGGACCGCCGCACACATAGCGGGCGGTCCCATTTACCGGGGCGATGGCGGGCGGACAAAGTCCGCCCGCCATCATAATCGGCCCCTAAGTTATCAGGAAGATGTAAAAAAGGGTCATAGCCAAGGACCTTCAGCCAATTATTGGAGTCTAGTATGATGAAACATTCAGCCTCCAGATGGCGAAAAATCTCATTCCAGAACCCCTGAATTAAAGGGCACTGTGATATAATATGCGTCCAATTGGCTATCAGATGATTTAAGCAGCGAAAACACTGACTGGATTGGCTGAGATAAACCTTGGAAAAAAAATGTGGAGTTCTATATAGAAGCCATTTATTGAAAAATAGCATCCAGCGCCAATTTGCTCCCCTTAGTGTTGTGAAGTTAAGTTTATTTAATTCAGACCACATACTCGCAGTAACCTCCAAACCTTCGTGTTTTTCCCATTTTGTTATTGCTTTCTCGGAGAGATCAGAACCCCTGATAGAGGCTAAAAATCTTTTCCACTCCCCAGGTTTCCTGACTGTGATTTCTTCGAAAAGAACATATGACAGCTTTTTAAGTTCATTAATCTGTATCAGATCCAGATTGTTAAGAAACCAGATCAGAATATTAAATGACCCAACAAGAAGGAAATCATTCGGAATTAGCTCGTATATTTTGGAAATATTCAGCCACCTATCGGACCTAATAAAATCTGAAATTTTCCGAAAACCGGCCTTCACTTATTTTTGACTGATTTCCGTCGATCCTCTAGCTCCAAATACTGAGGTGAGTTCGGATAGTGGAGTTGAAGAATTAATAACTGGAATTGTATATCTCCTATAAAAATCTTGACGTTTATAAGAGAACTACTGCATGCACTTATAACGCCCTAATTTAGGGGATTTCGAAAATTTTTGTGGACAGCGTATCTGATGCTCTTTACAGATTAAATTCATAAAATAATTTACAAATAAACCTGTATTCAAATCTGACTTAAATCTAGACAAATATTGTGCAAAATATGCAAAATAATAATCCCTGAGATTCGGGAGCACTAACCCACCATTCTCCACCTCCTCATATAAAGTGCTTAATGCAATTCGGGGAGTTTTCTTTCCCCAAAGAAAGGATGTAAACATGGACTCTAATTTGGCAAAAAAGGTGCTGTTAAAACACATGGAATTGCCGAGAATAAAAAAATTAAATAGCGGGAGAACAGACATCTTAATCAGTGAAACCTTTCCCATAATAGTCAACGGGAGCGAGTCCCACCGAAGCAATAGCTCCTGTACTTTCAACAGAAGCGGGACAAAATTTAAATCATACAAGTCAATGATTCGAGACGAGAAGAAAATCCTCAGAGATCTTTTTGGTTTAGAATTTAGACAGGACAAAATATCAGGATGTAACACATCGGGTTTGCATCCGCACTGGATTATTTCTGTTTTCTTTTTGTTAATTTTATACCCCCGAGCAATTCATACCGCTCAAAAACCTCAAAAGCGTTTGCTTGGATCCCCCTATCGCCTTCGATTATAAGCATGATATCGTCCGCATATAATTTTAGTTTCCCCATTGTAGGTAAAGGGGGGCGAATATCTGCATTATTTCTAATAGCGATAGCTAAAGGATCAATAAAAAAAGCGAATAAAATGGGGGACAATGGACAGCCTTGTCTAGTCCCTCCTTTTACACTAATTTGTCATGCCTCGCAGGCATTAACGATGATATTGGCTTCTGCATTAAGATATATTCTCTGAATCAACCCTGTGATCTTAGGAGGTATACCAAAACTGGAGAGAATATGGAATAAAGTCTCCCAGACCACGAGGTCAAACGCCTTCTCCGCGTCTAACAGAAGGACCAAGGCTGGTATTTTCTTGGTCCCAAAATAATCCAATGCTTCTGCAAGATAATGCGTGTTAGTCGCAAGCTGTCTCCCTGCTATAAACCCATTTTGGCCAGGATGTATCAAAGTCGGGGCAATAGCATTGAATCTGTTGGCTAAAAGTTTGGTGATGATCTTGTAGTTAGAGTTAGAAGTGTGATTGGGCGGTTTGAATTGAGGTCTTCGCAGTCTTTTCCCTTTTTTAAAAAACTAACCACGTTCCCTTTTTGAAATGAAGGCGGAATCGGGCCTCCCTCTAAGATTGAATTAGCAACCAGCAAAAATTATTCTAAAACAACATCTAAAAAAGTTTTTAAAAACTCGGCTGGGAGACCATCCGGACCACAGGCTTTGCCGTTCGGGAGGTTTTTTATGATATCCCCCAGCTCTTCACTGGAGAAAGGGCGCATCATGCTGCTTTTATCAGCCTCAGAAAGTACCGGTATTTCCTGTTCCTGGAGAAACTTGTCCAGTGTTGCCTTATCAAAGGATTGTTGTTGGCTATAGATATTCTTGTAATGTTTCAACATTATGTCCCTTATAGCACTGGATCTTCACTTCGGGAGCCGGTTACAGGACACCTCAAAGTACTAATCCGGTTACTTGCGGCCTGCTCTCTGGCCTGCCATGCAAGGAACTTCCCTGTAAAATTGCTCTCTTCATATACCTTTTGCCTATGGTTGCCATTAAATGTTTCACATTCTACATAATAAGCTTCAGAGAGATCCCGTTTGGCTTGATCGAGTTTTCTTTGATTAGGAGCCAAGGGATTACTGAGAAAAATAACATAGCACCTCTGCACCTCCTGTTCTAAATTTTGCTTTATTTCTTTCTTTTTTCTAAAACTTTCTGCATCCTTCCCAATAGCTAGACCCCGAATATAAGCCTTTAGAGAGTCCCAAACAATGTGGGGAGGAGCTGTCCCGTGATTTCTTCCGATAAAGTCCTTTATCTCTGTTTTACAGAGTAGAACCCAACTTTCTTCCGAGAGATATAGCCTATTTAACCCCTTCCATGCTCATGACGAGCTCAGCTCGTCATGCTGCGCAGTGCTCGTGTGCGCATGACGAGCTGAGCTCGTCATGAACCCGTCCGCTTAATGAAACGCCTCGCACAGGGCGAAAATCGGCCGCGCATGGAAGGGGTTAAGGTCCATCTCTTAGAGTAAGCCATGATCTTACCTAACTCGAGCTCTAAAATAAGCATTGCATGGTCTGAAAATCCGTTTGAAAGGAATTTTTGCAGACTAAAAAGCAAGGACTTAGATATAAGAAAGAAATCAATGCGTGAGGAGGTGCGAAATCTGCCTGAAAAGCAAGTATATGCAATCTTAGTCGGGAATACTGCCCTCCAAGGGTCGATTATGTCCAGAGTTTTCATATAATTTTGAATAATTCTGCAGGTTTTAGGTTTTAATTGTTTTTTAGAAGTGGCTGAAGAATCAATTTTTGGATTCGCTAGAAAATTAAAATCTCCCCCTATACTCACTTCCCCGGGCGTTTGTACTAGGGATTGAAAAAACTCTTCATATGGTACCGGATTATCCTCAACTGGGGCATAAATGCTAGCAAAGGTTAAAAATCTATTCCCCAAATTGCAGGTCACCCAACACCACCTTCCTCTCTGATCACTTGCAAAATTAACCACCTTGGCTTGAAGTTTTTTGCCCAAGAAAATCACCGTGCCACGATGTGATACGGAGGAGGAGGAGAAGGCCCGGTATGTTGCCCAGGACCTAACATTGAAAAATCTGCTAACTTCCCTTCTGCTATATGAGATTCTTGAATTAAAATAACGGCCGGGTTTTCTGTCTTAATTCATGATTCAATAGCCCGTATTTACTTTTTATTATTGAGTCCGTTTACATTAAAAGAAACCACCTAAAGGATTTTCTTATTAACCATTAGCACACTACACGGTAAGATCTTAAAAGGGACACAAGATGGGCTAAAGTATGCTGGAGGGACACAGAATCTGTCGTTACTCCCCCACTTGCCCTAACAGGATATAGATTTATAGGTAAAATTTGGATGAATCTAGAATTTACAAAAGGATATCTTTTTTCCCTCTTGCTACCCATTCCACACCCGTGGACCCCACCCCTCCCAAAAAAGCCGCGGTGAGCAGTGCACCATCCCTGCTCACGCCTGACAGGCTTACCCAACTCCCCAAAACTGGCACCTTGACCTTGTGCCAGGTGCTGCCGGCCTACATACCCCTCCCCCCCTCATCCAGGACGTGAAAAAAAAAACAAGGGGAAAATAAACCCCACAATACTATGTAAGAGAGAAAAGAAAAATAGAAAAGCCTGACTTGGAAAAAAAAAAGGAATCAGATGAAAGAGCAGACAAAAGAGCGCTGATTATAACAGCAAATATAAGGCCCTCAGCTAAGAGATCTAAGACTTGCTTGAAGAAATTCGTTGCAGTAGTTCCTGTGCTTCAGGGATATTGCAAAATACATGAAATCTACCTTTAACGAGCACTTTTAGTTTGCTTTGTTGTGCAATGATTGCCTGTGCCCCCTGTTCTTTCAATATATGCAACATTTTAACAAAGGCTTTCTGCCTTTTGGCTGAGGAGGCCGACATATCAGAAAAAATGCGACATATTGGGACCTCCGAGGAGGTGAACTGTCTCTGCCTTATGGCCTTAGATAGAATTTGTTCCTTGACCCTATAATCCCCAAAGTTAACAAGGATTGTCCGTGGGAATTTAGCGTTAGGGGGTAGATGCGCAGGCACCCGGTGGGCCCTCATAATGGTAAGATCTCCATTAAACTCCGAGAGAACATTTTTTTAATGAACAAATCAATCCATTGTAGTGTCTGCTGCCCCTCAAGGCCTTCTGGGATACCAAGAAAACGAAGATTAGAGCGCCTAGAGTGATTCTCCAGTTCCTCTAGTTTGAGTTCCATTGCGGACTTTTAGCTCTGATAAGCCGCGACTTTGTCGTTCATGATAGCGACCTGGTCCTCCAACTGCGAGATTCTAGTCTCTGCCTCACGAAGTTACGCCGGAACCTGAGTCATGTTCTCTTCGATTTTAGACAGACTGGCATGGATGGCAGCAATTTCCGTGGACTGAGAAGCTTTAAGCTCTCTAATCTCATCCAGACTTAAGTTGAGGAGGCTCTTAGCATCCCATTGCAGAGAGAAAGATCTGTTGTTCTGAGAATTTTTCTGTATTGACTCAGTCCCAGCCATAGATTGCGCTAGAGATGTTGTGGCAGAAGCAGCAGAAGATATAATGTTCTCTGAGACAGCCTGCCCACCGTCCTCGAAAGCGGGTAGATCCGAAAAGCTCCGTCCAGGGGAGGATTGTACTTGAGGTTGTGGGAGAACAACGCTGTTGCTGCAGAGAGACGCCCCCTTTGAGGGGTTTGCAGGTGGTTCAGCAAATGATGGAACACTCTCAGCCCCCTCTATGCCAGAGATTAAGCCTGGTTTAGCTTTAGAAAATAGAGGGTATTTTTTAAGTTCCTTGGATTTCCCAGTGACAGAGTTGTCCCCGGGAGCCATCGCATCTGGGCCCTCCAAGCTTTCCAAGCTTTGCACAGTTGAGAGACCTGCCCCAGGAGAGACAACAGGAGCGGAACTGATACTTGAATCCAAATCGACGGATGTGTCTGGGAGAGCTCTGCAGTGGCCATCTTAGAGTTCTCTATGGCCAGACCCAAATCTTTCCTCAGAGTTGCTGCATGATTAGTCCGGGCTGCTGCTTGTCCTGTGCGCTTTTTGACCCTTTGCATCAGAACTGGGGAGTCAAGATGGGATGCAGCAGTATTTCTGGAGAAATTTCGCATATTGAGAGTCCCAAAAAGTTTCTATTACTTTACTTTCTCAAAGATGGATTTTCCGGATAATACCAGGAGAAGAGAAAGAAGGCTCTAGCGCATAGAACTCCCCCAGCGACCCTCTACCAAGTAGCACAAAAGCCCCATGCGCATACAGACAGCGGAGCACATGTACTTACCCCTTGGAGAGAAACCTGGTGGTCCCCGGTGTCGCCATAGAAGTGGGTCTCAGAGGTAGCAAGCCTGCTTGAATACTGAGAGGGAAAGCTGCGCAATCCAGAATTTGTTTTTTTTTTCTTATTCAAAGATACGTCCTTAATATACTTTTATATCCTCTGTGTTTGTCCCAGAACAGCTTAGCAGGGGTCAGAGATAGTAAAGAAAACAAAAAAAGAGAAGAAACAGAGGCGAACAAAGAAGTCAGCAGCTTGGTTTGATGTTAAGGCTCCCACCAGACGGATTTTAAATTCCCTTTTGAGACGCCAAGTGGCTTTTTCCAGCCGGTTTGTGCTGTGGAAGTCTGCCGTTTTTTTTTTTACCTCTCTCCCCTTTCCTTTCTTTCCTCTTCCTGCTGCCTCCTGCCGCTTCAGGGGAAAAACAGTTAGCCCACGGCGTTTCCTCGGTTCTTTTTTAATGAGCACCGGAGCCTCAATAGCTCCCGCTCCTACTCAAGGAATCAGCCGCGGCCATTTCGCTGCGATACAGCGTCTCCTGGCTCTCATCGGCATCCCGGAAATGGAGGGGGGGAGTGGCTACCGTGCAATCAGCCGGTCAGCATCGCCCCTAAGGCCAGATGAACGTGATACTCTCACGAAAAACCGAAGGTTGTAGGGACGCTATAGTTAGGCTCAGGTTTCACTCATACAAAACCAGTGAAATTCAGCAGTTTTAGTTAGCTGAACTAACTGTAACTCTCGCCCTGCAATGCACTGCTTATGATCTCACATATTACATCATTCACGACATAGTCAGTGACATCACTGATGGCATCACTGCTGACATCTCAAATTACATCACTGATGACATCATTGACCAACAGTATGTAATATATATATATATATATGCATCTATGTATATGTATATGTATATCAAGAAAGGCAGATTGCCGAAACGCGTCTGTCAGTGCGGGGGGGTTTTAGCACGAAATAAATCACATCGTGAGCAAGGACCTGCGAGTGCTCTCCTTTTTGCGCCAATTGGACGTTTTGGAAGTGTGGAGAAATATATATATATATATATATATATATAAACGCGTCATCTTGACATGTATATGCAATAAAACTTCCCGGTTTGCATCTTCAACGGAGTCTGTGCCCGTGTTTGACCCGGCGAGGTCTTTCCTTTGGATCCTGTTTGTGTATATATATATATATATATAAATATTTTTTAATATATATATATGGTTATCCCATTAAAAAAATAACCATCCGGCACTCCAAAAGGTACTGGCCACTCGGTAATTTATTTTTATGACGTTCTAACATCTACGCGTTTCAGCAGTCTCACGCTGCCTTGTATATATATATCAACAAACACAATCCAAGTGCAGGTAATGCAATCAACAGATTTAATGGACTCCAATTTCGCTGGTGCTGATATAACAAATTTATTTCAAGCTCATGCTGCCCATGACGCATATCGGCCACGTCCTGTGGCCTTGATCACATGACCATGCTGCATCTTTACAATATATTTAAAGGAAACCTAACCTCCATGTGACTAGTGATGACTACCATAGCCATAAAAAACATATTACTACACTTACAAAGAAAATGACAATTTGGCATTTTAGCAACTCCCTGATAACAAATAATAATAATGGATATCAATTTCTTAATATATGTAAGCAGACAGACACATGATGTTAAATAAACATTTCATAAATAGATTGCCACAATTTGTAAAGATTATCGTAAATCATATATATATAAACATATATAGACAGTCCCTTATTGCGTCTCGAATCGACAGACCATATGGACAAGGCATATAAAACCTAACCACCGGATGACACACAAAACCAGATATATTGAATCTGAATTATACACAGCCTATATATTTCTCTAGATGGCACATAATAATGCTGTGGACATTGTGCTAGCTTTGATATTGCCAACTACTAAGGCGTGCAAATACGCAATTATCGAGTGCAAATACGCAATACACAGGGGCCGAATCCGATTCGGGCCGGAAAAAATACCGACCGACTCGGTACGGGATCATAGTCCGACCGACACGTACTGGCGTTGCCCGAGCTGGGAAGTACGATGAAATGCATGTGAATCACGACCGACTCGTACGGAACTCAAGGCGAATGACCGACCCGGACGGAAACAAGCTATCCGGCCGGGAAACCACGCGAATCGAACCGACCGACACGCACCAGGAATCAACCCGAACGAAACGTACCCGCGAACTCCGACCCGCGCAATACGATGCAATGGGTGCAAAATCAGACCGATTCGCACGGAGCCCAAGCCGTACGACCGACACGCATACAAAACCCAGCCGAACAAACACAATACTCCGCGACCGACGCGTACGCCGCATATGAAACTGAGCTGAAACACAGCGGGAACGACTCGGAGAGGCGCGCACGAGATAACTGCAACGTCCTACTCGGTCAGAAGAACGGCTCCTACATGCACAATAATCACAAATGAAAAAATACAAAAAAAGAGGGCCAAACAAGCAATGACAAAGCCAATAATACAGGGGGTGAAAAAAATGGAACAAGAACACACCCCCAACTCCACCTACATAAAGGCCACAAATCCCTACCTTGATCCTTTGCAAATTCCACTGACCTGCCAGCACAGAACACCAGCAGACAGCAGACACACACACAGCTCATCCAACACAAAAGCCACACACCATTAGCACCTCAACAAATAGCACCCTCACACACACACAGCAAAACCTACACACACACACCCTCACCTGCACACACACACACATCAATCACCACCACCACCCATCACCATGCCCCTAAAGAAGAATCCAAAGTTCCTAGATAGTGAATTGGAAGTCATGGTAGACGAGATCCTGAGGGTAGAGCCACAGTTGTTTGGCACATTGGTCCAACAGACCCCCATGGCACAGAAAACCAAGATGTGGGCGAGGATCGTCGACAGGGTGAAAGCACAATCACCATGTTTGCGCACAAAGGAAGACATCCAGAACAGGTGGTATGATGTGCGCAGGAGGGTCAGGGACCTACTGAAGAAGGATTACCTCCTGAGCCAGAACACCGGCAGTGGCCCTCCTGCCAAACCAGTATACCTCAGGCCCTGGGAGGAGAAGGTGCGGGCCATCCTACCACCAGTGAGCGTATATGGACTAACAAACATCCCAGAGCCTGGTGAGTACACAACTAATATACACAATATTGTGTGCCAATACACACACATCACTGTCAAGGGGATAGTCAAACCATGCACCCCTAGCAAATCAACAGCAACCAAAAGATAATCATCCCAAGAAGTGTATGTTAGTCAGATAAACACAATACATGCCATGTCATAGTGATGTGTAACTGTGTCATGACATGTACAAACCCAATACCAAATAGAGCTAGGCAGTGGCACAAATCTAACTAACAAACACTGTCAGATATTTAGCCACCACTAGAACACCACCTCACAGGGAAGCTCACAGAAAGGAAGGAATCCTGTGTATGCTGGTGAAGTCAGTGTAGCCAAGAGCATGATGGGACTCGTAGTAACAGATAATGGGCAGCCTCACATTTGGACCATCAACACCACTCTGAACCATGCTCACAACACAGGGAGTCGAAAAGGACTGACAATATGGCTGACACTGGGTACTGTTGTGGGGAGCACAAGGCCCTGCTGGGAACTGTGCACCAACAAACAGCAGAACACCACTGCCTGACATCCTGAAAGCCAACTTGCACTCCCTGCAATGCTAGCACGTTGCATGGTGGGATATCTGGCTGGGTGGGAAGGAGGACTGACAGCACTGACCATAGTTACAAGCAGCTCTCCTCACACACCCCCTCAACACAAACTCCACATAACCCACCTGGGAGAATGCAATGCCTCACACACCAAATGAAGATCCCACAAAGAACCACCACCCTGGGTAATGCTGTATGAAGCACAGGGATACTCTTGGGACTTGTAGCCAAACAAACGCAAGGACAACACTGTCAGCCTTCCTGTCAGCACAGGCACACTACCCCACAGGGAAGCAGAGTCAAAAGGAAGGAAGTACGGGCATGCTGGGAAGGGGGTGTAGGCAATAGCATGATGGGAGTTGTAGTCACAGATATTGCTCACCCTCACAATTGGCCCTTCAACACCACTCTGAACCATGCTCACATCACAGGGAGTGGATAAGGACTGACAAGATGGCTGACACTGGGTACTGCTGTGGGGAGCACAAGGCCCTGCTGGGAACTGTGCACCAACAAACAGCAGAACACCACTGAATGACATCCTGAGAGTCAACCTGAACCCACTGCAAGGGTGGCATGCTTCATGGTGGGATAACTGGGCTAGGTGGAGAAGGATGGCCGGATGTCCACCAAATACAACCAATGCTGGCCATGCACACACCTCAACATTCACATTGAAATGCCCCAGGTATGCAGGACAATGTGCTACACCAATATCAACCTCTTACTGTGACAACTTAGGACAATGCAATGTACATGCCCGCATCCAGAGGTACAGTCACAACTGTCAGGTGTGTGAACCATTGATGCCTGTAGAAACATAACATACAATGTGTGTCTCTTCCAAATACAGGTGATGATGATGGGGACACAGCAGCAGGCGAGGAGGAGTCCCTGTCCCAGGCTCCGGGGGACACTGAGCTCACTGGTGTGGAACAGCCTCTGCCCTCCTCGGATGGCGAAGACCTACCTGGCACCTCCGGTGTGAGTCATCATGCAGCACCAGCAGGACCAACATCTGCACCCCCTGCACCCACCCCTCCAACAACTGCCAACACACAGACCACCCCCGCCGACACGGACAGACCAAGGACCACCGATGATAACAGCACAGGGCCCCAAGCCCACTGTGGAGCAACAGACAACAACACCACTAACAACCCCCAAGGGGGCCTTGGGTCACCTATGTGTGCCACCGCAGGTCCTGCACATGTCGCCAGGGGTGGTGGGAGGGGTGGTAGACATAGGTCGCTGCTTGCAGAGGGGTCTGGACTGCATGATGACCCACAACTGGCACGCATCGCTGATGCGTACCAGGATAGCACCGTAGAGGTCAGACAGGTAGTGGGGATCATCAAGGACATACAACAGCAGCAGGCTGCCCATCATGCCCGCTTTGACTCCCACATGTCCCGTGTGGAGACACACATGTCTCGCATGGAGTCCAAGTGGGACACATTGCAAGAACTTACAGCGGTGCATAGGGACATATTGACATGCCTCCGCCAGATTAGCACCAACATGGCCACACCTCCCTGTGTGCCCACAACATCTGGTGCTGCAACAACTGACACCGCCACAGGGAGGGAGGAGGACTCTGGCGGAGACTCCCCTGCACCGCAGCAGCCTGCAAGTGAGGGTCCCCCCCCAAAGAAGAGGGGTCGTCCAAGGAAGGAAAACTGAGAGGTTGATGGCCACGTACATCCCCCAGGAAGCCAACACCTGTTCCGGAAATTCTCCTTTGTGTGCAAACTTTTCACCCTGTCGAATGCAACACAACTCTCCCACATGACATGGGGAGTTCAAGTTGGACTAATGTATCATATGACTGTGGACTACACTCAGGACATTTCTGCTACCAAGACTTCCAACTCATCTGGGAACTTTGGATCACAATCCCAATGTACAGCACCCACCATCCTGTGCACTATACACACACACATTTCTGTAAATAAAATCACTAGTACACCATACTTGCCTCTGTTGTTATTCAAATGTGGATACTGTTATGGTGATGATGATCTGCTAAATTACACTGTGTATGCTAACTGCTACAGCAAGTACAACACCGTCATGTGAGTCATGGTGACGTGACACATATGAGGGAGACACACCACAAGGGCTACACAACACAGAGACACCAGGGCCATCGGACTCATCGCCTACAGTGATGTTGCCAGGAAATACTGTGGAATGCACAGACATCACACCTATTCAGAGTCTGTGTCAACTAGCCCACAGGTGCAGTAAGCAAATGTCAGTCAGATGTGTGACCACAGACAACGCACATCCCAAAGTGAAGCACAGGTTTATTACACATTTGCAACATGTTGTTTCCACTACAAATGCAAGGTAATCCCACGTGGCAGTGGCCACACAGTCAACAAGTGCAGAAGATATGAAGTCCAGGGGTGTGTGGCACATCACCTGTAGGGAAACTACTGCTGCCACCCTGAAAGCTGAATCATGGTGTCGGGGGATCCAAGTTGACCAAAGAACTCAGTAAGCACCCTGTGAAGGACAGACATGACACACAGTTAAAACCACTGAAGAACAGGACAGAACTGCAATACTCATGCCCAATACATGTCACAAGACAAGTACACAAAACCAAGTTAGCATGTCAAAAAACTGTTGGGGAGTACATACTACCTGTAAGGACACATTGCTGCACGCATCCAGTCAAGTAGCACATGGCCACACTCAAACAGCACCAGAGCACCACCCACACATATCATGCAAACTCACATCATTCACATTACATCTCCCTGGATACTCACATTCAGCTGAAGAAGTTGGTGATGAGCTGTGTGCGGACATCACCATCATCATCATCATCATCACTGGCATCGTGGTCCAGGCCACGATCCTCCACAGGTGGCGGACGTTGGTCATCGTCATCCAGGATGAGAGGCAACTCCTTCCGCACTGCCAGGTTGTGGAGCATGCAGCAGACGATGACAATCTTGCACACCTTTGCTGGGGCATATGGGAGGGCCCCTCCTGTCTTGTCCAGGCAGCGGAAGCGGCTCTTCAGGAGACCAAAGGTCCGCTCAATCACTCTCCTGGTCCGACCATGTGCCTCATTGTAGCGCATCTGGGCTGGTGTCACAGGGTTCCTGAGGGGTGTCAGCAACCACGGCATGTTGGGGTATCCGGAGTCACCTACGGACAGACCAGTGCACATTAGCTGAGTTGGAAAAGTGGGCGGTATACTACAGAGCAGAACACACACAATGGTACAAAGTCAGTACACACTGACAAGCCAGGCACGCTGGTTCTGCATCTGTGCCATCATCCTCGGGATGCGACTACTCCTCATCACGTAGGCATCGTGTGCTGAACCAGGGAAACGGGCACACACATGTGTGATGGTCATATCTGCAAGACATACCACCAGAGCATTGATCGAATGGTAATGTTTCCGGTTCCGGTATGCCTGCTCATGTGCCTGTGGTGGTACCAAAGCCACATGTGTCCCATCAATGGAGCCAATGACATGTGGCATCCTCCCCAGGGCATAGAAGTCACTCTTGATGTCAGTGAGTTGTTGACGTGTAGGGAAATAGATGTTCTGGTTCAGGCATCTCAACATTGCCTCCAAAACATCGCGTAGCACACGGCTGAACATAGTCTGTGACATCCCACCGGCAGTCGCCACAGTGTGTTGAAAGGTACCGGTGGCAAAGAAGTGTAGGGCTGCCATTACCTTCACCTTGGGGGTCAGCGCCGTAGGGTACGGCCTGCCAGGTTGCAAATGTGGTGCCAAGCGCACTGCCAAATCCTCAATCAGCTGCCTGGTGAAGCGGTACCGTCGGATGCTGTCACGTTCCACCATCGTTGCCAGGTCAGGGAATGGTCTATGGACAGCTGGAACCCTGCAGTGCATAGGTTGAGGAAAGAAATATTGTCAGTCACCCCACATATGTGCCATTCACCATACTCAATTTCACATGATACATCATTACGAGACACAAGTACTTGATGTGTGGGCCGTTCTGTTCGGACATAACTCGCACCTACATGGCCATCATCTAACTTCTCAGTACAACATGTGTGGACAACAGGTTCCAGGTTGTGCTATGGGAAACCATTAGGCTGTGTCACAGTACCCATTTACTGCTGTCACGTTCCACACACACACCACAGTGACATGTCTGGACAGATGCGCCACAGGCATCACAGCTCATTGACAGGTAGATTCCCAGTGACCCTGTCTTGCCACATGGACACTGGCATGACATGGCGTATCATGTACACGTCAGAAAAACAAACTGTCATGACTCCCACAGGTAGTGGCCCCTGTCGCCTACGCAGGACAGACATGGACGCCAGTGACGCACATCATCAAAGTCCATGCACAAACAACGTTGATGTGGAGACTGTCTCCCATCGTGCACATGGAATCAGAGACATCGGAAACACAACATGCACACAGACTGTGGAGGGACATCACTATTGTGGCAATGGGTCACCCTGTGACGTACATGCTTCCCCCATGGGACCCTGGGGGTATGTGACATGTCACACACATACACAACCTGGAAATGTGACCATGCCACATGCTCCGAAATGAACTGTTGCACATCACAGTGGTCATGTGCACAACACACAAAGGACCCTGTCCCCATTAACACATGCACAGCCTGGGTGTGGCTGCTCACAAGTGCCACCACAGAAACCACATGTTAACCCCCATACACAGAAAAGATAATGCAGCCTTACATACCTTAGGAAACAGTGTGGACTGGGTGTGGTGTTGTAGGTGTGCCCCTGGGTCTCTGGCAGGTATATGTGGCTGGCATACGTTCACCAGTGACAAGCATGGTGACATATGCGACTGACCGGTACAGGTATGCGTTGTACAGCAATGGCCCGATCGGTGTGCCCGGCCGGCCCATTGCATCTGTTGTGAGCGGGGACGCGTTGTATCCCGAAATACGCGTTGTACAGCAATGGACCGATCGGTGTGCCCGGCTGGCCCATTGCATCTGTTGTGAGCGGGTACGCGTTGTATCCCGAAATACGCGTTGTACAGCAATGGACCGATCGGTGTGCCCGGCCGGCCCATTGCATCTGTTGTGAGCGGGTACGCGTTGTACAGCAATGGACCGATCGGTGTGCCCGGCCGGCCCATTGCATCTGTTGTGAGTGGGTACGCGTTGTACAGCAATGGACCGATCGGTGTGCCCGGCCGGCCCATTGCATCTGTTGTGAGCGGGTACGCGTTGTATCCCGAATTACGCGTTGTACAGCAATGGACCGATCGGTGTGCCCGGCCGGCCCAATCCATCTGTTGTGAGCGGGTACGCGTTGTATCCCGAAATACGCGTTGTACAGCAATGGACCGATCGGTGTGCCCGGCCGGCCCATTGCATCTGTTGTGAGCGGGTACGCGTTGTACAGCAATGGACCGATCGGTGTGCCCGGCCGGCCCATTGCATCTTTTGTGAGCGGGTATGCGTTGTACAGCAATGGACCGATCGGTGTGCCCGGCCGGCCCATTGCATCTGTTGTGAGCGGGTACGCGTTGTATCCCGAAATACGCGTTGTACAGCAATGGACCGATCGGTGTGCCCGGCCGGCCCATTGCATCTGTTGTGAGCGGGTACGCGTTGTATCCCGAAATACGCGTTGTACAGCAATGGATCGAACGGTGCGCACGCGTTGGCTGGGGCCTGGCATGGCAACGGACGCGTATTCGAAGCTTCAACGAGTCTGATGCAGTGAATTCAGTTGGCCAGCCACAACAATGTTGCAAAATCATGGGTGTCATGAACTTGGATTTTTGAAGGATGCTGTGGGCGTGTATTAGTGCTGCTATTCCATGGATTGGTCAGATTCAAAAGATGCAAACGACTTGGACCTATCACTTTGGACACATGGGACAGTATCTGCCTCTGCAGCACACATATAATGCTGGCTGTTCCCCTGAGAGCTCACTTGCCTGCACTACATGCTCCAGGACGACATCTGCCACCAACACTGCTGCTGTCTCTGCATCCTCTGGCTACTGCAATGGCACGTACTGTGGAGAGAGCCCCAGCCTTCAGCCTTGAGGAGAACCAGGCCCTGCTGGACAGCCTCCTTCCACAGTACAGCAAGCTGTATGGGACACCAGGGGAGCAGGTGAGTGTGCTGTCCACTGCCTTACTAATTTTGCATGTTGTCTGACTAGCAGGACTTACAGTGTGCACACCACTGGCTAGCATGCTCACTGAGTAGTTCTGAGCCCCCAAAGTGTGTAGTTACATGCACTGAACAGGTACAGTGCAGTAACAGTGCATTCCAACAAGGTTTACTTTCCATGCAATGATACCATGTAGTAACTGCTGGCAAACTGTTCATAGCCATTGTTGCACTGCCTGTGTACATCATGTGCCCCAGTGATTGAGGCAGGTATATCCAACTGTGTGATGCACGGATATGTTGCATGTGTAGTAATGGCATTTTCACTTTGTCATCCTCACAGGTTGATGCCCACCAGAAGCAGAAAATTTGGCTGACCATCGCCCGGGCAGTAAGATCCGTGGGGGACTAGAAGCGCCGGATCCGCAACTGCCAGAAGAGGTGGCAGGACCTTCGAGGCTGGACCCGGAGGATCGCAAGGGTCCAGCTGAAGCTGTCGCCTCCTCGCAGGAGGGACGGACACCGGACCCTGACCCCCACATGCTCAGGATCCTGGCGGTGGTCTTCCCTGACCTGGATGGGCAGCTGAAGGCCAGACAGCAGCAAGGAGGGGTGAGTCCATGACAGCACTGTGCACTTTGTCTGACATGCTATGTGCCCTCCCCTGGCCTGGTTAAACTTCCACAGTACATCAGTCTTGTGGTCCAGGACCCATGTCCCTCTATTGTGACATGCCCACTCCTCATCTGATATGCATATGTGTGGCCCTTACAGTCAGGAAATTGTGTCACTTGGGGACTGTGTCATTGCATTTTGCTTTGCTCAAGGTGGGGGACAGCATTTGTTCCGGTGACTATGTTGTGGGATTCATGGGTGGGTCAATTGCTCACACAATGCCCAAGTCCTGACATGTAATCTGGGTGTAACTTTGATATGTGGTCCACTTGCTGATCTGATTCACCACATGTCCCTGGGGTATTTGGCACACCCCCATGCTGTGGGTGGGAACAATGTTTGGGCCTCAGGAGTATGTATATCAAGTGTGTCACACATGCTTAGACACCTGCCTACTGTCCAGGACTCATCCCTCTTACAGGTGGAGCTGGACAGTCATGCCTACTCCAGGGCATACAATAGACTCTGTACTCCCACTCCCGTGGATCATCTGACATGTTGTGATCAGTGACATGTTCCCTCAGGTGTCTGCCTCTGTGTCAGTGTGCTGTGGCTTCGTTGTCAGGACTACTGGTATGTTTGTCGGTTAGGGTTCAGCATGCCATCTGAGATGTGACCATGGGAGACGATACTTCTGTGACTTATAGATGTTTGATCACTTGACTGTGCACACAGGTGACTTTCAGGCAGCTGTTATTCATTCACAGCACACTGTGAGGTGCTCAGGTTCTGGGAGTTGTGTTTCATGTCCCCCATATGTCCAATTGGCATGACGTGGACAAATACTACTTCAGATGATGTGGTGTGTGGGGGATGGACATGTGCACTTGTCAGTTACATAACTTGCATTCCCCATGTCCTAGGATTGTGACACAGTGCAGACTGTTGTTGGCAGGCTGCCATGGCCATGTGACTGGAGACAGTGATGTATGACTTTGCAGGCATGCCTGTGTCATGGTATTAAACTTCCTAAGAGTGATCCTGCAGGGGAGTGACATGTGCAACATGCACCCCATTGTGGCATGGACTATCCGGACATGGGTGCATCATGGTGTCTGGTGCTGGTATGCATCACATGCATTTCTATTTAGACTCTGGCCATCCCTTTCTCCGGACACCTGCACTGACTCAGTGGCAAGAGATGTAATGTGTGCATGTTCACATACTTCACTGTGTTCCCTGCAATGTCCAACAACTGTGTAGGTGGTGCATGTGTCCACACTGGGGTCTTACCATCAGACAGGCACCAGACAGATGGGTGCAAGGGCAGGAGGGGTGTGAGTCCCATGGTTGACCATCAGACTGACAATTGGCTTCTCCAAATCTGTGTGAGGAGTTTTGGCAATGTTCTACTAAGGATGCCAGGGCTGGCTCTGTAAGTGCTGTACTTACTGTGGTGTGTGCGGTCAGTGCAGGTGACTGATGTTTGTCTGTTTCCCTAATTGTTTGCAGATACATCCACGGCCACAGGAGGGGACAGCTCCACGGACCAGGAGGAGCAGCGGAGCCAGACTGGGTCAGCATCCGACAAGTGGTCAGAGGGACCCAGTGGCACGGAGGGCGAGGGTAGCCACACCGAGCAGTCCTCAGCACCATCCACATCAGCTGAGGACCACAGCAGCTCGGAAGATGACTCCCTTGTGGAGGCGGGTGTCAGCAGCCACCACACCCCCGCTAGTCTGTCTGGCCCCGCCACCACCACCACCAGCACCGCCCTCCCATTGGCTCCAATTCCAGACGTCCGTGGAGGCTCCCGTGTTCGGGAGCGTGTCTCCTTCGTGCCAGGCACTGCACCCCCTGCCCCTGTGTCCCCTGCTGCCCTGAGTGAGGAGTCTGTGTACCTACTTCGGCAGCTCCATGTAGGGCAGACAGCAATGCTGAGTGTCCTCCATGCACACACCACTCTGTTGACACAGCTGGTGTCATTCATGGAGGGCATCTCGACGGGTATGTCTGCCCTACAGAGGAGCAATAAGTCCATGTACTCCTCCCTGACGGCAGCAGTGTCCCTCCTCCAGCAGTCCCTCCCACCTCCTACCTCTACCCCATCCATACTTCCTGACACCCTACCTGTCCAAAGCACATGCACACCTGCACATTCACCCAAGCACACAGACACGAGCAGCACAGACACACCCAAAAGAAAGGCAAGACGTGCACACAAGCATCCTCAGGGGACAGATACCACACACACAGGGGATGGGGAACAGACACACACACAGGCATCCACAGTCACTCCGCAGTCCTCCAAATCCTCTCCCTCCAAGACCCCTTCCCTTGCCTCACCTGCAACCCCACCTACACAGCAGGTCTTCCTGTGTGACCTCGGCCTCTTCCCCTCCGATCCTGCAGATCTGGCATACCGGCGGAAGAGGAAGTCCACCCACACAGAGGGAGTGCCCCTCGCCCCTGGACACCCTCCCCCAGGCGCAGACAGACTGAGGACCCCATTCGGAAGTCCCCCGGACCAGGAAGGGCAAGACCCCACCACCACCACCACACAGCTCCACCACCCAGTCTCTCTCCTCCATCCCCCAGGCCACCACTCCACAGGTTCCACCGCCACACCCTGCCCCAGGTTCCCCCACACACCGATACTGCATCCCCAAACTGCTTAGGCCCTCCCCCTGCCACTTGCTCTTCCACCCCCAACCCAGATGCTCAGCCTGTTTGTGCCACTGGTGTGGAGACCGGGTCCCCCACTCTGTCCTGCCCACCTCATCTGCCCCCTTCCACTCCCTTGGAGGCATGCACTGCAGTGGAGTCCACAACCACTCCGTCTGACTCGGGCACTGCAGTGGTGCCGGCCCCCCTGAGTCAGACACCTCCACTGCAGTTGCTGGTGACACTCCTGCACCCACCACCCCTTCACTTCCTCACTCTGGCATCCCCTGATCCTGTCCCTGTGGTGCCTGGCCTGCCCCTTGTATGCCCCTCCAAGGGGGATGTCCCCTGTCCCTACCAGTGCAGGCAAGCAATGGGTGATAAGTTGTCACATATCACCCTGTTGGGACTGTGTATTTGGACTGGCCATTGGCCTTAGTTTAATTTGGACTTCTGATTTTTTATTGACATTTGCTGAATAAAGCCTATTTCTGTTTACTTGTGGTTTTTCTTTTGATGTACATGATGTACATGGTTATCATCATGCATTTGCAGTTGTAATAGTGTTCAGATCAGGGAAATGAAGTGTTGCAGTGATGGACTCCATGTGGTCCATGGGATGTGTGTCCTGTTGTAGTCTGGATCTATGGCATCCTCTGCTGCAGTCTGAGGGTGTGATGTTCAGCATATGACACAGGGATGTACGTTTTGCATTTGTAAATTAACATCTTTGTCTTACAGTGATGCACATCTGGTGGGCTTACCACTGTTCAATGTTCCTATTTCCCTGACTGTGTGCCCATCTCCACTGGACATGCAGTTTAGCACACCAATGTTGAAGGACTCATCAGTGTATACAGTGCACCTTGCTTGACACATGTTTTGGGTGTATGCAGATGACTGACGTGACACTCCCGTACCCAGGCTGATGTGAGCAGAGCCTTCAGTGTGTTGTAGTTGTTGACTCACTGACCGAGTGTTCTGCCGACATGTTTGAGTCGTGCACAGACAAGGCTTGGCACAGCGGACCTTCCACAGCAGTGGAGTGCCCTCATGGCAGTGTGTAATCCCGTGACATTGCCTGGGCCCGTGTTTTGTGTTGTGTAAGCATGTCTGTGCGTGTACCCTTCCCTTTTCCTACACAGGCTGTGTCCCTACGGATGTTCCTGTTTCTGATGCTTGCGGAGTTGTTCTGTGTTCATCCAGCATCTTGGACCTGGTTACTCCGGGATGTGGGTGCATGGCTAACTAAGGTTCATCAGGTTGTCATCCCAGGTTGTCTTTTTGTCAGGGCTGGGGATGTGGGCAAACGCAGATGGGACACATTCAGGATTCCCCTTGGCACTTGTTGGTTACACATGTCATGTAATTTACAGTCTATGGTAGCTTTCAGTGATTGTGACACGTTGTGTGTGTGACTGCTGCCACTCCTCAGGGTCAGAGCTGCAATGTTGGAAGTTGTGTACGTGTGTTCTTTGTGTGTCACCTTGTCTTCTTCATTGGTGTGTGACTATGGTCAGGATCCCATTGATTGTGGTGGATTTCACGTCATGCCCATGTACCGCGTAGTGTGCAGTGTGTCAGACATTCACGAGTCTTGTTGACTGGCCATGTGTGATGGGTTTCTGCACCTTAGTTCCCCCACCACCCCTGGGATTGTCATGGGTGCATGTGCAATGTCACCAGTCCATGTGAGCTTCACTGCTGCACATTGGTGGAGATCAAGGTGTGTGGTGTTGAGTGTGTGCAAATGTGAGTTGTTGCACGGCTAGACCCCTACCTCCATATTGGCCATGGCTGGCAGGCCGTGCTGTTTGATTTGTGCTTGTGTAGGTGTGATGGTAGTTTGTTGCTCAGGACACATGGCTGTGGTTCACAGTGTGAATGACATCTACCTTTGTCATCACAGTGGGATTATCATGCAGGGTAGTGTCACCACAATGTGGGGTCCCTGGGGGTTGTGCTGTGGTGGGTCTGTCTCTTGCTGTGTTAGTTGCTGTTCCTACTAGCTTGTGTGACATGTGTAATTTGGGCTCCCTCTCATCTAACAATGCCTCTTTGCCCACATAGGGAATCCGATCCATGAGTTACTTTTGTATGGCACTGTATACACATCTGTGTAATTGGAATTCAGGCCTCCTCATGTGTTGTGTGGTTGCCTGGGGACACTGGCACACACCCCCATCACCTGTTGTGTTTGATATGCAGTGTGGGTCTGCCTGTTTGTGTTTGTGCATTTGCACCACTGCATTGGCATATCTTGAGTGTGCCATTGGCTGTATGTTGTTTGGTGGCTTTCCCCTGCTGTCCCTGGGACTCCTAGGTCATCAGTCAGCACAATAATCATGGTTTGTATGTCCCATTGCTGCCATGGTATGGTATTTGTTCACCTGACATCTACAGTCTCCCTAGGATATCTACATTTGTGTGTCCATTGGTGCAGATATGTGGGTCTGCATTATGATGGTCACTTCTGTCATTGTGTTATTTGTGAATGTTGACAATGTGAGCCCCCATGGGTGATGTTTGTATGCACATGGCCAAAGGTATGTTTTATTTGCACTGCACTGTTTGCCTCACCCAATCTATGTTGCTATGGGACACAAGCACTACTATGCCACTGATGTGTTTGTTGTTGTGTGACCAGGAATCATCCTTGCAGTTTGGCTTTGGCAGCTTTTACCCAGACTACACTTCCCTTTTAATCACTGTGGTGATGGGGCCTGAGTAGGGGTGGTGGTAGTGGTGGCCATCGATCCCCCTAAGGGTGGGGATGGTAGTAGTGACAGGCATCCAGCCACCCCTGAGTGGGGTGGTGGTAGTGGCAGGCATCCAGCCTCCTAAGGGTGGGGATGGTAGTAGTGATGGGCATCCAGCCCCCCTGAGTAGGGGTGGTGGTAGTGGCAGGCATCCAGCCCCCCTGAGTAGGGGTGGTGGTAGTGGTAGGCATCCAGGCCCCCTGAGTAGGGGTGGTGGTGGTGGCAGGCATCCAGCCCCCTGAGTAGGGGTGGTGGTAGTGGTAGGCATCCAGGCCCCCTGAGTAGGGGTGGTGGTGGTAGTGGTAGGCATCCATCCCCCTAAGGGTGGGGATGGTAGTAGTGACAGGCATCCAGCCCCCCTGAGTGGGGTGGTGGTAGTGGCAGGCATCCAGCCCCTATGGGTGTGTATGGCATTGGTGATGGCCATCCCACCCCTATGGTTCTGCTGTTGCTAGTGTTCGTCATTTGTGCATCCCTATGTGTGTGTGACATATTTCGTGTACGTGTCGTTTGTTTGTATTGTTGGTGTTTGACTTACCGTCTGCGCCGTACACGTCCGTGCCGATCCCGGTAATAGATGTAGAGTATAGGTAGGACCTGCGCAATGGGATTCATGCTTGGATCGTCTCGTTCGGGTTTCTCGTGTCTTCGAGTCGTACTCGTAGCAGGCTTGTTCGTCTCGTAGCCGTGGATCGTCTTGTGGCGCGAAACGGAGCTTATGTATGGCTCGCCCGGATGCTCAAACGTCCCGGACGTAGCGACGGGTTCGGCGCGTACGGAGTGCGCATCGTACTCGTCCGGCCGGAAGGTGCTGTGTATTTGCTTCCGTACGACTCGATTCGGCGTTTACGGATCCGGCTCGGGCGGGGAACAGGAGCTGAATTGGGTAAGTACGGCTCGCTCGGAAACTGGGTTGTTATACGCATCGTACTTGTTCGTCCGGACGAATGTTCGAATCGGTCGGGAAACACGCAATCGGCTGGTTTTTTTCCGGACGAATACTGTTAGGTGCGCTTCCGGCCGGGATCGGAATCGACCCCACAGTGTTCAAATATTAATACATATGTGTTAGATTGCAGAATATTGGCATAATCTCTGTGTGCAAAAACGCAATTGACCTTCCAGTTTTAGAATTTTACAATAAATTACATAATACAGTACAATGATAAAATTCCAACATAAAGTGCTGCAGTTATTGAAATGCGCAAATACGCAAATATGGTGTGCAAGATACGCAATGCCACGCTTACATATTATTGTCAATAAAAATATAGGGAGATAGGTCATATTTGCTAAAAGGTGCTTATAAGTGTTAAAATTACGCTGTGTAAAAACTAGAAAATATTTACATGTGGTGTATAATCAAGAGTATATAATCCGTTGGTGTATATAATTGAGAGCTAAAACTGCTGACAAATTAATTTGAAATTAAATCTATTATCTGCCTAGGGCGAATCTGATCTCCTGTTAGTGTGGAATGCCTGGGCATCGAACCGATATTAGATATTAATGTATGATATCTAGTGAGACCCTAATCTTGTATGCAAGGTCAAATACCCTGCACACCTAATTCTGGGGAAGGAAAGAAGGCACTGAAGACAAACATTCGGGACCCTAGTTCACTAATACTCATAAACAGTACATATGTAAGAAAAGACATGGACGCCCAATTAAATAATTACAGATAGTTGTACAAATCCTCACCGATGTTAAGACCCAAGTTGCATGATGTATTTTGATTCTAGATGCCTTAGTAATTTCTCACGGTTACCACCTCTGTTGTGTGCCTGAACCGCATCGATAAAGTACTTCAATGCAGCTCAGGTCATTGCCATGGACAGCTTTGAAATGGCGCGCTACCGGATATGCAGAGTCAGAATTCACTATTGCTCGTAAATGCTGCAGAATTCTTATATACACTTGCAGCTTGGTGCTCCTTACGTAGCGTAATCCACACTTATGTTGGAGCACATACACAGCATGATCCGTTCTGCATGTGTAGTGACCGGTAAGATTTATCCTGTCTTGAGAAAAAGCTGTGTTATACGAGGTGGTATTGACCCCGAATTTACCGGCTCGGCATGTGTTACACTTATAGAAGCCCTTCTTAGGTGTGAGCCAACTAGTGGTCTTGCTAGTTTCAGGGCTAGTTTTGACTAGATCGTTTCGCATGGAAAATGCCCTACGAAACGCAAATGTGGGTTTGGCAGGAAGCACTTGTTTGAGTGTAGCATCGGTGAGGATAATGGGCCATTGTTGGTTTATAATTGCCCTTATCCTAGTGGCCTGTCTACTGTATGTGGTCACTAGTCTAATGCATGTCCTTTTTATCTCAGATGTAGTTGTACTAGGGAAAGTTTGCACTGGTCCTATCTTTACTGTTGGCTTTCTTAAGGTCAATATATTGGGCCTGATTCACAGAACTAACTTACGTCAAAAACGTAAAGTTAGTACTTTTTGGTATTCACAGAATACACTTAGGGGCCGATTCCGATCTGGGTCGGAAAGCTCTCCGACCGATCCGGATTGTTTTCCGACCGAGCCGGACCCCTGCAGTCCGACCGAGCGAGTACGATGCGGCCGTATGCTGCCGGACTCGGTTCGGTCGGACTCCCATTGAAGTCAATGGGAGCCAGTCGTACGACGTGTACATGGGCTCCCATTGACTCAATGGGTATGTTGCGCACAAGGGGGCCCCCTGTAGTGGGTACGCGTTGGTGCCATCTGCACCATACACGCATGCATAGGGGGGATGGGTCCCCCCTGTGTCCGACTCGTACGACTACGGGTGAAGGGGGGTCCAGCACAAACCCCCGAAGTCCGCTTCCGAGAGCTTTTTCGTGTCGGAGGCTCCGACTCGATCCGGCTGTCCGGATCGTGCATCGTACTGGCTCGGTCGTAAAACGTCTCCATTGCGCGGTACGAATCGAGTGCGAACTAGGCGGACAGAGCGGTTCGGACCCGGAAACGAGTCGGTCGGCGATTTCGCGTTCAATCGCATCGTACTTGCTCGCTCGGACGACTGTATGAATCGGTCGGGTAAACCGCGTTCGGCTCGTATTTTTTCCGGACGAATCGTTTTCGGTGCGCTTCCAACCGAGATCGGAATCGGCCCCTTACTCATTTTGGTATTCACAGAAGGCACTTACTCATTTCGGTATTCACAGAAGTTAGTAGTCCTAACTTTAGGACTCCTAAATGCCTTCTGTGAATACCAAAAGTCTTAAAGTTAGGATTTTTCTCAGTTTAGGAGTAGTAAAGTTAGTAGTCCTAACTTTAGGACTCCTAAATGCCTTCTGTGAATACCGAAAGTCTTAAAGTTAGGATTTTTCTCAGTTTAGGAGTAGTAAAGTTAGGACTCCTAACCTATTTATGAGAACCTATTTAGCTCCCATCATTGTACTGTATTTACTACTTTGCACTAATTCTAGAAAGGTCTGGAGTTCACGAATTTGCACAGTTCTACCAATGCACTTTAGAGAAATATTTGCTTTTGCTATTTTGGAGTCTTCCCTGGGCCACTTATGTGAACACATATTTGTGATAACTTGGATCAGTGAATTAAGATGTCCGTATTTGTTTACACTTTCTTCATGACAACAAGCATTAGCTGTTACATTGAACATGTGTCATGCATTAATTTAGGCTCAGGTCGGCCGTCCATATATTTTTACCCAATATGCAGCTATGTCAATTCAAATAGTTGTCATATTTTTTTAAATGTTATATGCACCTTTTAAGAACAATGCACTTTTTTCACGATTTTTTCACCACTAACTCCCACTCAAAAATAAGCCAAATTATCATGAATAGATCGATTTGCAAAGTTGTGTTTATTGTGACCTTTTTGCTTTCAGGTAATATTTGCCTTATTATACGGTTTGGCCACTTGGCCACTATTTCATGATACAACAACATTTAAGTAAGTTCGCAACATGTGATGAATTGTTCATTCCGATTATCGTAGAGCACTATGCTTTTACTTGATGCTTGTATTAGAACTATGTCACAACAGTGTATATAAGATATCACATCAACTCTTCTAATCATGTTAGTCTGTTGTCTAGCTTCAGCGTGATAGTGGGAGGTTTCAATCAATTAGTCTGTCACTATATAACATTGCTTAATGGTTCTGGCACGTCATGTCATCAAGACTGGGGAAACCCGGTCGAAACGCGTCATGCTTTGGATTTTGCAATAAAGCACTACCTTATCATCAAGCACTTTGTGGTCCGTACCTGATTTCCAGCTAAAGTGGAGTCCAATCGGGATTGGGATTGTGGTTGCATATATATATATATATATATATATCAAAGTACCAAGTAAACTCCCGCAACCTCCAGGCGGCGAAGAAGGAGAGACGGACCAACTCGATGTCTTCAGGCAAGTAGTTTATTTTAGACCATATTTCTCAAGAAATGACGCGTTTCGGGCTCGAAAGCCCTTGATCACATATATATATATCAGCCCCCTGTTACAAAAGCAGGAGTGGTGCATCTTGCTAGCACCCCCCCACGGCCCTCCTAGGGCCAGTCGAGCAGCAATCTGCCAGGGCTGGTTGCTGTTCCCAGTCCGGCCCTGCTGGATATATGAGTGCCTTGCAGTTTCAATGTTGACATTGTGGAAGTTAGAAAATCAAAGTCCTAAATATTCAACTTTCCAAAGCTCTCTAAATTTACTGTAAGAGTCTCACTTTATAAAGTTGTCAAACAGGCCTTGGAGGATTTTTCATCTATTGGGATTTTTCTTGTTAAGTTGAGACAAAGCTCTTATGCTCTGCTCTTATGCCTTCTGCCCTAATTTTCCAGAATTCCCTAGTGTATTTTTTTATAAGCAAGTCACTTAATCAGGACCCGAGCTGGGTCTCTTTTAGCTTTTTCTTGTAAATTTTCAGGTTTTGCAATTATTTTTGTTTCTCATGTATCAATAATTTTTTTCATTAATACCCACTAAGAATTGTTGTCAAATGAGATAACTTATTAATATTTTCAATAAAACCTCTCCTACTTCATTGCTCCTCATAGCAACAGTAGAGATGTATTAGATTCATTCATGAAGAGGAAAAGGAGTAGGTTGGCTGGGCCTAACAGAGTTTATTTGCAGGTGGTTTCTATGACATATTGATGGATAGGGTTTGCCTTAACATGATCAGAATCTGGGTGCAGAATCTCTTCGAATATAGGGCCAGATGTACGACCATAGCTCTTTGCGACTCGCAAATTGTGACGAATTGCGAGTCGTAATTTGCGAGTCGCAAAATGCTATGTACAACAGTGTCTGAGACACTGTTTGCGATTCCCAATGGGGTTGCAAATTGCATGCATCATGAATATTAATGAGGCTGTCGCAATTTGTGACCCCATTGGCAATGGCTAGCACTCCCAGGGGTGGTGGCCGGCTGGGGTCAGCAGACCACCATGTCTGGGACTGCTTTTAAATTAAGCAGTTTTTTTTTTTTAAATGCAGCCCGTTTTCCTTAAAGGACCACTGCCTGCCCTTAAAAAATGTTTGCACATGCATTACCATAGGGGAAGGAGTCCCCTGGGGACCCCTTCCCGTTTGCGAGTGTTTGCCACCCTTCTGAGAAGGTTGGTAAACTGCGAGTGTTTTGCGACCGCAATTGCGGTTGCAAAACATTCATACATACCTTTTGGAGTCGCTATTAGGAAGGGACGCCCTTTGAACGCCCCTTCCTAATAGCGAGTCGCTAACCCTATTTTGCGAGTCGCAAATTGTTTGCGACTCGCAAAATAGGGTTGGTACATGGGCCACATGTTTTTTGCGGTCGCAAACGGGCCTAAAACCCCTTTCCGACCGCAAAAAACTGTCGTACATCTGGCCCATAGTCCCTCTGCATGGAGCCTTGAGGCAAACACTTTCAAACCTGTCATCCAAGGTTCAAGAGGAGACCTGTGTCCACCGTCCAGGCAGTATGACTTGAGAGCAGCAATAAGTTGTGACGAAGCAGATGAATATGATTTTAAGTGGACCAGGAGGGTGCTTCGATCCCAAAGAAGCAGACCCGCACACTGTGGTCTGGGCGAGCCTCAGTGGGACTGACTATTTGTGATGATTTAAAGCTGACTGAACCATCCTATACTTAGCTGTCACATTATTAAAAGAAAATACTGCATTCCATGGATAAGATCTATTGTAACTGTGCCTGAATGCTAAATGTGTATTTTCAGTTCTGTACTGCTAAAAAACTCAATAAAGGTAGTTTTAAAAAAACGTTAATTCTCTGTGTGTATAATGACTGCATGCCTGATAATCTAAGGCTAGACAACAGGATCGCGGACCAACATTCAGGTGACCTCGACTCACAAGGCAGTCTTTCCCATTGGAGAATGACAGTGGCCACTCGAGGCACTGCAAAGCACACACCAGTGAGGGGTTCATATAAACATCAAAAAATACAAATGGCTACGACTGCACATCCTTTGTTTACAGAGTTCCCTACTCACATCATCCATCTCAAACCAACCTTACTCGAAATTTGCGCTAATTCCCCAGATTTCATAGAACTTATTAAGGGATTCAACAAGGCAAGGAACTGTCAGAAATACACAAAGCTTGTATACACCAGAGTCCATTGTACATCATCTGCCTCTCCTCGTAGAGAAGGGAGTCATTTCATTGTTCCTATTGCATCATACGGGAGGCAGGTGCATTAGATATATCTTATGTGATTTGATGTAATTTGCAGAGGTGCAACTATCAATGGTGCAGCAGGTGCAATGGCGTTGTGGCTCAGAGGATTGAGGGGCTCACTGAACCCTGATTAATACTATACTTTACCATCAAGGGGTCTATTTTCCTAGTTTGCACTAGGGCCTATCACTCCATTGATGCACCTGTGGTTATTTGATGTTATTAGCATTTGCAGCATTTGAATAGCACCACCCCTCATTTCTAGAGCATCTCAGCACATTCTGTCTTTGGGCACTGTATAGTATGGCTGTGGGCAGTGCTAGAAAGTAGGGGAATCATGCTGGATCCCTGTTCCAGCAGGTTTTTCTGGCCAGATCTGGGATCCAGTTGACCCAGGTAAACATGCTGAATTTGTTCTGGTGTAATTTTCCGATACCAGGGCACATTTCAGCAGCGCCCGCATGTTGTCTGCATTCCGTTTAGAGCAGCAATGTGAAGGTGGTAGGAGGAGCTTTCTTTTTTACAATTTCAGCTGGACCCAAAACAAAGGCCTTATTTAAAAGGCCACCAGCCCTCCTTTTGTTTGATTATAATACTGGCTGGTAAGCCGTCTGGACCCTAATACCTAGACGCCAAAGCAATGAAAGGAAACAAAGGCACAGAACATGTTATCACTTCACAAGTACTTAAGAGAAACTATGATTTGGAGGCAGGTTTTTAACTTTGTTTAACTTCTTACAAGGAAGTAGCCAGAAAATTAAAACACCCTGTCTTATGGCTTATACTTTCTCAGTAAAAACTGTGTTGGACAACATAAACATCAAAACAGTGCAAGACTGATTCTATGCACACCAACAGGATATGTTGGCTTTAGTCCTGCTAGCTCACAGTGCACCATCTGTACCCATAAGCAAGAAAGGTAAAAGGTGAAATATGCAACCTCAGAATATGACAACGCTGACTCCCTGTGAAAATCCTGGTAACAGATCTAGAACCTTTTGTTTGGTAACTAATGCACACCCAAAGAGCTACATAAGAAATCCACAGCATGGTGTTTCAATATATATTGAAGCATTATGTTTCTTGTGTAAAATAAGTGTGCTGCAGTAATCAATAGAAGGAAATAGAATAGTGTGATCAACAATACAAGAATGGTGAAGAAGATGAATAATTCAACCATTGTGATGTTTACAGAGAATATATGCAAGCATATAATTACTGTTATATTTCTCTCCTAACTAGCGCTACCTATCCTAGTGTGCCTAGGGTGGGTGAATCTGACAGAATCCCTGTAGGGTGATCTAACTCCCCGTTACCTGTGGGCAAGTGTCATGAGGAAGTCCGTCTTGGTGGAGAGCTGGGCTTCATCCTTCTCAAGAGATAAACAGGGATCAGCTGTGCTGGAATTCTGGCATGGGTCAACCTCTCAGTGCCAGTGAAATGCTTCTCTAACTAAACAAAGGAGTGATATTGTTTATATAATAAACATCACCCATGTTGCCATGTCGAAGTCCTAGTAAGGCTGCCATTATTGATTCTACCCTGACAAAGCTGTTGCCGAGCGAACAATAATAAACAACAAAAGCTTGTGCAGTGATCTTTAGCTTTTGTACAGAATGTTGAAGGCTTCTGATTATGTGCCTATGAAGATGTGCAAATGTAAGCAAAGCTATTTCTTGGAACAGTATCCGTACAAGCATGTAAGCAAAAGTGTCAAATGGCAATATTCAAGAAAAGATGTCAAGTCTAACTGTGAGCATGTAGAATGGTTTCCTGTCCGGACCTAAATGTGACCACATGACAACCCCGCCCCCATTTCGAATCAAAGCTTTAATGGCACCAAGCAAACAAAGCAAGTCATCACGACCCCCCCAGAAGAGCTCTCTTACCTCTTGCATCCAAGCATTTATCCATTCATCCTTCCATCCAAATGCTGATATCTACCATTTCACCTTTACATTCTGTCACCCATTTATTCTTTTATCCATCATTCAGTCTTTCGCGACTCTGTCCGTCCGCCCATCCATATCCAAATCGATGTATCCATCTCCAAACCTATCCATTAAACCTATCCATCTACCCATCTATCTATCCCTCCATCTATCTATCCATACATCCACCCTTTCTCCTATCCATCTCTCCATCCACCCTTTCACTCCATTCATCCTTCCATCCATCCATTCATCCATCTATCCACCCACCCACCCACCCATCCATCCATCTTCCCTTTCACTCATCTATCTGTCCACTCTTTAACTCCACCCTTTAACTCAGCCATCCATCATATCACAAGTCCATCAACCCTCTTACCAATCCATCCACTCATCCTCCCATCCATTTATCCCTTAACTTCTCCATCCATCCTTTCACTCACTATTCTTCCATGCTTTCACTCATCTGTCCATCCATTCACCCTACCTTTCACTTATCAATCCATTCATTCTTTCACTCATCCTTCCTTCCACTCTTTCATTCAACAATATGCTCTCCCTGTCACTTATCCATCCATCTCTCCATCCTTATCCATCCTTATCCATCCTTCGATCCACTTGACTTTCACTCATCCATCCATCCTTTCACTCATCCATTCATCCTTTCTCTCATCCATCCATCCATCCTTTCACTCATCCATCCATCCACCCTCTTACTCATCCATCCGTCTATCCTGCCTTTCACTCATCCCATCCATTCATTCACTCACCCCTCCATCCATCCTTTCATCATCAATCATCCACCCTTTCACTCATCCATCCATTCACCCTTCCATCCATCTATCCTCGCTCCCTTTCACTCATCCTTCCACTCTTTATCTTATCCATCCATCCACTCTTTCATTCATCCATCCACCCACCCTCCCTCTTATTCAACCATCCTTCCATCCGCCCATCCTTTTGTTCATTCAACCATCTACCCATCCACCCTTTCACTCACCATCCATCTACCTTTTCACTCACATCCATCTATCCATCCATTCTATCACTCACTTTTGTCTGCCATGTTGCAGCCAGAAGAAGTCCATCAATAACCTCAACCCCGCTGTGGCTGCTAAAGTAGGGGGTAGATGATTCCCCAGCATCCATTCTTTTACTCATCCATCCATTCTTTTGCTCAACCATCTATCCACCCTTTCACTTCAACCACCCATACACCATACATCCATCCATCCATTCACGCAGTCATACAAACTTTCACTCACTCATTCATCCATATTTTCTGTTATCATCCATTCACCCTTTCAATCATCCATCCATCCACCCTTTCATCTATCCATCCATCCAACCTCCCTTTCATTCATCCATCCATTCTTTCACCTATCGATCCATCCACCCTTTCATCCATCCACCCTCTCTTTCACTCATCCTTCCATTCTTTCACTCATTCATCCTTACATCCATCTTTCACACATTCATCTATCTTTGACTCATTTATCCATCTATTCTTTCACTCACACACCCATCTATCCATACTTTCACTCACTCATGCACCCACCCAACCTTTCAAGGTATTTATGAGCCTATGTCTGCCGAGTTCCAGACAGAAGAACTCCATCCCCACTGTAGCTGCTAAAGCAAGGGGTTCACGATGCCCCTGACTCCTTATGTAAGAGATGTGCTTGCAATATAAGAATGCAAGATGTATCTGGTCTTTGATTGATTACAGAAATATTGATGTAAATGCCACCTGCTATTGTTTTTTATTTAATTGTTTAATAGTTCACCTCAGTGTAGAGTGTCAGAGCGCTATACATGACACACAGAGGCACTATAAATCATACACATGTGTAAATAAATCTACAGGAAATGTTATTTAAGACTATGAGGGTTATAACCTATAAGGTGTAGAAAACACATATCATCCATACTTGTAGATATTACATGTTAAGACTGAAAGGTCAGGAGAAACACAACATCAGGATATCAAAGCTAAAGCAGTGATGGTAGTTGTTTGAACTAGTAAAACCTTATTATTTTCCAAAGGAGCCCTTCTTTGCAATCTTACAATAAGAACAGATTGAGACAAAAACAATAAGGATCTAAACCCATGACTTAGTTTGCATGTAGCTCCTTGATGCCGGTAAACCGATCACTGTGCTATACTAGAAGGCTTGAGATTTATGAGCTGGAAGTAACAGAATGCTCAGTCTCAAAAAGCTGTAGCCCACTTACCTATCTAATAAAACAAAACAAACCTGTGATCTGAATCTTTCATGATTTGCTTTGCAGCAGACAAATTAGACCTCCATGCTACTTTATCAGTCAAAACCCTAACTGGATAAAAGATAGAACTCTCCCAGAACTGTGTTAACCATTAGAGGTATTTTATCGCTATTATAATCCCCTCACCATTTCTGGGCACACAATGATGTCGGCAGCAGGGGTCCTAACCCTGAGAGATATTTTAAAATGCAGCCTCTTTGCGACCAATTAAATAATCTATAACACATTTACTGTCACATGTGCCCTTGTTGCCAATTTCTTTGCAGCAGATTAAAAAAAAAAAAACAGAAACGCATACATTGACTGTCAGACGCTGCTACTCAAGTTCCATCCCTCGTCACTCCACCCCTTTCCCTGTGCCACACCTCAACCCCAAATTTATGAGGTTCGGGAGAAACGTTTTTCCAGTTCCAGCACTGTATGTAGTGTTGATTCGTTGGCAGGGCTCGAGTCGGGGGTTCACGCGGGTGGACAGCGTCCACCCACTATTTTCACAGGGTGAACGCTGTCCACCCTGCCAAGAATTTGGGCATCACTGAATAATGTGCTAAACTCGTCCCTGTGTAATTTCCAAACATCGGGACACTTTCAGCAGCGCCTGCACGTTGTCTGCTTTCCATCTGCAACAAGCAACAACTGCAGGCGGGGACCGGGTTTTCTTATTTGAGACTCCTGCTGGAGTCTTAAATATTTGAGGGGTCATCAGGCCTCCTTTTGTTCAAGTCTCTTGGCTGGGAGCAGTCAGGAGTCTCACACCTGATGCAAATGAAGCAGAGGGGAAACAAAGGCTCACACCTTCTCAGCACTTCACACATACTTAAGAGAGGCAGCTTTTCACTTTGTTTAGTCCCTGTTTAAGAGATATGCATGCACTGTAAGAATGTCAGATGTGTTGGTCTTTCCCAATATTTACACAAAGCAAATTGCATTTATATAGAGCTTACTACACCTGAGGAGGCGTTGAAATAATTTAAGTACCACAATTTTTTCTTGTATAGCCCTACTCATCCCAATGCAGGGTGTCAGAGCGCTTTACATCAAAACATGCATATTACATGTACAATAAATTATATAAGTTTGTAAATGAATGTACAGGATGTGTTACATACAACTGGGGGATTGCAAGGTGTAGAAGTCACATATCATCTTCCATAGCTCACTGTGCTATTATCCTCGCTATGCGCTCAAACGTACACATGATAGACCTGCTAAACATATATGTGAGGGCTTTAGATCTGATGTCACTTCTTGTGGTGCCACTTCCTGTAAAGTCGTGGCTTGTGATGCCACTTTCTATGATGTCAATTCCTGTGATGCCATGTGTGATGTCATGCGCCGTGATGTCGCGCGCCGTGATGTCACTTGCATACTGCCTAACTAGGTTAGTCCCCCCATTTCTTTTTTTAGGACTTGTGCCCTGTTCGTTGGTGTTTGGTTGTATGTGGTTAGAGATTAGACACTATGCAGTTTCTACGTGGCCTGTGTGAGTTAGTGTGACAGTAGAGTGAGCTCTATATTGGACGATCATGGGTTATTTATTTGTAGGTAAGAATGGAACGATGGTGTGTGGTAAACGTGTCTACTACTATCTCACTTTAAAACAGACAGGGCCAGGGACAGCGTAGCACAACACATAGGAGTGCTGCAAACCACACCCATCACAGGGACGGGACCACCCTGCAAACAAAACTCCAGTTTAGAAGGATAAGTATAAGCAAAGAAGATATGCTTAAAGCGCAACATTTATGTAGAATGCTGGGCCTGTACAAATACAAACATGTTTTTAATAATGCTTGAAAACTCCCTTTTACACAATGTGGACAATTCTACTTAGAGTAGAACATCTGGGTCATGCAATAGTGTTTGCTGTAGGTTTGTGGTGTAGGGGCATGTTCTGTCGTGCTAGTCACATCTCTCTCGGCTATCTTCTGTCCCCGTAACACTCACTCCTCTTTGGCGGCTGCCATGACGCGTCGTCTCTCGCGCTCACAGCGCCAGACTGACAGGCGATTGTCACTTTGTGGAGCTGCAGGCATCGGTGAGATCGTTAAATCAGTAGCAGAGAGTTTGATTTGGGATTTTAATATGTAGCTAAGCGTGGCGCGTTCGCTGTGCTGCTTAGTCCCAGCGGAATATTTGCAGCACCATTAAAATGTGTCCTTTGATTGTTGCGGGGATAGATTTACTGGGTAGCTCAGTTTGTATGTTCTTGTAATATTCGTACAGTTATGCGCCGGGAGGGACACTCACTTTCCCTCAATTATTTGTCTTATGATGTGCTTTCACGCTATAATTGCAAGAGTTAATGCTTGTGTGAAAATGTAGGCAGACAGGCACGTGGGACGCGGGCCCGTGGGATTCGGTAGCTGAGCAGGATGAAAAGAACGCTTACTTTCTCAATGGCGCCCAAGAAAACATTTCAAGTGATTGTGACTGACTGGTGGTAGTGCTTGCTGTGACAGGCTTCTGCCTCACAGCACTGAAGTGAAGCGAATAAATACTTTATTTAGACATAAAAGTACATTAAAGTGCGTATCAACATTGCAATTAAACTTATTTCATCCCCAAAAAATAATTGTAATTCAATCATGATAAAACACGTAAAACACTTTATAGAAAACACGTAAATCTCAAGAGCAGCACGGTAGATTCAACACATACAGGTTAAAATACATCAACTGTAGGGGGGGAACAGTCTAACGTGTTCCTAGCATACAGGGTAAAGTACAAGGGGCTCTTATCGTAAGAAGGCCACTTGGTCATAAGACAGTGGGACTCAGGGGGGCAGGTAAAATCAGCACATGAGGTTAAAATACAAACTTCTATGGAAAGGGACAGTCCAAAGTGCTCCTAACGACCCGGCGAAAGTGCAAGGGGGTGTTAGCATAGAGAGGCCACTTGGGCACAACCTGCGGTGTAACTCTGAGAGTGTTATTTTGGGGTGACGATTAAGCAGACTTTTTGCCAGCGGAGTTTCTATTTGCTTACCAGCTGAATTTCCATTTAAAAAAGCTCAAGTGCAGCCTTTAAAAGATATGAACTGCCCAGTGCATGAAATGCAAACATTGCTTAGCAGCTATATCAAAAGCCTCATATAAAGACAGGTTTTTGATAAACAGTAGAGAAGATCTACTATTCTCACGAGTCTAATTTTACTGCCACCAGTTTAAACAATTTAGTAAAGTTAGTATTTAAGGTGGGGGTCCTTTACCTTAAAACAGGCAATTACCACCTGCCTGCATGTACTTATGCCACGTTGGTTAAAAAGACATCTTAATAGACTCCTTTCAAGCGACAGGCCAGGGGACAGGCACATTATGTGAGTGATGTCCTCCTTGCCAGTCTTACACAATCTGCAACAAACGTTGTTGATGGTTATGAGCCAAGGCACTGCATGGATAAGGCCTGGGAGGGAACCACCGTCTTATGAAAAACCCTTTAAACTGCGTTGGCCACCCGTCTTCCAGGTAGGGTTGCAGCTTAAGAACCTTATTTTCGCCTAGGATCTTCCATGAGTGGGATCTGGCTAAGAAGACCACTTTATCTTTCAGCATAGATGTTTTTTCACAACCCTGTTCACCGCTTTTTAAATGATTCTGGAGGTAAAGTGATTTCCCACCATGGCTGAAGAGCCAGGTCATTGATTGCCTGGTCTAAGTACTGCCAAGAGGGCGAATTTTTATTTGTTTGTACTTCACGCCAGAGAGCTTGGCATAGTTGGTTATCCGACAATGACTCAATTCTCTTCCAAACTTTGACATAGCTCCTTTTCTTGCAATTGTTTGGTTTAATAAACCAAACTTTTGTCTTATCTGAGCCAGCCAGGCATTGCGCAGAAGTCAAAAAGAGATCCAAATATTTTTGCGATGATCGTGTTTAAGTTAGGCCCATCTCTGCCTAGTAGGGCCCGCCCCCAGAGGAGATACTTGGTAGAAGCTTTGCTGCAATTACCTTTAGCAGAGGCATGTAGTTAGGGCCTCCTAAGGATCTCTGCAAGGCGCGGAATGCGAGGAGTAGATTGTTACCCTTCCTCTGGTGGTCCTGCTTATGTTGGAGGAAGAGGCCTTATTGTCAATTAGTACCCCAAGGTATCTGTAGGTGTTAACCATTTCTAGTTGAAAACCTTGTAAATACCAGCTGCGAGATTTCCCCTTTCTATTGCTGACTTCCATTACCTTGGTTGTTTTCTAGTTTATTGACATCCTGTTTGCAGAAGAGTAATGTGATAACGTGTCGATGAGTCGTTGCAGGCCAATTTTGTTTGACCTAAAATTACATCATCTGCATAAACAAAGATTTGAGATGTATATGTCTCCCAGTCTTGGGGGATGTGCATTTATTTCATTCAAGGCTGCAGAGAGGTTGGCCAGGAAGAGGTTAAACAAGTACAGTGCCAACACACATCCTTGTTTTAAGCCCTGGGTGGTGTATATTTTCCTGGACAGGAAGGACCCATCATCTATTCTCACCCATGCACAGGTTCCCGAGTATAGCATCTGGATTACCTTCAGTAGCCCAACTGGGATACCCCAGCTGGCCAGCTTTTGCCAGAGGAGTTTACGCTGCACACAGTCAAATGCAGATTTAAAATTTACGAAGCAAAAATAGATTGGTTGTTTGTTCAACTTCTTCTGTTTGTCTATGATGACCAATAGTGATAAGAGATTAGTTTCCGTGCCTGCTCCTTGTACGACCCCAGATTGCTTAGGGAGGACAATTTGTTTTTCTTCCTCTTAGAGCTGTAATTCTGATAGAAGAAGACCTGTGAAATGTTTGGCCTCAGTGTCTAATAATGTTATAAGACAATAGTTTTCCAGGAAATGGAGATCGTCTACTTTGAAATGGAGTTGATGATGGATCCCTTCCATGAGTCCAGGATCGTCTCTATATGAAGAGCACTGTTAAAAGCTATCAACAAGTTGGATGCCCAAAAAGCAGGATTGGTCTTATACAGAGCTTGCGGGATTCCATTTGGGCCAGGTGCTCTATCTTGTCTGCTCTTAATTAAGGTACGGATTTGCTCTACTGTCAAATTTAGCGGAAACGTGACAGGGTTTGTAGGTGGCAAAGCAATTGTTCTACTTTCCTTCTCTTCAGTAGAAGATATTATATTCTCTGGAGGCTGAGTAAAATGCTTGGTTAAGAAGGCGATCCAGTTCGCTTCTATCACATTCGAACTCAGGACGGCTGTCATGGCCCTGTTTAGGTTGTTGCTTCTTTTTCCTGAGATACAATGCTTTTGCCCAGAGGTTTTGCTTTACTTTTGTTTTCTCCTCCCAGACAGTTCTCCAGTATATTTTGTTTATTTCTTTGAGGTCTGCCTGCAATTCGGAATTCCCTAGGTGCCTTTTGACCAGCCTTAGGGCTCTGTTTCGGTTTCTCCTTATGATAAAACAGGAGGCAGTTATGGTAATCTTTTTTAAGTCTTGCAGACGCACTTTCGCTTGATTGACACTTGGACTGGTTTTTGATGAATAGGCATCCAGTAAGTGAAAAGTGACTACTTTAGTAGCTGTTAAGGCATTGGTTGTTAAGGCATTGGTAGAGAAGATCTGAGGCAATAGCTCCAGTTGACCTTATTGTGTCATCGGTCCAGCGTAATGTCTTGTAGTTTGTTGTAACAAGATCCCCCTACAGAAAAGTAGCCTCTTGGCGTAGACGGCAGTGAACCTTGTAGGCTATAATTTGTTGCCCCTGGCCACTCTCATCTGTTTTTATGATCTGGTATGCCGAGATCAAATGGAATAGGGGGAGTGATGTTATAGTATAATCAATAGTGGAGTGTGAGCCTCATGAATAAAAGGAACACGCTGGTGGTGTATCTTCTTGGTACCTGCCGTTCAGGACTCTTAACCTAAGAGATTCCAGATCTTGTACCAGTGAGACACCCTTGGCTTCCCTTGGTCTGTTCAGCGGCGTAGGACGGGGGGTGCAGTGGGTGCGGCCCGCCCCGGGTGTCATCACTGAGGGGGTGACAAAAGGACTGCCTGTTCACAGGTGAGCCGCACATAGCAACTGGGGCGCGCTGAAGTACTGGGTTTTATTGGACCCAGCGGTGCCAGGGAACACACCCAATGACCTCGAGTTCTTCCTGTCTCAGACTACAGAAACACAGAGTCTTCTTGGTGGCTTCAAAGATCAATTTATTGGCTACAGCCAGCAACAGGTATCCTAGAAGTACAACACGGTGTATGTTCTCAGGAGACTGCTTTTCTCATGGAAACCAGCTATCTCTTTTATACAGAATATTATGCTTTAGGCAAACATTCCTTATTTTTACAGTGGGTCATTCACATATTTCTTACAACAAAAAAAAGACAGATTCATGATGACAAGCCCATTTTCAGTTTGTCCAGCCCACAACCAAATACCCAGTGAGGCCCAACACCTGCAACAGATATAATCTGGACCCCTAATAAAATCGGGCACCTCCTCCTCGTAAAGCAGGTCATAAAGAAAGAGCAGTGACAGGTGTGAATAAGATTTAGATATAGATGTGTGCAATGAAGGGTTTATGGCATGCTGCACCTGGGCCCCTAATCTCGATCGGCCACTGGGAACTAAAACTGGCCGAACAGGTTCTGGCTCTGGACAGTGGAGTCAGCTTGCCCAGGTCACTGAAAGTGTACGTGTCCCCTAAGGCGCGTTTTGGCTTTAGTCATTGCCTTATGTGAGGGCAACCACAAAATGGCTGCCGTACACAAAATGGAACCCAAGGGTTCACAAGGGAATCGTTAATATTAGAGTGATCCCGTCACTCGAATATGACGCAAATACTCAGATATAGCATACCTGTCATTACCGGTCTGCTGATACCAAAATCGTCATGTTACAATGATGTTAATGACACAGGTCCAGAATTTTCAGTACCACAGACCCTCCTTTTGCCCTTACATAGGCAATTTACTTACACTCATGCTAATCTGAGTCTAGGTCTATGTTCATGAATTCATTGAGATGTTGCTGTAGCATCATCCTATTACTTAGCTCGTCCCTTGATACAGGTTTCCTTACACATGATGTAACACATAGGCCGCATATGGCAGGAACACACTGTATGCACAGACAAAACAGGAAAAGGATGGCTAGAAGTATCCCAATGACCATCAGAACTTTCCATCCCCAGGTGGATAACAGTTCCCAGAACCATCCCATCAACGACCAGTCTCCTTCATCTATATGGATGGATTCAGAGATCCTATGTAGTTTGGAGATGGCCTAGTACACTGTTGGAGCGTTATCTGGAATGAAAATGCAACAACTGGATTGGATCACTCTACATACCCCACCACGGTCTGCAAGTATGATGTCTAACGCGACCCTGTTCTGCAGGGTCATAAGGCGGTCCGACTGGAGCTCAGCAGTCAAATTATTAAGGGCACCGACAGTTTCGACTATGGTGGATTCAACCACTCGCGTCAATTGCCTCACATTCCTGTTGTTAGCCATAGGTCCCCAGAACGGCAGAAAACCCCTAAAGAAGTCTCCCGCTTCTTGTCCTGCAGTGTCTTCCTTGCTGAAGACACCCCTAATTCTTCTTATCTTATGGTAATCTGCCGCAGCTGTGTAGGTGGGAGGCAACAGGAATGAAACGAAGCATGTGCCCGAGAAGTCAGGGGGCAACCACGTGTAGGCCCTATCATGGCAGATAAAGTAGGTACCCCTAGCTGCTAAGAACAAAGGGGAAGTCTGAGACGCAAAAATATACGTTTCAGTGCAGATACTCTTCCCTAACTGAGCTCTTGGATTCTTGCCATTACCTTGCAGACATAGATGACCCTGATGGGGTACAATCCAAATTGGAGCGGATCTTTTTGCTTGCTGGTTCTCGCTCAGACTCGCTCCATATTCAGTCACGTTCCATCCAATATACGCTAGTGTCTCATCTTCCGGGATAGTTTCGTAGGAACTAGTTCCCCTTATCATGTCGACTATCCCCTTAACTAGAGCACTATTCTTTGGGTTGTCTTTGACGGAACGTAGGGGGTGGATTTCGCGAGCATAGATGAACATCGTTCGGTATGCCCACACAGAACCATTGTAGCTGAATGGCAGCACTAGGTAGGGAATACCTTTCTCAGTAGTATGAGGCATAAGGCCACACACCCAACAGTTGGTTCTGTTCACTACTAGCTGGTGTTGGTGTAAGAGCTGAACAAAGGAGTTGTTCATAAACTCTAATCTTCTAACGGACTCGTGTTCAGGTAGAGGGTGAAAAGAATGTGAGGAGATAGTAGAGGAAGGCATGGGCTGTACAGTGGGTGCAGATGTCACTTGAAAAGAGAATATGATATACCCCACTAAAGACATCATTAGACTAAGTAAAATACAAAGACACATAATTAGAAAACATTTTCTGCTCATGGTTGCACATATTTTCCTCTTGAAACTTATTCTTTCAACAGGTCTCTCCATCTGAAAAGGCTCCATCCTCTAACGTGCTGTTCGCGGCGGTTGGTTTTCTTCACTTGAGAGTGTTTCTGAATGTCCCAGGGAACGCCCTAGAACAAACCAGACCCGTAGACCTTGTGTCCGCAGGCTACACACTCAAGTCTTTTCACCACGACCCTACAGCTGAACCCGGATGGTGGTTCAAAAACAGGTTTTCGGATGGGAGGACCAAAATTTCATTTTATTTGTCCATGACTCTCGGTCGCAAGTTATAACAGCTTTTCCCAGGCAATGTCTGGTCGCAAAACAAAAGTTCAGGCTCAGTAGTGTCCAATCGAAGTGGTGATGGTATTGCTCTTTGGAGAAGATCGTCACTTTCTCGCTCAGAATTTGTCCCTGTGACGCGTGCGTCACTAAAAGGCAGAAAACGAGGCACTGTTTCAGTTTCCGAGTCAGCAATTCCCTCCTGGACCCACCGGTCATATGGTAGAGGCAAAGGGACCCTCTTACAGTGTACGCCGTGGATCCAGTTTTTCTTCCCTTGTACTCGCACTGCAGATCTTGTGGACAAAATCACCAAATAGGGGCCAATCCAGCGGGGCTGATCGTTCTTTGTCCGCTGAAAGTTCTTGATTAACACCCACGATCCGGGATTGATTGCATGCCCTGGATCTTTAGAAGCCTGAGGCAGTGTATTATGAACCTGTTGGTGTAAAACACGCAATTTAGCCGTCAAATCATGCAAGTAATCAAGCAGTACAGGGTGTTCAATCTCGCTGAATTTCGTTGGCCTCGGCACTCCCCATATGTTAGCCGGGCGACCAAACACTATCTCATGAGGACTAAGTCCTACTCGGGAATGTACGGTCATCCTAGTTGACAACAGTGCTAATGGCAACGCATCAGGCCATTTAAGGCCAGAGCTTGCTTGTATCTTGGCCAGTTTTAGTTTAAGAGTGCCATTATAGCACTCAACTAATCCAGCTGATTGGGGATGATTTGCAGCGTGAAATTTCTGCCGGATTCCTAAACCTTCACACACTCGTTTCATCACTTGACCCACAAATTCACCCCCATTATCACTCCACACCATTCTCGGCAAACCAAACCTAGGGAAGAACTCTTTGAGAAGGGCTTTCGCTGTGGACAAGGCAGTATTATCTTTCAGAGGATATGCCTCTACCCATCTTGAAAAGGCACAAACAACAATGAGTACGTATTTCAAATTGTTGCACCTCTCCATGTGGATGAAATCTAGCTGCAAAACCTCGAACGGATACGTTGGAGGCGCAAAATGACCAGCTGGAGTTGGGGTTCCCTTACCAGGATTGTATTTCAAACAAACCATACAATTTTTGACCACATTCTCTGCACATTTGGGAATTCCAGCATTTTGCCACGCTGGAGCCAATAACTTACAGATTCCTTTCACACTGATGTGGGCCATCCCATGTGCCATTGTAACCACTGCAAGCACATATGTATCGGGTAACAACCATCGCTGATGCTCCGACAATTCAACCCAACAACCATTTGCATCCAATTTACCCGTACTCTCTCTCCACGTACTTAATTCCTTCTCCGTAGATTCAGCTTGGATGGACTTCACACTCTCTATCGTATCTTCACACATTCCAACGTCACCAATCCATCTTGCAGGGCCCGCAACATACATTCGACTCATCACATCTCTTGCTGTTTCTTTCGCAACTTCATCAGCAAACATATTACCGCGACCAACGTCGTCAGTGATCTTCTTATGTGCACTGCATTTCACAATCGCGACTTGCAATGGCAAAGTAAGTGACTCCAGGAGCTCATTCACCAATTGACCATGCTGTATTTTCGTACCGTGAGACGTGAGGAACCCACGTTCCTTCCACAAGCGTCCAAAACTATGGGCCACACCAAACGCATACTGGCTATCGGTATATATGGTCACTTTCATTCCTTTTGATAATACACACGCTCTCATAAGTGCAGTCAACTCTGCTGCTTGAGCTGAATTATGTGGGATACGTGCAGTTTCAACAATCGTATGTAAAGTCGTGACAGCATATGCCGCAGTCGTATCACCATTCGGAAGCTTGAAGCATGACCCATCCACCCATAAGGTACCATCACATTTTACAAGAGGAGTGTCCCTAAGATCTACTCTCCCTTTCGTTTCTTCTTCTGTCCTAAGAAAGCAATCATGCTGTTCCGGAACATCTGTCTTTGTTATAATTGGCAACAATGTAGCTGGGTTCAGCGTGTTGCATTTTCTTATGTGCACATGGCTCGCTAAAAGTGTCAACTCGTAACCTGACAATCGAGCACTAGTTAAGTGCTGTGTCTTGGTCCTGTTTAACAAAATATCCACTGCATGTGGGACCATCACGACCAGCGTATTATTCATCACCAAACCAGCAGACTGTCGAATAGAAACAGCTGCTGCCGCTGTGGCTCTCAAACAACTCGGCAACGCTCTAGCTACCGGGTCCAAAATCGACGAGAAATATGCACATGGACGTTGCTTGTCCCCAAAAGACTGTGTTAACACTGATAATGCACATCCTTCTCTCTCATGGACATACAGCGTAAAGGGCTTGCTGTAGTCGGGGGTACCCAACACAGGAGCCGAACACAATGCATCACGCAATTCGGAAAAACTTTTCTGACAATCTTCGGACCAAGGAAGGGGATTCGGCGTGTCTTTATAGGTCAATGCTACCAAAGGTTTAGCCATCAATGAAAAATTCGGTATCCATTGTCTGCAATAGGATGTAATACCTAAGAAAGCACGCACTTCTCTCTGTGTCATTGGCACACTTAATTTTGCAATTGCCTGAATTCTTTCTGGGGTCAATCTTCTTCCCTCTTTCGATAAGAGGTGACCTAAATAGGTCACTTCTTGTCAACAATACTGTAACTTGGAAAGAGACACTTTGTGGTGTAAATCAGACAAATGACGCAACAATGACAAAGTGGCTTCTTTACAAATCTCCTTAGTATCTGCAGCAACTAACAAATCATCGACGTACTGTAGAAGGGTAGCGCCATCAGGTAACACAAGAGTGTCAAGCTGAGACTTCAGAGCCTGACTATAGATAGAAGGACTTTCACAAAAACCTTGAGGAGCTCTCTGAAATCGGAAGCTTCGGCCTCCTAAACAGAATCCAAAAATATCCCTGCTCTCTACGGCAATAGGGATGCTGAAGAAAGCATTCTTCAAGTCAATCACCGAGAACCAAGTGGCTGAGGCTGGAATCATTGTCAGTAAAGCAGTGATATCGGGAACGACTGGAAACTGTGGCACAACTATCTTGTTTACCTCTCTAAGATCAATCACAAACCTGTAAACAGGTGGCTGAGAAGAGTCAGTACGCTTCAAGACAGGTAAAACAGGACTATTGCAAACATTACCTCTTGTCTCTTCAATTACATTTTTCTCAATCAAATCATAAATGATCGCTAGCAACGCTTTTTCACCTTCATTAGAGATCTTGTATTGGGGAATGCGCGGCATTTTAACATTGGCTTTCAACGTTACAACATATGGCGGTATTTCCAAAAGACCTACATCATTGGGACCAGTAGCCCAAAGAATATCAGGGAGAAACGACAATTCTGTTGGAAGTTTGTCCTTTGACAAATATATTGGTGAAACCACTGTCTTACCCAATGTGAGTTGTACTCCCGAAGGAGAACAATACAATGTCGCATACAATCTTTTCAGCAGATCCAATCCTAACAAGTTCTCACCACAACCTGTCGTTAGAATAAGTGGTGCTTCGATTTCACAAGGTCCAACAGAAAGAGACATAGGACTAGAAATCGGGTTCCTAACCGGGGCGCCAGAAAAACCTACTGAAACATTAGTTTCGCCAGACAAAGTTGCGCCAGGGAATTTAGAGTGCATAATAGAACTCTTTGTAGCACCAGTATCCAACAGAAAAGGCTCTGACACACCTGATGTAATCACCTCAATATAAGGTCCACTCTGATCTACTGGAACTGAAACAACTCCCTCTCTTTGTCTATGGCTGTCCTAGCAATCATCACCTTCCATACTCTCACCTTCTGCATAGTAGTCATCAGCATAGTACTGAGTCGTCCTACCAGACGCGTTATTCTGCTGATCAAAACTATTCATTGAATTTTGAGGAGGAAATGGGCGCGCGTTCTGGGTGAAATTTCCGCGTCCTCTAGCTCTAGGTGCTTGTGGAACACCTCGACCTCTTGTGCCAGAAATACCATTCATACGCTGCAACAAAATAGGGCAATTATATTTAAAATGACCTTCTTCCTTACAATATGAACATTGGTTAGGGCCTATCAGAGCACGTTGTTGAGGATACTCAAACCTTTGCGAATTCCTCTGATACTGTTGAGGTTGCTGATAGTCACGCTGATTACTACGAGGCGGATACGCTTGTTGTAAAAGAACCTTTGTTTTTAACTCTTTAGTTTTCTTGTCTGCTCTATCTTTCTCATCTTTATCTCTATTTTCGTAGTATTGTGCAGTAGCCAATATCTGTGCTGAAGAGGAAACGGCCCAAGAACTCTCTGAATCTTTCAATTTTTTACACAATTCGGGAAGCAAATTATGCACAAACTTGTCAACAAACAACCTTTGACCACCTTCTGTACTCATATCCTGACCACTGTGGTCGATAAATGTCTCTTCAAACCTAGTGAAGAAGTCAGATACACTTTCCTCCTTCTTCTGCTTGCATGCAGACAATTTATCCCAATTTACACGCATTGCAGGCATCAAAGTCTTCATTTAAGTAACGATCCTACCAGGGAGGTCTGCTACTAAAGGCTCTGGTTTAGCACCGCCTACTTGTCTGTCATTTGCCGCATTGATATTAATCCATGTGTCCCCTAACTCCGGCGCATGATCCGTGTGACGGATCACTCTCCATAAAGGCTGTGGGACCACATTTCCAAACAACATGTCTATATCAGCTAAATTCATAACACAGGAGTCTGCAGTCTGTGATAATTCCTTATAATAACCTGCAGGGTTTTTACGGGGGTCGGGTAGAGTCTGCTTAAGAGCCAGGACTTCAGTTCGCTTCCATGGAACATGTACCCACACACGTTGAAAATGAGGCTGAATAGGTGGAACAGCATTTAGGTCTCCTTCTTTCCAAACTGGGGGAACTTCTCTCATGGGATACTGTCTGACCTTCCTTTTAACAGAGGGTTCTGGCTCAAACAACAGTCGAGAAATACCCTCACTCCTAAATGATAATAATGTCGCAACTGCTTTCTCAATATCGGAACCCACAATCGTGCCTTTGGAAAACTCAAACCGTACACGACACAACTCAGGCGGATTGGCCTCCATATCACAATCTTTTAATCTTTCAAGAAGAACTTCGCACATTTTGTCAAAAACATATCTCTGTTTCGGTGCTTGCCATTGGTGGAAGACATCCATAACAGACTCTAACTCATATCTTGTAGGGTCAGTGACCCATTTATGCGCCAAATGATCCAATACTCCCTTCTCTCTAGAATCGGGCAATTGGCTACGCAATTGTTTACGCTCTAAAACGGGGGTCGTAGTCGGTGACCCAAAGAAAGGAGACAAAATACTAGTAACAGTGTTTGTCATTCTCTGTCGGACAGAAGGAGAAGTTGACAAATGAACAGGAGGAAAAACAGGAGGAGACAAAGCAAATGCAGAGGCAGTGTCAGAAGGGATAGTGTGGAGGGAAATAGATGCAGGGGGCAAAGTCATAGGAAGTAAAGATGGAACAGGTAGTAAAGGTGGCAGCCCTTGAGGGGGCTGCGCCATAGTAGTAGGAGCCAACTGAAAAACAGCTGGTGGTTGTGGAAGAACCGGAGGTACAACAACTGGGGGTTGTACAACTAAAGGTTGCGGAGGTGCTGTAGCACTCTGCGCATAAGGAGGTGGTGAATTCAACAAATGAGACATTAAAGGATCCTTCTCAAGTTCCTTCACTGTATCTTGCTGAAGAGGTGGCAAAACTGGATAACATTTATCAATTGCCAATTTACGTTGCCTGTGCAGCTGTTCACTCGCTTGTTCCTCTTCATCATCCTTATACTGCATAGCAGCTTGCATTATTGAAATACCCTTTTCTCTTTTATTCTTCTTTACTAATTTAATTTCGTTCTGTTTGGCTTCTTTTCGCCATAGGCGGAAAGAGTCAAACATCGCCGGCCGGGCTTTCTTCTTAAAAAGTCTAACCTCTAAATTATCCAGAATTTCGGTGTCAAAACTACCATATTGGGGCCACTTTAGGACACCATCTTTCCTTGTGTACCTAACCCATACGTTATTATACGTGATAGGGCCCACTCCATGCTTCACGTAGAGCTCATAGGTTGGAGTTCCAATTGGAGGAACCGGACACGAGTCCTCCAATCGGGAATCCCTATTACAACCAAGACAAAACAAATTTCCAAGTCTGCTAAGACCAGGCATCTTCGCTCACTAGTCTAGCTTCAAACTTCAAAGGATTATCGAATACGACAGTCTCGTGAATACACGAGTCCTTCGGCTTTGGTACTTGCAAGTTCCAAATCAAAAGATCCTAACAAATCAAAGATCCCATGGGATACCCAAAACTAAGAACCAAGACTAAGGACTGGGAGACGCTCCACTTATACTTAACTGAGGTATCGATGACGTCACCAGAAGACTCGTCTATTGTCTCGCTCTACAAATCATAAAAGGGTCCAAGACAGGGCGATAGTCAGGGCAGCAGTCCTTCGTAGCCGTCGGGACGCGGGGAACCTCGCAGCAAAGACTTTCGGACCACGAACGACATACAGGGGTCGATGAAGTGGTTGGCCTTCCTCCAGAATTTTACACGAAGCTCCTCACGACCTCTGGCTTGGACCGGTACCGCTGAAATCGCCCCACGTTGGGCGCCAATTGAAGTACTGGGTTTTATTGGACCCAGCGGTGCCAGGGAACACACCCAATGACCTCGAGTTCTTCCTGTCTCAGACTACAGAAACACAGAGTCTTCTTGGTGGCTTCAAAGATCAATTTATTGGCTGCAGCCAGCAACAGGTATCCTAGAAGTACAACACGGTGTATGTTCTCAGGAGACTGCTTTTCTCATGGAAACCAGCTATCTCTTTTATACAGAATATTATGCTTTAGGCAAACATTCCTTATTTTTACAGTGGGTCATTCACATATTTCTTACAACAAAAAAAAGACAGATTCATGATGACAAGCCCATTTTCAGTTTGTCCAGCCCACAACCAAATACCCAGTGAGGCCCAACACCTGCAACAGATATAATCTGGACCCCTAATAAAATCGGGCACCTCCTCCTCGTAAAGCAGGTCATAAAGAAAGAGCAGTGACAGGTGTGAATAAGATTTAGATATAGATGTGTGCAATGAAGGGTTTATGGCATGCTGCACCTGGGCCCCTAATCTCGATCGGCCACTGGGAACTAAAACTGGCCGAACAGGTTCTGGCTCTGGACAGTGGAGTCAGCTTGCCCAGGTCACTGAAAGTGTACGTGTCCCCTAAGGCGCGTTTTGGCTTTAGTCATTGCCTTATGTGAGGGCAACCACAAAATGGCTGCCGTACACAAAATGGAACCCGAGGGTTCACAAGGGAATCGTTAATATTAGAGTGATCCCGTCACTCGAATATGACGCAAATACTCAGATATAGCATACCTGTCATTACCGGTCTGCTGATACCAAAATCGTCATGTTACAATGATGTTAATGACACAGGTCCAGAATTTTCAGTACCACAGCGCCTGCCACACACCGCGCTCCGCCGCCCGGCACAGGGACCCGTGTATTGTCTGTGCTGGCCTTCGACTTCCCCATTTCTGTTTGCTTCACTGCGCTTTCATTTTGCCACAATTATGGGTGATAAGTCACCAAGGAATAGAATTCTCCATGTCTCCCTCCTCCCAGCCTCTTCCTCCCACCTTGCGCGTGGAAAGCCCGGGAGGGAAGAGGAGAGGTCCTCGGTTTTACTGGCAATGGCAGGTTTGGTGCGCCCCACCCCCCTCCATTCCCCGTGCCCGAGGTGGTGCATTACCGGAGCAGCTGCTCTGTGTAGGCCAGGTTCCTGTACCCATTGTTGGACGGGCATTAATAATAGACCAGTGCCCACATGAAAAACAGTTGCTCGACTTGTTGATGGCTTGTGTTTCCTTTAATGGGCTGCTTCACACGTTTCAGTGATGTAGCCGTGCATTTAACTTGTGCGATCTTTGCATTTACGTGGTGGTCCGAGTGGCATATCTACAGTTAAATCATGGTATTCTTGAGGTGGTTTTAATGAAAGGGATCGGAGATAACTAGAATTGTATTTCCTGTCCTGGGCCTAAATAGGTGTGGAAAATCCCCTGTGATTCTGTTTGGTGAAAACAAATTAATGACTTTGCGAAGCATTTTTATGCAGTCAGGGGCACAGATGTTGCGGGGTGTGTTCTAAGCTCCTAGGTAATGCTCACAATGTTAAGTAAATAAACCAGAAAATAACACTTGCAACTGTAAGTATCTTATTTTTCCTTCTTTTAATAATTTCAATGTGGGGGGTAGGGGGGTGACAAGAAATTTTCCGCACCTGGTACCACCTGACCTTGCTACGCCACTGGGTCTGTTGGTTGCAAGTTCATCGGACTGTGTAGGAACTGCCCAGCTGTGGTTTTGTTGCAGTGTGTCCTCTTCTCGGGTAAAGAACCACAGCAAGTTCATTTTAAAATCCCTTGTGATAAGAAAACCCAGAGGGGTTGGATCTTGAAGACTTTCTGATATATTTACCAGTTTGGAGCACATTGTTTTCATGGCTCATGCGTCAGGGTGAATGGAGAGATTAATGAGCAGCAGAGGTCGTGTAGCTGCAATGTGCCATTTCTGGAGTTTGACTATTAAAATGTTGTAGCAATTCAGTTCCATCAACCCGCTTTCCGTTTTTAGTGCTGCAGCTATAAAGGTAGCCAGCCCCTTCAGACAACCAAACGTATTTGATTTCTGTGCTGGATTAAAGTAACCAAAAAATCCTTCCAATTGCAAATGGACGGGTATCCCAAGTTCCTTGTAGGAGAATAATTTGAAATTCCCCTAAAAGGTTTGTTAATTGCTTGTTGTGACTTTTTGTGTACACCCCATTTATATTACAAGAGCATACTTTCATGACATCCACTGATTTAGATGCTGAGTTTGAGTTAAGCGCTGCAGGTGTTTGAGACGACTGCCTTGCGGGGCATCAGTGGAGACTGTCGCCAGGTAAGATTGCAGACAGACAGCCTATATTTAATTCAATGGAGCTTGCCCATGTATAATGTTGTTTTTTACCACAGCAACAGGGAGGGCAAGGACCGTGCCATTCTGCCCGGGTGGTTCCTGAGGACTAATTGGATTTGTTTGTCACCTTCAGAAACCCTCTTCCACAAGATCTCCTTCTGATAAACAAGAGGTGCTGGATAGGCGGGTAGGAGAGGCTTGCTTATTTTAATTCCACAGCTGGCAAAGTATTCTTTCTACTGAAGGACTTCACTGGCTAGTAGGTTGGAGGACCATGTTACGAGGGTGGGCTCTTGCACATTGTCCCCCCTACATTGAAGGAATTCGATTGATTTAATGTCTACCGACGTTGCCTTCTTAAGAGATGGAATTGCCTGCAGGAGTTTTAGGATGTTGCCATGGTTAAGAATATCATGTCTTCCCACGGACTGAAATTGTGAAGTGAAGATCATGACAATTTGATCTTGGGGCAGGGGGGAGTCAGGTGATCTTCTCGGCGGGTTAATTACTATTGAAGAGCACTGTTGGGACAGCGCCGATTCTCTAATCTTGAGTTTGATCGGCTTTAGAAGTGGTTGATTAATCTGATTGATTTGAACAGCGTCTTGACTGTCCCTGCTGGTAATCATGGGGTCGTACGATGGACGAGCCTCCTCCCTTTTGCAGACATCCTGATTGATGGGACCCGAGATGGGGCTTGTTGCTGAGGGTCCCAAAGTTCGACCTAGGGTGGGTAGCTCTCGCACATTCAATAGGCTGTTGCTCCGAATTGGAATGCTTCAGTGTTTGTCAAAAACTGGAAAAAGCTTCCTTTGTGGTAACATGCCCATGCTGCTTGGTACAGTCCCCCTCTACCCCTGATTTCCCATTAATCAATCAATCAATCAATCAATCAATCAATCAGGGAATTGTAAGCGCGCTACTCACCCGTGAGGGTCTCAAGGCGCTGAGGGGGTGGGGGGTCCGCAGATCTGTTTAGCCGAAGAGCCAGGTCTTGAGGGTCTTCCTGAAGGTTTCCAGGGAGGGGGCGCGTCTGATGTCTGCCGGTAGCTCGTTCCAGGTCTTGGCTGCAATGTGAGAGAAGGATCTTCCGCCTGCTCTGGCTCTGTGGATGCGCGGAGTTTTGGCCAGTGCGAGGTTGGAAGATCGGAGGTTTCTTTTGGGTACGTGGAAGTTGATTCTGTCATTGAGGTATTTGGGTCCGTTGTTGTGTAGGCATTTGTAGGCGTGAGTGAGGATTTTGAAAGTGACTCTTTTCTCCACGGGGAGCCAGTGGAGACTTTGTAGGTGTTGGCTGATGTGTTCGTGTCGGGGGATGCCGAGGACGAGTCTGGTGGCGGTGTTCTGTACTGTCTGGAGTTTGCGGAGTAGGGACTTGTTGATGCCGGCGTAGAGTGCGTTTCCATAGTCCAGTCTGCTGGTGATGAGTGCGTGGGTGACTGTCTTCCTTGACTCAGGGGGATCCACTTGAAGGTCTTGCGGAGGATGCGGAGGGTGTTGAAGCAGCTGGAGGTGACGGCGTTGACCTGTCGGTTCATGGTGAGTGATGAGTCGAGTACGATGCCGAGGTTCTTGGCGTGGTCTGAGGGGTAGGTGGGCTTCCGAGGGCGGTCGGCCACCAGGTGCTGTCCCATGCAGAAGGGGTGGTACCGAGGATGAGGACTTCTGTCTTCTCGGCGTTGAGCTTCAGGCAGCTGTTGGTCATCCATCCATTAATCGGGCTACTGGGAACACTGATGCTGCTGGGGACCTGGGGTGGTTCCCCTGGTGTATATGAAGCATTTTTAAGGCAGGAAACTTCCATTTAAAAAAAAAGTTATTCTAATAAAGTAGATAGAACATCTGGGATTGTTGCACATTTGTTGATCAGGGGGGTACAGGTGCAGTCTACATAAATTGCAGCAGCGTAATTTTGTGCTCGGATTATGAGATTGTTTAGATCCGACAGCTTTTGGTTGATACCTGCAACCTAGTTTTCCATAACATTAAGCAAATCCACTTGTACATCAATTTTATTTGACTGGTAAATCAGGGCTTCTAGTGTCAATCGAGATGTTCTGAATAGGAGACCCAAAACCGCCCCAGCTGCAGTCGTGCTGTGGTTTTGGAGATTTTAATTGTATGTGATCCTGCGTGCTTGTCTATGTTTCCTTTGGGTTGTTCGTTATGGACCTCAGGGGATGGGTTATTAAGTAGACCCGTAGGGCTTCAGTTGCTGATGTCTTCGTCCTTTTGGGAGCATAGTTCATTAGCGCGCTGACCTGGCCTGGGTGGTGTTGGCCTGAGGGTGCTTGATGGAAATTAAATCCTGGTCAGTGCTCTTGATGCATATGGTCTGGGAGATGGGTGCTGGGAGGGTGTTTGAGTTGTCTGTGATGGTGAAAAGGGGCCTGACTGGATATTTAAAAAGTCAAATTGATGTGGAATGTTTCTGGATTTCTCGAACATGCAAGTAATAGGTGAAATTAAAGGCTCCTTCTTCCAGAGACATTTTGCCTTACTGCTTTTCGTTGCTCAGCAAGATTGCATTTTTTTCTTCCTCTTTGTGCACGGTTGTGGTGACCTGACTCTTCCTCAACACATGTTGGCTGCCTCAAACAAAATCTGCAAGAAGGGAGGGCAGGGAGCGGGCATCCAAGTGTGCACCAGCCGCACTGGCCTAATGTCAGCTGCCTCTGTGCACTGCGAAGTGACCGCAGTGTTGAGCTAATCCGCTGCCTTGGTCCAATCCTCAACTGGAGGATGACCGTACCCTCCACACCTGGGTAGATGAAGCAGCCTTTATCAATTCTCTCAAAATGTAGCCTTGATACTTTTCTGGTACTTGATTAGATGAGTGCTTGGCTACTTAATTGACTGGCTGTTTAGTGAGTAAGTGCCACTTCTGGTGTCTACTCTCCATGGGGTGGTGGGCGACAAGATCCTTCCAGTACCAGGTTATTTATGAGCTATAGAGTTTTTGTCTGGAGGTCCAGTGCTGATGGCGGCAGCTCTGCGGCCACCTGTTGTACAAAGCCACATTGGTGCCCCCCGCTGATAGCCGTGCTAGAGCTGCCAGGCTTCTGATCCTGCCAAGCATGGCGTGAGCTGCAGCAGCTGCAGCAAGTCTGCATCAGTGGCTGGAGCTGGAGGGGCACGAGCACACCAGTGCATTCCAATGCGCTCCAGCATCACTGACCTACCTTCTCCAAACGCCCTCTTTGGTGTCTCGCAGCTTCCATGTGCATGATGTCTCACTGGTGGGGGGCGGAGTCCCCTGAAGTCTGTGAGTTGCCCCCGCTTTGATGCCCCGCTCTACTAGCTCCACTTTTCCGCTATTCTCCGCAGCCTTTCTCGGGAGAGAGCCGGGTATTGAAGAGCACGGAGCGGAGCGATGTTGCGGTGTGCAGACAAAATATCGAGTTGGAAATTTCGAACTACAGGAATATCGAGTCCTAAATATCGTCAGTGAGAAATATCGACAGCAAGAATATCGTGGTCAAGAATATCGATTTGAAGGTAAGAAATATCGTTTTTAAAAATATAGAAGTCAATAATATTGTTTGCAAAAATATAGGGGCCGATTCCGATCTCGGCCGGTAGGGCTCCGAATCGGATTTGGCTTTACCGGATCCGATTCGGAGGCCTTTTTTCCGACCGATTCGTACAGTCGTCCCAGCGAGCAAGTACGATGCGAGCGCACGCGAAATCGCCGACCGACTCGTTCCCGGGTCCGAACCGCTCCGACCGACTCGTATGGACACGGCTCGCACCACGCAATGGAGACGTTTCCCGACCGAGCGAGTACGATGCACGCGTCGGACGGCCGGATCGAGTCGGAGCGTCCGGCTCGCAAAAGCACCCGGAGCCAGACTTGGGGGGTCCGTGTCGGACCCCCCTGCACGCGTAGCCGCACGAGTCGAACACAGAGGGGACCCAAGGGTCCCCCCTACACATGCATGTACGGTGCGAGTCGCACCGACGCGTACCCACTGTAGGGGGCCCCCCTGTTCGCGACGTACCCATTCAGTCAATGGGAGCCCGTGTACGCGTTGTACGACCGGCTCCCATTGACTTCAATGGAGTCCGACCGAATCGAGTCGGGCAGCATACGGCCGCATCGTACTCGCTCGGTCGGACTGGGGAGTCCGGCTCGGTCGGAAATCTTTCCGGATCCGGCTCGGTCGGAGAGCTTTCCGACTCAGATCGGAATCGGCCCCAGAGTTGTTTAAAATATCGATTTTTTATTTAGTGTTATGTATTTTAGTATATATTTTAAAAGTATGTGATGTATTTTTTTGTATAAGTATTGTTTCTGTTTTTTAATATATGTGTTACATTTTTAGTAGTTATCAATTTTATTTTATTTAAATTTTGCGTCTTTTAATTCCGTAGCGGGTTGTGGGTTTGTAGGGGAATAGGGTGTTAAGTAATTTAATAATAATAATAAATGATATATTTTTATTAATTAATATTTATTTAATTGAGATTTTATACTGTTAATTGTTGGAAGTAACTTATTTAATTAATTATTAATTTGCTGTTAATTAATATTAATTAATTAATTGAAAATTAAATATGGAAATTGTGTAATTAATTTTAGGTGCGGGTTGTGGGGTTTATAGGGGTAAAGGGTGGGAAGTAATTTATTATTAATTAATTAATAATTAGTTGTTAATTCATAATATTTCATTAATTGAAAATTAAATATGGAAATTGTGTAATTAATTTCAGGTGTGGGTTGTGGGGTTTATAGGGGTAAAGGGTGGGAAGTTAATTAATTTTTATGTGTTTTAATTTGTTTTTTAATAATATTTATTTAATTGATAATTAATTATGTTAATTACGGAAGTACATTTTATTTTTAATTTAGATATGGGTTTTGAATTGTGTGGTGTTATAGGCTAGTATGTAAATAAAATAAATGTATGTAATAAAGTTTTTGTTTATAAATAATTTCTAACAAAAAATATTTGATTGTTTGAAAAATATTTTTATATTTTATTTAATACAATATTTGTAGGTATTTGTGAGATGTGTTTAACATTATAATATGATTTTGTTTTTTTAATTTATAATATAAAATATATTTGTATTTTAATTTTTAACATATTTATATATATTTTTAAATTTATTTTGTTTTTAAAATAGTTTTTGTTGTTGTTGATATTTTGTTTATTTTAAATTTTGAATTGACTGTAGTGGGAATAGTAATTTGTATCCCTCTGAATCCAACACTTTCCCTACTGTTACACTCACTGGTGTGGGAATAGTAATTTTTACCCCTCCGCTATCCAACACTTTCCCTACTGTTACACTCACTGGAGAGGGAATAGTAATTTTTACCTCTCCGCTATCCAACACTTTCCCTACTAATGCACTGACTGGAGTGGGAAATTTAAGTTTAAATATTTTTAAATGGTTTAATGTTTTAATTAATAATAGAATGCTTTTTTAACATAAATGTTATGTTATTGGTATATGTACATATATATTTATTTGTTACATTTTTATATACTTTTAAAATTCTAAAATACATTTAAATTAATAGTCTATTAATTGTTTTATAGTAAATATATATAATACACTATTATATATGTGTGTTAAAATTTTTTAGGTTAAGTTCATTTGTTATTTTTGTTAAAATGTATATTAAATCTATTTATTTTTAAAATGTAGTTTATTATATATAGTTATTATTACTTTTTTTTATATATATAAAAAACGATATTTTTTGCATTTATATTTATGTCATCGATATTTTTTCCCCAAAATTTTTGTACTTAACTTTATAAATATAGGCTGTCGATATTTTTGACATCTATATTTATGACTCGATATTGTGGTATGGGGATGTTTTGGGTGTTGATGTTTTGTCAGTGAACCAATGTTTCAGAGCGATGTTGCATAGTGAGCAGCGAGGGGGATGTCTCTCTGCATGTCGGCGTTTGAAAAGAGAGAGAGTGTATGTGGGTTTTTGGCTGTGTGTATGTAAAAATTCCTGGTGAATTCCGACAGACACCTCACAATACCCAACTGAAAGCAGCAGTAAATATTGAGGGTTATTGATACAGACCTTTAAATAGGTCTGATCACGCTCTTGCATATGAAGACCGAGGCGGACCACTGTCCTGTCTCTAGTGCACGTCTCACACACATGCAGAGAAAAGCACTGAAGCCATCTTAGAAATGCGTCTTCCTACATAAAGCAAGACAAGTTACATATCAAAAAATACTTCCAGGGAACCCGAAGAAACATGTGGGGAATCTCCCAATGAGCACAAGAACGTGATCCCTTGGACATTGAGAAGTAAGCTTAAATGAAGCCAATTAAAGAGCTGGAACATACCCTTGGATGAAGAAAATGATTGAGGACTTCTAACTGACTGTCACAAAATGAGGAGGGTTTCACCAAGAGCCCAAAAGGTTGGGCATTCTCAGTGCATAATAATCGGGAACCATGTTCACAATGTAAAAACATACATAGTACAGACCTAGCTGTACAACAGTGGAAGAATGCACATTAAACAATGTTGCTGGAATACAACACAATATTGTATATATCAAGAGGGGATTTATTTCTTTGAATTACACACATTTACACCCCACGTATTTAAATTTTAAGCACAGGGAGATTAAAGGATTTACCCAGAATTGCACAATTTTCAGTTGAGTGCCGAGGCTGAATTCAAACCATGAGATTCCCAATGGGCAGTTTAGCCATGATGCCACATCTAGTACCTTGCTTGATCTGGTAAAATATTCATAAAAAGGTTATTATCTGTGGAAAGGGAGTAGTGCGTGCACATTGATGGCATTGTTTCTTGTTTAAAATTCAGGATTGTCTCTTTGTATATGCAAGAAATGGTTTAAAGTTAAAATAAAAAGTTCATTTCCATATATACAAGGATATATATGTGAAAGCGAATTGCTGCCAGATACACAGTCAATCACGCCTTTATGTGCTGTGCCTGCGGCAGAAGCCTCCCAAATTATTCACACAAAATCCAGTCCAGCATACAAAGTAAAGCGGCACACCAATCCAGTACATAAGTGTTTTATTGTGCAACAACACAACGTGTTTCGGCCGGAACAGCCTTTGTCAAGTATGATGCACAACGCACCTTAGAAATACGTTTGACGTCGTAATAAACATGGAAAAAATCTTTACACATCTCTTTGTAAACTCAATACCAATTGACTATAATACATGCATTTTTTCAAAACTAATTAGTTGAAAGTCTTTTTCAAATGTAATAGAATTTTCCATAAATTATTTTCACTTTATAAAATGTAACATATTTTAGATCAATGAACATGATAAAAAGACTCATTTCCAAGTTATCGTTTTTAGATTTGAAGATTGTCATTTTCTATTATAGCCTATTTAATACGGTTAAGATCAACCAATGTTATTATTTGCATCACCCAAATTACAGTGCATAAATGTGATAGTAAGAATAGAAAAAAAATACCGATTAGCAATTTACTGTAATAAGATGGGCAAGTGCCCATAACATCGTCCATAATATAGTGGGCAAGTGCACAATGATATTGAAAGTAAATTGCGATCATTTGTGTGTCGTGAAAATAAAAGGTGAAAGAGATGAAAAAAATTGTTGATAAAAAAACTCAGTTCATGTATCTGATAAAAGCTTATACAGCAAGAAAATATGTGTTATCTATACATGGGTTTCTCAAAGAACTACAGTCCTATATATGTTGCCAATTCTTCTTCCCTATTCATGCCGTGTGGAATCTTAAGGGCTGATTACGATGGCAGAAGGCCCGCCACGGACAGCCGTGCGGTGGCGGGCCCTTCGCCATTTGGCAACGCTTTTCCCCCCGCCAAATTATGATGGCGGGGGAATCGGTCTGCGACCGTGGCGGGCGGTCTTTGCGTCCCCCCTCGTTCCGATTGCCTGGCGGACCGGCCTGCATGAGTAAAATGGTGGCGGGGCCTAGCAGGCACCGTCCACCAAATTACGATGCGGGCTGAAGCCAGCCTTTCCATGGCGGTGAAACCACCATTGAAAGGCTGGCAGGGATTGGATTTGGGGGACCGTTGCGGGCTCCCCTTGTGTTGGGGGCATGGTGGTGCACTGTGGGGGTACCCATGGTACCCTCCCACATTTCACTGAACTAAGTGGCAGGCACCGCGTGGTGCCTGCCACGTAGTGCAGTGAAATACACGACATGCATTTTTGGCATTGCGGCAGGTGCTGCAGCCAGCAGCACCCGCCGCAATGTTAAATTGCTAGATGCGACCATCATGGTGGCGGTCGCATCGTAATTTGGAGTGCAGGACCGCCGCCTGACAGGCGGGCGGTCCCAATCCCTTAGTGTTCAGATCAATTATGTACCATGATTCGAGGATACGCAGTTGTTTTTCCCTGTTGCCACCCCGTATGCGTTTCATAATCCGATCTATGCCAAAGAATTCCAATTGTTTATTGTCACCATTATGTATATTATGGAAGTGTCTTGCTATGGGATAATTGAAATCCCGATTGGTTATGGCCCGTTGGTGTTCTAAGATACGTTTCTTCAATTGCAATTTAGTGCCCCCTATATATTTGAGGCAACAAGGGCACTCCAGAACATAGACCACAAATTCAGTAGTACATGCAATAAATTTACGAATTTGTCTTGTTTTGCCATTTTCGGACTTAAGATCCATACAACTATAACTGTTTTTACAGGCTTTGCAAGAATTGCATTTGTAAAACCCTTCTTGTGATCCCAGCCTGGTTGTGTGGGGCTGAGTTGCCTGAAAGCTATGGACAAGCTTGTCTTTGAAGAGCCTTGATCTTCTGTACGTGATCAGAGGGGAAATGCCGACCCTTTTTCCAATTACTGGGTCTGATTTAATGAGCTAAAGAATGATGATGGATTCAACCCAGATCTGTGACTGGGGGTGAGTGTCTGAAAAGTTTCAGCGCTCCGTCCATCATCTCCTTGTGTTTGCTTTGTTCGCCCTAAGTTGGCAGGGTATGCCCAGACGTGGGTCCCTTGCTCACTTTGCCACTGGATTCAAGCTAGCCTGGCTGATGAGGGCTGTTAGCCCAAAACCGGTCCCAGGATGCTTGTTTCCGGTCCAGGGTACACATGGCTTGGCAGTTCGGGCTGGACTGTTCCCATGAGGCACAGGGTCAAGACTGATTTGCATATAGCTGTGTCTGAACTGGGGTGGCGAAGTGAGCTAAAGAATGATGATGGATTCAACCCAGATCTGTGACTGGGGGTGAGTGTCTGAAAAGTTTCAGCGCTCCGTCCATCATCTCCTTGTGTTTGCTCTGATTTAATGAGGCCACAATGTTTTCTCAAAATTGTTTTAAATTTGTTGGATCTCCTGTTAAATGTGGTAACTAATTTGGGCACCCCATCAGATTGTTTGTTCGTAGGGTTTTGCATCTTTTCGAATAGGACATCCTCCTGTTTCACATCTCGTAATTTACTTTTTGCCTGTGACAGAACTCTGTTCGAATATCCTCTTTCTCTGAATCTTTGTGTCATGTTGGTCTGTTCTTTAGTAAAACCTTCCTCTGAACTGCAATTTCGGCGTGTTCGTAAAAACTCACCATATGGAATACTGCTAATGAGTGAGGTAGGATGATGACTGTGGGCTTTAGTGTACTATTGCCAGCTGTTTCTTTTCTAAATAAAGTGGTGACCAAAGGTGACCCCAACCTTGTCCTCACGGCCCTGCATAGCATGCGACCCTATCTGCTGCCTGTCTCTACTTCCTCTGTCGCGCACTCCTTCTTGAGCCACCTCTCCTGCGAGGGCAGCCCACACTGGCAGCAGCTGCCCACGGAAGAAACATCCTCAGTCGCCTCAATCGCCTGCATCCGTACTCCCACCTGAGCCTAAGAAAAGGCAAAAAGGAAAAAAAGGTCAAGGGTGCTGAAAGAAGACAGCTGCCAAGATGGAGAAGAAGGTGACCAAGCGTGGCAAGAAAGAGGAGGTGAGTCACGTTAGAGCACTGTAAGAGGGCAATTCTCAAAGTAGACACATTTAGACTAGAGTTGGTTCTGGCTGTAGGGAAAGCTGACTGGAACCACAAATGTGAGCACTGGGAAAACTAATAGGGAAGACTGCCAGGGAGAAGATTTGGAAGGGCCTATCCACCTGGGAGAAGGAGTGATGGAAGGCGCCAAACCTCTAAACGGGAGGATCTCGGGCCTCAGAATTCCTTTATGCACACAGAGAGTCATGCCTACCTACTCAGTAGAGCTTTCCCATGTTGCTTTTCCCTATTTATTGGGGCTGTGTGTGAGACTTTTGATGTTGTGTTAAACACATATATATATATATATATATATGTATATATATATATATATATATATATTAATCACCACGTAATCTCCTCCGGCATTCCAGAGGAAAAACAAAGCGGCACACCAGGGGACTTTGCACAATCTTTTATTGTGCACCAAGACGACGCGTTTCGGCGTTAGCCTTTTGCGAGTAAAGTGACAGTGCAAATTCCCTTAGAAATACACTTTCATGCCCATAGAAAGTGAGAAAACACTATACATACTGCTTGATGTTCTTACAACAACCCTCACTGATATTTGAGATATATGTCAATGATAATCCATATTCATGAAATGTATTTATACACCGTTATGCAGCAATGTTTGCGTTTCATAACCATTTGATAATCGGCTGTTGCCGTGACACATGTTTGTTGTTGTGTCAGCGTTCCAGTATTCAATAAAGATATTTGAACACTCCCGGGACGTTGACAATTAAAGAGTATTTCAAAATTTATAATACATGCGTTTTACCCCATAATGCAACATTATTTGTACATTATAACCATTGCATTCTCGGCTGTTGCTGTAACCCCTAATTGTGTCGGCAACGTTCCCGATTTCAATAAAGTTTTTAGAACAATGGCGGGACCGCACTGTGGTTCATAAGAGCCGTGTGTTCTCATAATGCATGGACAATAAAGAAACCATGAGCAAAACAGTGGCAAAGAACACATAATGTTATAGTTATGCATTATTTTGCGATAGCAATTAAAACACACTGTGCCGCCGATTGCCTTGCTAGTTATGTGGATACAGCAATGAGTGAGTTTGCTCTCGGGTACTGTACCCCATGTTCACAATCAATTTGCAAGACTATATATGGATAAATACAGCGACTGTGTCCAATTTAAGTGTTTGCTCAGGTTTGCTTTCGGGTACCGTACCCCATATTTCCAATGAAATGTGAAACTCAGTTAGGGAAAGAGCATACTGTAGTGCAGATATCTATAATAGATCACTAATAAGTGATACTGTGAGAAATTGGGAAATTAAATGAAATAAATAAAATAAAAGTGAAAGTGTAAATAGAAAGAGGAAATACATATCATAAATGCCTTTCATGCAACAAAGACAAATGTCCCGAGAAAATCCCTGGATTCGAAACTATGATCTAATTAACAGGGAAGGCATATAATACACGCAATAACAAGACTCTGTTATAACAACCTATTTCTCCTTGTGCACGGCAATTGATTAGTTATTCCCTACTTAAAATCAGTGATACTACAATAAAAACTTACTGAGAGGTAGCCTTGGCACAATAGGTCCCAGACCCTAGACTCTTATGTGGGTAGCTAATTCTTCTCCACTATTTAATCCATTGGGAGTTTTTGAATTAAGGTCAATGATGTATCTCGACTCCAATATGCGGAGACGTTTTTCTCTGTCTCCGCCCCTTTGGTGTGGCATTATTCTATCTATTCCATAGAATTGTAACAGTCTGTTGTTACAATTATGTTTTTCAGCAAAATGTCTAGCTGTGGGATAATTGAAATCTGTATTAGATATTGCTCGCAAATGCTGTAGGATGCGGACTTTCAACTGTAACTTCGTACTACCCACGTATTTGTAACCGCAGGGGCATACTAAGACATAAATAACAAAATCACTAGTGCATGTGATGAATTTCGTGATTGTTTTTACAGTTCCTAGATCCGTGTCATATGTCTTACGACTTCTACTGTTCCCGCAGGCCTTGCAACAATTGCAAGTCACAAAACCTTTGGCTGGACTCAACCAACTGACTGGAGCCTCTTCTTGCAGGTGACTGTGGACCAAACGATCTTTTATTGACCTAGATTTTGTGTAAGTTACTTTCGGTGTGAGACCTATATGTTTTCCAATAATGGGATCAGCTTCTAGTAGGCTCCAATGTGCCTTCATAGCTCTCCGCAATCTATGCGAGCCATTACTGTACGTAGTGATCATTCTAGGTACCTGATTATTGGCCTTCTGTACTTCTGGGCTGTTCTTAAATAGTAACTCATTCTGTGTCTTGCTTGTAATCTTTTTCTTAGCTTCCGCATGCACTTTGTCACTATAACCCCTCTGTTTGAACCTATCTTCCATCAGTGTTTGTTCCTTGACATAATTGTCTGTGGTACTGCAATTACGACGAGCTCGTAAGAACTCGCCATAAGGGACACTGCAGATTAATGGTGTGGGGTGATTGCTAGAGGCATCTTCCTCTGGAATGCCGGAGGAGATTACACGGTGATTAATTAAGACGGCGGCTGCCGCCGCAGCAGGCACTGAAACCGGTGGAGGGTGAACTGCGTAACAACAGAGAGCAATATATATATATATATATATATATACTTTCTCGGTCTCGTTTGTAGTGTCCTCTGATTGGCTGATGGAGGACACCCTTGCTTTGCACTTTTTATTGGTTGAAAATATTGTGCCTCTTTCTGACAAATAATGAATGCCATTTTTTAGAATGTGAAAAACATGGGAAGAGGCCTTTAACTTCTGACGTCCTTTTTAAACTAGGCTGCCGTTTGTAACTGGTGGACAATATCTACCTAGTTTCAGGAAAGAAAATTAAAACTGAAACAAATCTTAGGAAAACAATAACTTTTTATGTTTTATACAATGAAAGGTTGAACACACAGAAAATGAAAATGCATTGATGTACAATGCCCTTAAAATGTCAGTGAGAGAATGGTGCATCTTCTGTTTTTTGTTTTGTTGCCACCCTCTACCACATGGTGCCCAAGGGAGCCCTCCCTCCCTACCCAGGCTGCCCAGGGGCCATCCCTCCCTTCCCAGGCTGCCTGGGGTGTGTGAGACTCCTGGAGTGCATTTGCATTGGCAGCATCAGTGCGCCATGTGCTTACACTAGTGGTGGGTGCTGGCCGGTATACTCCGCTTCGTGGTGTAGACAGAGTTTTTGCCAAACTCCGCCCTCCAAGCAGAGTGCGGAGTGACAAAAACTCTGTGAACTTCGCCGGTGGAGTGGAGTTTACCGCCCATCAATACTATAAACCAGGTTTATAATTGTCGCCTGATCTAGGTTTCTGCCACATTTGGTGTAATTCCATTCAGCTGTTTTTTTTGAATCACTGTTCAATTTTCCTTAGGAAAATTGCATGGGGAAAATTAGTTTTTCCCGCCCCTTTTTCTTGGCCCCCGCATTACAGATCACCCTGAAACTTTCTGGGAAGGAACTGAGGCGAATGAGACTTGTTTATGGAAAGTTTTATGAAAATTCATCAAACGTCGCCAAAGGTATTAGCAAAACAAAAAATCTATTTTCTATGGAAATGTGTTCTATCTATCCGTCCGTCCGTCCGTCTGTCTGTCTGTCTATCTATCTATCCAAACACACATTTTATCCGTCAGGGTGAAATAGAATTTGTGGTCAGTATTGTGTCCATACAAAGAACATACAGGGGCTTGTTTGGAACCTACCAATTGCTTATAATTGGTTGGCTTTCCTGTCACTACCATTTGACTGCTTCTTATTCATGTCCCAGCTTGTCACTCTTGTGTTTGTCTCTCCCATGAAGCTGATCTAGTGTTTCTGGGCCTATGACAATTTAGGTTATCACCTTTACTGGATCACCAAACTCTTACTTACTTTCTATCTTGGTCCTCCAATGGATCTTTATAAGTTGAACTTAGGGGAAAGAGAGTTAGCATTACTTGTCTGATCAACTACAGAATGAGGATCAGGAATCGGAAGCCAAGTTCAAGGGTTTTATTATAAATTAGTAATCAAGTTCAAATGAATCACTCTTAAGAGCATAATCTAGAGGAACAAGATTACAACAGGGAGGACAAACCTCCTGAAGAATTTTTGATGGACAAGAATTAAACAAACAAGCAGCTCAGTTGCTGCGATACAAAACAACAGCATGAGAACCTGATGCTTGGAAAATAATCTCAATTGGTCTTTTCAATACATTAGCAATCAAACAGGCACATGCATTAACGTTTTTTGCGAGCGCAAATGGTGCGATTCACAAAAATCAGCCGTTTGCGCCCGCTAAAACGCCTTTTGCGATGCATCAAGGTGTTCGGCACTCGCAATTTAAGGAATCGCAATTCATTGCGATTTCTTAAATTGCGATTGCATTTAAGGAATTGCAATTTGCGATTCCTTAAATGCAATGCATGTACCCCTTAGAAATAGCGAATTCGCTATTTGGGGCCGCAAAATACAGAGAAATTACTCTGGTCTGTATTTTGCTAATACCTTGAAAAAAGCACTAAAGTGCATTGTTCAAGGTTTTAGGTTACACACACACATGCCCTTGGGGCATGTGTGTGCTGCTAACATGGGTGCACATCACAATTTCAGGGGTGCAACAGGGTGTCATTTTGACACCTTTGCACCCTTGAAATTGCATGCGTCAATCTTGCGAGTACCTATTGGTACTCGCAAATTGCCCATGCTATTTCCATTCATTCCTATGGGCCTGTAGGCCCATAGGAATGAATGGGAAGCTATTCCTTAATTGCGACTCGCAATTTGCGAGTCGCAATTAAGGAATGTTTAGAAATCGATATTTTAATAGCGATTTCTACATGCATAGGCTTTTGCGAGTCCCTAATTGCGATTCCTTAATAATCGCAATTAGGGACTCGCAAAAGCATTTCTTAATGCATGTGCCCCAAAGTCTTCCAAGCATAGTCCAAGGCATGAGAAAGCTTAGGGTTCATAAATCAAAGAGTTCAATGGAAAACGATAGGGACAAGGCACAAGAGTATAAGTAACACCAGCAGTAGCATTGCAGAAGCTCGATCACAAGTCTTCAGTAGGTCAGAAATAAGTGTCAGTCTAAACTACACTTATGGAAATGCAACAGGGCATAGATGAATTTCTCAAAGAGTCCATTCAAGGGGTAATGAGAATTGAGTAAATAGTTTGGGTAGGAGTCCAAGGAAGGTTCATCATAGGGTTTGTAAAAGAGGTTCAGCAAAGAATTCCAACATATAGACCGCAAAGGAAGTTCAAAGTAATCTGCTTGCCTCAACCAGGGTAAACAGTAAGTTATAATCCATAGAGTCTGATGGCAACTCCCCTTTAGTCATATCATCAATAGATGTCCATTGTATTTGTTTCAATCTCTCTGTGGATTCACATGTTGCACACTGCAACAGTTGAGAAAAATCTCACACTGGACATGGGAACTCCACCTTGTTCACACACTCAGGTAAGGGATGTATAGCCTTGTTCATTAGGCTTCAATTCTCATGTGCTTGTCAACAAGGCTCCTCTCCCAGGCTATGTATCTATTGCTATTACAAGAAATGTATCTATTCTAGACTAGCAATGCATGAAAATACCTGCAAGAAGAGCAAGTCAGCAGAATATGAGAGCACAGTAAATTATGAAATGAAGTACAATGAAATTCAGGCCTTTAGAATAAATGCTAACTTAAGGCATTAAATCAGTGGTGCGCATTTATTATGCGTGTGTACATTTAAACATATACAAATATATTTTCTTTAATACTTTTTAGTTCATGTTCCATGAGCATATAGTGAATAATTACATTACACAATAGTAAGTATGACTGTGAACTATGTTTGAAAGTGCATATATGTGCCATTAATGCACACATTGAATACATTTTGTCTTTTGACTAGTGCTAAGATACTTAGCAAAACCAAAGGGGATGATGGACGGAGTGTTGAACATTGCAGGCACTCACCCCCAGTCAACTGATCTGGGTTTAATCCATCATCATTCTTTAGCTCACTCCGCCACCCCAGTTCAGACATGGCCATATGCAAATCAGTCTGACCCTGTGCCTCATGGGAACAGTCCAGCCCGAACTGCCAAGCCATGTCTTCCCTGGACCCGAAACAAGCATCCTGGGACCGGTTTCGGGTTCATAACCCTCATCAGCCAGGCTATCTTGAATGTATGACATTGCTCTGCATTCTGTCCATCAATTGTTGTTTTTGCATTTGCCACCCCGAGTGGGACGGGTATGCCCAGACGTGGGTCTCGTGCTCTCCATGCCACTGGAGTCAAGCTATCCTGGCTGATGAGGGCTGAAAGCCCGAAACCGGTCCTAGGATGCTTGTTTCCAGTCCAGGGAGGACCTGGCCTGGCAGTTCAGGCTGGACTGTTCCCATTGGGCGCAGGGTCAAGACTGATTTGCATATGGCTGGGTCCAAACTGGAATGGCATGGTGAGCAAAAAAACGATGGATTTAGGCCCAGATCTCTGTACTGGGGTGAATGTATTTCATTGCTCTGCATTCTGTCCATCAATTGTTGTTTTTGCATTTGTCACCCCGAGTGGGACGGGTATGCCCAGACGTGGGTCCTGTGCTCTCCATGCCACTGGAGTCAAGCTATCCTGGCTGATGAGGGCTGAAAGCCCGACACTGGTCCTAGGATGCTTGTTTCCAGTCCAGGGAGGACCTGGCCTGGCAGTTCGGGCTGGACTGTTCCCATTGGGCACAGGGTCAAGACTGATTTGCATATGGCTGGGTCCAAACTGGAATGGCATGGTGAGCAAAAAAACGATGGATTTAGGCCCAGATCTCTGTACTGGGGTGAATGTATGACATTGCTCTGCATTCTGTCCATCAATTGTTGCTAGTGCTAAGATACAACACATATAAGTATAGTTGAGAGCTAATAACGATCCCGAGCTAATAACGATCCCCTTAACAGCTACACAGACAATATAGCACACATTTAGGAATCATGAGTAATGCTTCAGCAAAGAAGTGAAAAGGATGGTTTTAGGAAAACTACACGTTTCTAAGGTCCATCTTTGCAATATAGCACACATTATAATCCATAAATCTTTCAGTTGCAATGAAGCTTATACATTCTATTATTACACATTAATCACTTTATTAATCTTTTATTAATCAACATCAAATAATTATTTCTAAATCATCTATGCTAAATGCATCGCTTATTTAGTGAATACGGTTCCCAACCAATGTATTTCTTTCAACATTAGTAAATATTTTATATGAGGAACAGTAAATTCTACAGTAAAGACTCTTCTACAACAACAGTGCCAGATGAAATGTGTGCATTAGTCATCATGACACGTAAGTCTCATGTGCAAAGTGCATGTTAATTTTGTGTGTCAGGTATCATTCGCATTTAGGTTTTAGTGACGTGTAAAGAATAGGCAACTTTGGCGGGCACCAATCCCCCCTGTGATGGTGAATCAAGCCATCACATCAATATCTTATCAGATGTTCAAATTACAGCTTCATTGTCTTCATCATTTTCCTTCTGGAATCCTCCAGAAATTTCATGTCATTATAAAATTTACTCTGTCTCTCTTCTAGTTCTACATTTGCTCTCTTTTTCTTCACTACCTTTTTCACTTGTGCAAGTTTGCACACTTTAATAATCGCAAACAAAAGTAATTTGCAAAGAGCAATTATCACTAAGGGTCTCAAGATGCTTCCAACAATTCCCCTCCCTAGGTCACCAAACCATCTGCCTATAGCAGAAAATCCATTCCATATTACTTCCCAAGCACCTGTTGCTGTCAACCCTTTCAAAGCTTTCTTCAGGTCAGGAATGTTGCTAATATATTTCTTCAGGTCTTTACTCTCATCTGGGATATAAGTAAAGCATTATTGAATTTTTAACATCAGGCAGACTCTCTCCTCCTTTTCGAGAAGGACGTCTAGAACACGTTTATTCTGCAAATCTATGGATCTAAGGGCAACCATTTCCACATCAGTAATCAAAACTCCTCCAGCTGTACTAGAAAACAATTTATCAATTACAGTAGAAAGCTTTCTAATCATGTGTGAGTTGATTATCACTCCTATAGATGGAATCAAAGCACCAAAAATGTCTCCGATAATTTCACTGGCACTAGCACCTCTGTTAGTTCTGGTGTGTTGTTCCCTTGTCGAATCCTCAATTTGTCCCAAATGATAAATGTTCGGGAAAACTACTCCCAAATAACATGTTTCATACCATCTCTTGGAAAAACTGTAAAATATGTGGTTCCCACAAATAAACTCCAGGAAAAACATAATCTCCTCTATCTAAATATAACCCCCAATTTCCTCTAACATCAAAGGTATAGTCACATTTACTAGTTCCCACAAACTTTGTGTCAGTAGTAGATTTTCTAATAAAAATGCATAATCTCTCTTTATGTTGCCAATCTAAAGCTAATGCGGCCATGTTTCTTAATAATCTATGTTCACTTTCCTCTTTCGCCCAGGTGGAACTTTCGAATGATTTGTAGCTTTAGCTAAGAGATCTCTTCTTCTATTATCTACATAGTCAATGCATGTATTTTCTACACTTGTTAAAGAACAGGTTCAATTGTGTCTGTGTGTGTAGGCAGTATCCAGCAACATAACAGGTCTAAAGAAATGTCTCATTATTTCAGCATTTTTAGCATCAGGCTGTCTATTCAAGTGCTTCAGCACTGGAACTTCTGAAAGAACTAACTCTTGATTAGAGTAATTGAAAATGACCTCTCCCATAGAATAGACTCAGCAACAAACTACAAGTAACTCCATACGTCAACGTGAGGTGGTGATAGGTGATTCCCTTAGCAACTGATGCAGGTAATGGCATGCATACGTAGCAATCCCTAGCATCCAAGGTGCGGACATATTCGTATAGCAGCTTTGTATATACATTCAATGAGTAATCTCCTCTAGAAGCATCTATGTGTAAGTCTTTCTCATCTAATTCAGGCAAGCTATTACTAGTAGGATTGGGGGCCTTTTAGGGTGTGTGGGTAGGCTTAAGCTCTTCTTCTTGTAAGTGGTGCGGCATACTCAGAATTATAAGCAAAACAACTAGTACTATGGTGGCAATAGCAAATACTCCTGCACATAAGCATTTGTGTGTTAGGCTTCATGAATTCACTAGTGACAGACCGTTAGCACAATTTATTTGCAGTTAATTCCCACTTGCACAGGCAGCAAAGCACAATTTAAATGTCTCTTTCCGAAGTTTAAAGTGTAACTTATTAAATACGCAGTTCAAATTATAATCACTTCCAGAGCAAGTTGAGTCAGCCTCTCTAGTGGCAATGCAATTTCAAATCTCAGTTCAGCCACAGAGTTCAGTTCAAGGAGGTTCAGGTGGATGCAAATTGTTATAGCAAATGGTGGTAAATGCTCTCTCCCAATCATTGGCTGCCAAGTAGGACTATTCAGGTGAGGAGTATTTATGGCAGGGTACTTTTGCTCTCTTTGATCTCCTCACTGTTGGCCCTTCTTCTGCACTGTCACTCAGGCCAGATTTGTTGGCAACCTCTGGGATGGTGTGTGGCACATGTACTTCAGTCAGACAGCTTCTTCCTCTCTCCGCCTTCTTTGCCATCGGTCTATGGGTACAACTTGCGCTACTTTTGCACTAGGCCCTTCACCAGGGTCTGAACCTTGTTTAGTCATCTCTACTGGATTGGACCCCTCTGTACTGACAACAGTTGAGTTTCGGACCCCCTCAGGCCAAACGAGTGCTGTCCCAGCAGCTTGCTGATCTCCAACAAGCATGACTAATCTGCTCCCTCTGTCTCACTGTAACCACTGACACATCAGGAACAGGTGTTGTTATATCATCAAGGGAAAGTGGGACTTTGCGAGTATGGCTTACAAGTACCCAGTTCAGGAGACCTCCACACTTTACGGCAGTCGTGGTTACCAGAATTACCTGGTACGGCCCACACCACTGAGACTCCAAGCACAACTTGCAAACATGCTTCTTCACCATAAACCAGTCTCTGGGACTGCAGTCATGGCACTGCTCCTGATGAGCAGGACAGTATCCTCTCCAACCTGGTGAGACACACCACATCAGAGGGCACCACATCAACCAGTCCGTTACAGTAATCAAGAATCATGTCATCTGTAATCTTCACTAGCACATTCTCAGGTACAGCTGGTTGTCTCATAGCCCTGCCCATAATGATTTCAGGGGGCGACAATCGTGTCTTCCTGACTGGGAACTTGGCAGACTCATTAGCACAAAAGGCAATGCATCAGGCCACTCCAGAGATGTCAAAGCACACACTTTCGCCAATCTAGATTTTAACGTGCCATTGACTTGCTCCACAATGCCGGAAGCCACCGGATGATAACTGCAATGTAGTCTCTGATCAACTTGTAATTGTGCATTCAACATCTTCAGGACCTCATTGTTAAACTGGGTTCCTCATCTGATTCTAGAGAGATCGGGAAACCAGAGCATGGTATTATCTCCCACAACAATAGTTTGGCTACTGTGAGACTGTCATTCATTCTAGTCGGCCAAGCTTCCATCCACCGTGAAAAGATGCACACAATCACCAGGATATATCTCAGTTCTTTACAGACGGGCATCTCTATAAAGTGCATTTGAATTCTGTTGAAGGGAACTCCTGATCTCCCTTTGTGACTCATTGTTACTGGCTACATTTTGTTGTTCACACACCACACATTTGTGACACAAACTTTCAGCCATCTAACTGAACCTCGGGTGAAACCATGTTTGTCTAAAGAGGCGCACTATCACGTCTCTCCCTACATGTGCAGGCCTATGGTAATATCTGGCCATAGGTCGTAACAAGCTGATTGGCAACACTGGTCTTCCATCTGTTGAAATCCAAACTTCATCCTTATCTCTTTTGACACAACCTGCTTTAATCCAACTTTGCTGTTCTGCTTCTGGCACTTAATTCTGCAACCTCATAACATCCTCCCCAGTATCAACAGCAGACAACAAAAGATTGCAATTTGTGACATCTGAACTTTCATTGGTGTATTCCCCATTAAAGGTGCAAGAAATTATTGTGCAGTACTGGGCAGTCTCATCTGCATGTTTGTTGCCCACTCTCACATAGTCTGTACCCGTTCTATGGGCGGCACACTTCACTACCGCTACTTGGGCAGGCAATTGTAAGGACTGGAACAGTTTTGGACACTTTTTACATTATGGATTGGTGACCCCAAGGAAGTATTGTATCCACGTTGGGACCACAACTGCCCAAAGTCATGAACTACACCAAAGCCGTACTGATTTTCAATAAAAATAGTCACTCTCAGCTGGTCTGAAGCACAGCATGCCCTAGTAAGAGAAATCAATTCAGCCATCTGTGCTGAAAAAACTCCTTAAGGCCAGGAGGCTTTGACCACATCTGCAACAGTACAGACTGCATAGGCAGCTTTTAAATTTCCATCTTGGTCACGCAAACAGGAGCCATCAACAAACAGCGCATGATCTGATTCGGGTAGTGGCATACCTTGTATGTCAGGTCTTGACTCTGTGCATAGTTCAGTAACATCTAGGCAGTAATTTTCAGCTTCATCACCCACTGTTTCACTTCCAGGAAGGGGCAACAGGGTAGCAAGATTTAGATTAGTACACCTCCTAAGGGTGACATTCTCGGCACCCAGGATGATTAACTCATACCTAGCAAGCTGACTATTGGTGAGGTGTTATGTCCGAGTATGGGTTAGCAACACCTCAACTGAGTGGGGTACAAAGACAGTCAAAGAGTGACCCATAACTGTGCTCTCACATTGTTCCTGACTCAAGCGAGTGGAAGCAACAGCTTTAAGGTAACCAGGCAATGTAGTGGCTACAGGATCAAGTGTGGCAGAAAGGTAAGCCACTGCCCTGTGAGCACTGTCATGAATTTGGGTAATCACTGAGAGAGCGCAGCCCTCTCTCTCACTGCAAAACAAAGCAATTTTTTTTTATAATAAGGCATTCCCTGTGCCGGGGTGTCATGTAGTTCCTACCAATCCGTAGAACCTGCACGTTTGTGGACAACATAAACTTAGGGTGAGGTGCTTAGCCAGATTTCATGCACCCCCGCAGTATATGTTGGCCTAGAGATCAGCTAGATCACAGTGCCACCATAAGCCCCCTTAACACACAAAAAAAGCAAATGGTTTCTGGGAACCACTAAACATGACAACCCTGATGCCTCAGGGATTGTGGTAACAGATCAGAACCCTTCCGCTCAGTCACTCATGCTCTTTTGTTCCTAGAGAAATATACAGAGAATAGACAGTGGGAGGCTTTCTATATATTTATTGAAATAACGTTATTCTTGTATAAAATACATGTGCTACGAAAATCAGTAGACAGATGCATATGAAAGTGATTACAAGCACCAGAAGGGTAAATAGCAGATACAGTTCCACCATTGTGCTAAAACAGTGTGTATGTGCAGGCCTATGAAACAAAGCAGTAATCAGGCGTACACCTACTATGCAATCTTTCCTCTGTGTATGTCTAGAGTGTATGTAGGTGTAGAGCCAAGAATCCCCCCACGGGATGATCCAACCGCATTATCTTGCAGGAAAGAATGTAGGACCCTGTCTTTGTCACGAGCTGGACACCCCTCATGGAGATGTCAGGCAGTTGCTTGCCGAAGCCTCAGCTTGCAGGACCTTTCGATGTCAGTGGAAATGTCTCAACTCCTAAGCCCCGTAAATGCTTCTTTATTTATAATAACAAGCATCTTAGGGATGTATATGTAGATTAGCATTGTTATGGATATGTCACAGGATATCCCTGTCACCCCGTGGATGAAGCTAGAATGACATTTGTACATTGTGCGTAAACAGCTTGTACTCAGTGCTCATGGCATCATGATAATGTTGCGTGAAGCCAGATGTATAAGCGAAGCAGTTTCAGAGAAACTGATCCCAACATTTTCACACATGCGAATATGTGCAAAAGGTTATTGTGCAGAAAAGAGGACAATGTAAGAAAATGTGAAGCTTCCCTACATGGGTCTAACTCGGGCACATGATGGGTGTGACAGAAACATTCTTGCAGCTCTGACTAGGCACGCATGCAGCTGTCATCCCATGGTACCAGATCTGACATGTCTTTGTGTGGCAACCACTGAAGAAGTTTGGCCATCAGGGAAAAGTTGGGAATCCACTGTCGACAGCAGCCCACCATTCCCAAGAACATGCGGGCTTCTTTCTGAGTAGTTGGCAGATTCATTTTCAGAAACGCCAAGATTCTCTCTTGGGACATCTTCCTTGCTCCTTTCTCAATATGGTGTCCTAGATAGAGGAGCTCTTTCTGGCAGAACTGCAACTTAGTCGGGGATACTTTATGTCCATTCTCAGCTAAGTGGTTTAGCAAGTCAATAGTGTCACATTTGCAAACTTCTTGGGAATTCAACGCCACCAATAGGTCATCGATGTATTGGACTAGGACTGAATGCTGAGGCATCATTAAAAACTCCAGATTCTTTTTGAGTATCTGATTAAAGATTGAGGTACTCTCTGGATACCCTTGTGGGATTCAGCACCATGCCAAGACACAGCTGCCGAAATGGAAAACAAAGTGGAACTGGCATGCGGATGCATGCAATGAAATAGAGAAATAGGGTTGACACAAATCAATGACAGAGAACCACTCAGCCTCACATGTAATCTGAAACAATATCACAGCAGGATTCCACAGGACAACAAGGAACCACTTTTAAATTTACCTTTCGCAGGTCCTGAACTATGTGGTACTTGCTGTTGGGTTTCTGCAAACCCATGATGGGTGAATTACATGGACTCCCCATAATCTCCTTCAGAATGCCTTGTTCAATCATTGAATCAATCACAGGAGTAATCCCGGCAATTGTTTCAGGGGGCATATTATATTGCGGTATTCTCAGTAATTCAGCATTTGGCTTCACAGTAATGCAGACTGGTTCAACACCTTTGACAAATCCGATGTTTTAACCTGAGAATTTCCAGACTTCGGCTAACACTGTATCTCTCATCTCCAAGGGCAAATCATCTTTTGTTAGTAAAAGGTACATTCCTATGTCTGATCTCTGTCATGCAAGTTTGAAGACAATGTCCTCATCATGATTGTGGAATTCAATACCATTTGGGGTACAGTAAATGGAACAATTTAGTTTACATAAAAAGTCTCATCCCATTAGATTGACGCAACTCAAATCCCACACCACAAATCAGTGATGATCCTCGAAAGACCCTATTTTGACAGGCACTGCTTCTGAACCTGGCCTAGTCATTTGTTTATTGGCAACTCCTACAGCTTGGATCCTTTCTCCCAAGAGGGGTAGGTTAGGAACCCCTGCTGTTCTTACAGTAGAGCCAGTAGCAACAGGGTCAAAGAGGAATGAGACAGGATTCCCATTTACCTCCCTATCCACATAGGGATCACTCTGGTCTACCTCTAAGGTTGCGTCAAGTACGCAATCCTCCTCTCCTCTCAAGGCCCGTCATTGTGACAGATCTGAGCTGTAATCATCTGTCTGGATCATAGAATATTGTTGGGACATGTTTTGATTTATATTTGTTTGCACTGGGGACCAGATTCGTATTTTATCTCTGAACATTTGCGACATTGGCTTTTTGTTGTGGCATCGGGGCTTGTACAGTATCAAACGCAAAGAAACTCATAACAATTTCAGCAAAGTCTGAATGTAAATCCTATAAACATCCAGTAAAATAAAACATCACACCCATCCCCCTAGGCCCATATAAGCTCCTACAGGTTTTGCAATTGTAGCCCATTTTACTAATCATCAAATTCTCGAGCAAAAAGACCTGGTTGTTCTGCTGGAATATTTAGAGTTATTTATCCACTGTAAGTACCACTGCTTAAGGCAGGTGGTGAATGCAAAAGGGACATGTCAGAAGCTTGTGTTTCCACAGACACTTCTGCCCTAGTAGGACAGTAATTAATCATTGGAGGGGCATTTGAATTCGGCACGAAAAAGGATGGCGGTCTCTGAGGAAACCTTCTAGACCTGTCAATCATTGTCTGATTCGAGGTCGAGGTCGCATTGGAAACACCTGAAGTGTTCTCTTGTGTCAGAACCATGAGACTCTGAGGAACTTGTCTCATCATTGGACTTGTTGAATTGCCAGCTACAGCATTTGTCCCAGTAGGAGCAGCTAAAGTATGTGTAGTATCTCCTGTTGATCCAGGCTTATACAAAGAGACTACAGGACCTATAGTGACGGGAACTGTCAGTGCATCTGGGGCATTTAGAGCATGCGATGTTGAAGAAACTATCGTCACTGAATTTTCGCTGACTAAATTTGGACTCACACTGAATGGTGCATAAGGCACATCAATGGTTCCACAAACTAATGCACTACTCGGTCTAGCAATTGGTATTTCATTTTATGGAGGTGCATGATTTAGCATTAATTTGGTCACTAAATCCTCATCTAGTTCGCAGTTACTATTTTTAATATTATTCCCATTCCCTTGTGTCTCTATATGCTTTTTTCATTTCTTTGCGCTTACCCTTCTCTTCTTCAGTTGTCAGTACAGGATATCGGGTTCCCTCAATTATGCCAATTCTCCAGGTTTACTGTTGTGCATCCCACCTAGCATCCGCACAAGTGTGTATGGCTTTCTTGACTCGTCCCTGAAATCGCTCTCTCTCTTTAAGATGTGCAGCATGTTCACAAGCATTAAGTGCTTCATATTGGGTAGGTCTAGGAGGCGGCTTCATTTTGAACAATGTTCTCCTCAAGTTCTCAAATATTCTCAAATTGAATGTTCCATAAAGGGGAAATTGCAATGCACCATCCTTCTCGGTGATCTCATGCAATTGTACGAGCCAAAGACGTGTGAAAGCCCTCATCTGTCACCATTATGCGACCTGGCATACCTTCAGGTGGTGTTTCTTCTCCTTCTCTAATGGGCACAGTCATATCTCCCCTCACTATATCTTGTATGGCTTTCAAGAATTTCATTTTCATTCAGTTTAATACAATGTTCACAAAAGACTTTCTGTTGAAACCAGGAAACAAATTTCTCCCACAATTCTCTTGTTCGGTGATCACAACCAATACCAGCCCGACTTTCAATGACGTATCCAACCAACCCCAGTGAGGCTTTACACCGACCAGCCTATACCAGCGCTGCACACTGTAATGTCAATCTCACTCCTCGCAGCAGCTCACCCTCCTTTACAATTTTCTTCTGAAGCGTGTTTTCTAAGCAATTCAAACAAACAATGCAAGGAACTTCACAATTAAGTTTGTCTGCTCCACTAATGAAAAGAAGGTTATCCATACATGCAAGGAAATTCGGACCAATATCTTTCAATCTATTCTAACACTCGCTCCAAGTGAAACCTCAGCCAGCGGGGTCTTGCTCAGATTGATACAGTTATTCTCAGTGCACTTAGATCAGCTATACCAACCACATCTCACAACCACGCAAATATCAAATGCCTATCTTAAAGATGCTGTTGGCGACGTCTCACTACAAGCATCACAACATAGACAACTACACACAGTGTTTTCTACAATGAGACTCACCACGTAGGTATGTATCTATCCTGTGATCATAAGCTTCGACAGACCCAATAACCACTTCAACTTCTCGGCATTAAGCGCTACATTTGCACATCAACTTAAATCAACTCCGCATGACACCACACAGCCATCACAAAACACTGCAATCTAAGTATAAGCAGTTACAATGCGCAACCCTATTAATACTCACTCCTCCGCTGCCACAAATCATCTCCACGTCGGCACGACTCCATCAGTCCTCTGACATGGGCAGTTGGGGTTTGGACAGGGCTTTGGCAAATTCTAAATTGGACAGCTTAACTCTCTCACGTCAGTGGATGATACCATCAATGTGCTACTAGATTTGATCCAGCATTTATGGGCCCACAACAGTTTAGGTTATCACCTTTACTGGATCACTAAACACTTACTTACTTTCTATCTTGGTCCTCCAATGGATCTTTATAAGTCGCACTGAGGAGAAAGAGAGTTAGCATTACTTGTCCGATCAATTTCAATACAATTAACCGTGCAGCAAATTGGCTACACAATGAGGATCAGGAATCTGTAGCTACGTTCAAGGGTGTTTATTACAAATTAGTAATCAAGTTCAAATAAATCACTCTTAAGACCATACTGTAGCGGTGCAAGATAACAACAGGGAGGACAAACCTCCTGAAGAAGTTTAGATGAACAAGAATTAAACAAACAAGCAGCTCAGTTGCTGCGATACAAACAAAGAAAACCAGACACTTTGCGTCCCTTTTTGAACCTCCAATCCATTCAAGGCCATCATAAATGTGGAAACTGTCAGTCCTGCAGTTCTACCATTGAAGGAATGATATACACAAATGGCCGTGAACAATGGACACATAAGGAGTTCTCAAATTTCAAAACAAAAAATGTTGTTTACGCAATCATCTGTTCTTGTTCGCAAATGTACATTGGAAAAACCACTCAGGAGGTCCGACAAAGAATTGCGCAACATTGCTCAAGATTGAAGAATAAAGTGCAGAATGCACCTTTAGTTCATCATTCGTCAACAAACAACTGACCCGCTACCTCGAGGAGAACAACATCCTGGACCCTTCCCAGTCCGGCTTCCGCAGCAACCACAGCACCGAAACCGCCCTCATCGCCGCCACCGATGACATCAGGACCCTGCTAGACAACGGAGAAACAGCAGCCCTCATCCTCCTGGACCTATCAGCCGCCTTCGACACGGTCTGCCACCACACACTACGAACACGCCTTCACGACGCCGGGATCCAAGAGAAGGCCCTGGACTGGACCACATCCTTCCTTTCCGGCAGAACACAAAGCGTCCGCCTCGCCCCCTTCCGATCCAAGGCCACCAAGGCCATCTGCGGCGTACCCCAAGGCTCCTCCCTCAGCCCAACGCTGTTCAACATCTACATGGCACCCCTCGCCCACGTCGCCCGACAGCACAACCTCAACATCATCTCCTACGCCGACGACACCCAGCTGATCCTCTCCCTCACCAAAGACCCTCACACCGCCAAAGCCCACCTCCACGAAGGAATGAAGGCCGTCGCCGAATGGATGAGGACCAGCCGCCTGAAGCTGAACTCGGACAAGACGGAGGTCCTCATCCTTGGTTCCAACCCTTCAGCCGGGGACGACTCCTGGTGGCCAACATCACTGGGAACAGCCCCGCCACCCACCGACCACGTACGCAACCTAGGGGTCATCCTCGACCCCACCCTCTCCATGACTAAGCAGGTCAACGCCGTTTCCTCATCCTGCTTCAACATCCTCCGGATGCTCCGCAGGATCTTCAAGTGGATCCCCACCGAAACAAGAAAAACAGTCACCCAGGCCCTCGTCACCAGCAGGCTGGACTACGGAAACGCCCTCTACGCAGGAACGACGGCTAAGCTCCTGAGACGGCTGCAACGCATCCAGAACGCCTCTGCACATCTTATCCTCGACATCCCCCGACGCAGCCACATCACACCCCACCTGAGAGACCTGCACTGGCTCCCTGTCAACAAGAGGATAACCTTCAAGCTCCTCACCCACGCACACAAAGCACTCCACAACTCCGGACCAGCCTACCTCAACAGACGACTCAGCTTCTACACCCCCACCCGCCAGCTCCGCTCGACCAGCCTCGCCCTCGCCACAGTCCCCCGCATCCGGAAAACGACCGCCGGCGGCAGATCCTTCTCCCACCTCGCCGCCAAGACCTGGAACACCCTCCCCACCAACCTCCGACAGACCCAAGACCTACTGGCCTTCAGAAGACTCCTCAAGACCTGGCTCTTCGATCAGTAGCAGCACCACCCCCTTCTTCCCCCAGCGCCTTGAGACCCTCGCGGGTATGTGGTGCGCTTTATAAGTGACATGATTGATTGATTGATTTTCAAGAATTCCAACATAATGAAAAAGAATTCAATTGGACAGTACTAAGCGTAATTAAGCCTAATCCAAGAGGTGGTGACCCCGAAATAGCTCTAACAAGGAGAGAAGCATATTTAATAATGAAGTTTAACACAGCCGCCCGAGGACTTAACGAAATGACGGAAATCAACCGACTTTAAATCCCATGCGGTCTTTTCCTTTGCCAAGAGATGGACTCCAATCACTGCAGATGCGAAATAAATTTTCATCTTTTTGAATAGCCTTAACTCTGTGTGAACATTTCACTACTGATCCCAGCATGCACTTCTGATCGGCGATCGCTCGTTTGCAGACAGTCTACAAGTAATGTCTGTCCGGCTGCTTCTGCCGCAACTGATTTCCGCGCTGTTTGAACGCCGCGGTTAACCAAGGAAGAAAAAGAATTCACCGTGCTTCGCTGCCAAAGGCAAGTTATAACTAATGAGATTTCAAATGCGTGCAGCAACGCTTGAAGGTCTATTCCGAACAGACTGAAATGATACAAAGTTGCGCATTTGTTTCAGATCTTCTACACAGTTAGAACAACTAATCCACATTACACGAGGCAAGTTAACAGTCTGCCAAGGCTACAATTATGCGTTTTCCACTATAAGTATAAAAGTCACAAGTCTTTCGTGAACTTTTTGCTCAATAAGCTACAGAATTTGAAAGTGTGCATTCTAACGCGGTTTCTGCCATTCTCTTGGTAAATAACTATTAACATCACGCTGCTATCAAATTAATTACATGCTAAAAGGAGTTCATTTGCTATTAGTCCTCGAGCTAAAACCCACATTGTGATTTTTTCTTTAGAAACTTCCGCTACATACACGGAAGGGTTGCCTTTAAGAAATAAGCAACACGATTGGAACTTGTTGTGTGCTCCAGTAGCGAAACACAAAGGTAGATCACTTTTATTTAATTTTGTCTAGTAGGGATACCTGTGGGGTATGATACCAAAAATCTAAAACATTGTTTTATGTCACATTTGTTTAGTGTTTGACCAAGTCCCAGTCCTGAGGAGAACCCCAAAGGTCACGAAGGGTTCGAAACGCGTTGACCAAGCTGGTTGGAAAAGATTTTACTGTGAACAGACTATTAGTAGTTAGCAAACATGGCAATTGGCCTGTTGTTCTACCACATAATCCCAACCAGCGTCCAGTGGCAGGATGTATATTTAGATTGACGCACAAAAGATAATTCCGCCATGTGCTCTAATTAGAGAGTAAAGGACTGGTCAATTTCACAATTGTTGTGTCTTTGTAGTTGAATGTTAATATTTTTGTTTGTCTTATCAGTATTGTGAAATGTATATATGTAAATAACCAAAAAAGGTTGTCCTTCAATTGAATGACATGTTATAAATGTTCATAATTGTTTCTAAAAATGAAAAGAATGAGTGTGAAATAAATCACTAAGGGGCTCATTACGATGGCGGGCGGAAGCACCACCGCCGTGCTGGCGGATGCAAAAAGCACCAGTTACCGCCGGCACGCAGCAGTCCACACGCCCGTCCAATTACGATGCGAAAAGTAGGCCAAACACCGCCGGCAAGCCAGCAACACCGTCCGCCATCAAAGTGCGCCCGTACACGTAGCGGCGCAGCTAACTGACACACACCGTCCGACGAAACACGTCCCGCCCGGCGCATAAATTACGATGCCGCAAACAAACGGCTCCCACGGCCAAGAGATACCGTACGACAAACCGAAGCGGTAACACGGATGCCGAGCACGGACAACGAAGAAGCGGCTCCCCGAGCATGAATCCAGCACTGCAGGCCCTCCCCATGCTCCTGCTGATGCACCTCCAAGGACGCAACGTGCCGCGGAGACGCAGGTAGGCACACACACAACAAGTGCACGCAAACAGCGCACACAGTGCAAGGGCGGAAAAAGCGGACAACCCCCCACCAGCGCGTGTACACAACACATCCACCATTGCATCCACATATGACACACAGGCCAAATCGTAACATCGCGGAACACATGTGTACACACCACCTGGGACTAGGAACCAACCACCCCGTCACGGCCCCAAAGCGCCGATGGCGCCGCCACACATGCGCACAACGCAGAGGCCAACCGCAGCGCCATGCATGCGTCGCACACAGACACAGGGACACAACCAAGCAGCACACACATCAGCCCACCCCGAACGCACATGACACGTGACAGGCCTGCCACAGACATGTCCCCAACGCCCAATTCACGGACAACACCCAACGCCACACAACCGACGCACACATGTCAGTGAAGACACGCAACAGCAGGACACACCCCAGTGTAACAAACATGGCGAAGCACACAGCGGCGTCAACACCAACTAGGAGAAGCAGGGCCCCTTCGGGAAGAGGAACGCCAGTACCACACTGAAACACCCATACCACCCTGCACATATGAACAAGACATATAAAACGGAACACCAAAGAGCCCGGGGACCGACAACAGGTGGCCCAAGAATAACATTCACACACAAGGCCCAACGCAGAGCGGAAAGGCAGCCTGCCGCCCACACAAGGGAGAGCAGACAGCACTGAATGACCTTCCATTCCAACTCCGAAACCACAGCCCTACGACAGAAGCCGGTGAATACAGCCATTGTCCAAGAATAGACCAACACAGGCATGCCGAGAGACCGACCACAGGGCAGATAGCGCATATCACAGAAGCACACAACGGACGGGGAAGAAAGAAGAAAACACTCCCCCATGTCGGCCACATGCAAGTTAATTGGAAGGAGTCACACATCACTGACCTTGAACTGTCTGAGAAGCATGTGGGAAGAGGGCCCGTGTCCTCCAAACAAGCAAACAGAACACAAGTCCTGTCTCCCTACGACTACACAGAGCTCACAGCAACCTCGGAGCGTGCACATTGCAGACTGCACACACAGCCGGAGCACGCCACCACAACGCACCGCTGGGAAATGGCAACCGCAACACACCTACCCAACTACGCCGAACAGCTCAAGCTGTACAAAACCAACCTGTTCCATACATTGGGATGCGATCTCCTGTCCCTGCTGAACGTAAGTTACCGACTGACTTACCGCATCACATTGTTCAGCTGCGTCATGCCCGTCTTCTACTGTCGGAGGTGTCCATACCAGCATCCCGTCGAGATATGCCTCTCCAACCCGGCATGTCTGAAGGCGGACCTGCTACCACTACTCCTCCCTCTGGACGCACACAACAGGGCCTGCTCTGCCTATGGGGGCATGGCGTATGTGGCCAACATCGCACCCGCACTGAAATGGGACCACTGTGCCTCCACACGACGGATCATCGAGAACAGCTACATCGAATGTCACCCAGCATGCCCCATCATGGTCCTCCAAGGGACAACTTACGGACAACACCTTGACAGCCACCATCCGCTACATTGGCTGGCAAACATGTACACCACCAATGACATGGAAGCCCTGCTGGGCGGCATCGCATACCTGACAACCTGTCAATTCGTCGGACCACAACGCAGGTTCCCCGAGTGACCTATGATGTCCAACCCCGCACCCATGCTTAGCTTCCGCACGGATCTGGCCAGTCACCACCACAACAGCCATACCAAACGACCGGCAACTGTAACCACACCATCAACGACATCGCCATGACATCGGATATGACCGGGACATGCACACTGTTCCCCATCACATCCAGGAACACCGCATGCATCGTGGGAGGCAGTGGCATGGGCTCTGTGTATCGCACCCACATGGACGGAACTGCACGAACAACCAGGACACGACATGGATCCAGCGCCCATGGACACACACACCGCTCAGTGGACATGAATAGGTCGCCTGGAGTCTGTGGGTGCTGCACCCCTCCCACCCCCGCCCCGGGAATCCCATACCAGGACCTTTGCATGGACGACAAGTGCATACAACAACAACACGACCCCAGTGACTGTGACATGTCCAGTAACCACCACAGTGCAACAACAAGTGGCACGCCGCTGCATGCACGCAAGCACATGCCCTGATGTCATCTCACATGCACGCGTGCATGAGGAACAACCGCAGCAAACCTGTCACATGGAACTGAGATGGACTGTGCCCATGATGCCAAGCGGTCTGGTAGGCTACATGTATACCGTCTGTGTCAAAGTCCGCAGCTCCGCAGCTATACGTAAATGTACATTAGCACAGCCTTGGCCAAGCAGATGTCACTCTGAAGCCCACATCCCACATGCAACAGCCAATCACATGTAACCCCACACCCTATCCCATTTGCAATCATGCTCAGTATATCCTCAACATGTATTCCGCTGCCAGTAGTGTCCACTATACTGCATCACAGAGGACAGAAGACTCAATATAATGTTTGAAACCAAAACTGTCTCCGCTGACTCATTTCACAAGTACGAATGAGAGAGGATGAGAGTATGTGAAGTACACGGCAGTCGTGACATGACCATGTAGTCCACTGGTATTGGATGTCAACGCAAATGAGTAGCACTACTGTGGAAGACACACATGTGTCGTGTGAAGTCGTATGGACGCAGTGCTCAGGTGGGTGGGTGCGACGGGTAGATGCGCACATGCCAAGTTGGAGCACGCCGTGTTGGGAGGGGTCATGAACAGTACACCACCGCTTCCCTGGGCATTGTGAGAGGACACCTGTCGGGGGGAGTGAACACGTGTGTGCACAGCAGCCGGGCACACGTACAAAGCGGTACCAGGCGCACCTCAGCCCACCCTCTGTGGACAAGCTGGATCCTGTTGTGCGCCCGCCATGCCCCTTGACAAGGCACACACAGCCCCAGTCGACCAGGTGTAACCCCAACATAGTCAATCCGCACAGGCGATACAGGGCACGGGATGGCAGTGGAGCATGGTGTGTGAGAGGTCTCCTCGCGCTCCTCCTGGTCATATCACGCAGGCAATAGAACCTCAACGTCTAGCATGGCACAAGTCAGATGGAAGTGTAGGGGGACGCACCACAGCACGAGCAGCACTGACGTCACGGGAGGTGGCTCGCACCATCCCATCCATTGCCCATCATACCAACCACGCCACATGCCATTGCGACTAAGTGCAAGCGCGTGCGCCACCACCCCGAGCCCTCCCCAGAGAGGCCAAAGAGTGAATGTGTGGGCCATCAGCCACAGACGGACGCGGCCTGGCCGCAAGGGCAGCCACAGCCACTGGGTGTCGCAGGTGGCGGATCCGGAAGGCGAAGACTGTGATGCATAGTCCATGCAGGCCGGGTCTCCATTTGGGGCACCACGCAGGTGGACGGCGTCCCGCAACACATCATACCCTGAGACAGCCCACTCGTGCAACTGGACCCACACATACACTCCTTGCCCTCTCTGGTGCGAGCTTGGGGCTGCCTGTGCAAGCGCTAGCCTCGCAGGTGAGCATGCATATTGGGGGAGCGAGGGGAGGACATGAGGGCTGGGGCGAAGATGACTGTATCACTGTCAGTTAGTACAAGGGATGACCCAGATGTGGAAAGGAAGAGACGTGTCCCGTGTGTACTGCAACTAGTCGCCAATCCAACTACCCCCATGTCCGGAATGTAAGCCCGCACCTAGGCCCGCCCATCCGCCACATCGAACATACCACCAGCACGACAACCTTCCCATTCGAAACACTGACTGGGGGTGGCGACCAGTGTACAATCATGTGTAGCCTACCCACGCGTACATGTGGGCCCTCCATGATCCATGTCACCTGCGGCAAAGTCATGACATGCGCAATGAGGGAAGTGAGGAGAGCTGTCCGCCCCACGCGCAGAAGGTGCATCAGCTCCACAGACCCAGCAGCGAGTCCAGCAGGGGTCACATGTGCAGGGGCAGCTGTGCCTGGTGTGAAGGCACATGCATATAGACAGCACATCGACCAATGTGTAGTCTGCCCACATCTACAGTCCATCATCATGCGGACATAGCAATTGAACACAGGGCAACACATCTTAGTTGGTGCACCCACCGTGACCAACAATGCGCAATCATCGACGTACCCGCCCTGTGCATGGCCCCCACCCAACGGAGGCACATCCAGTGCCACCATCCCACACACACAAGCCTTCCACGGAACATGCTGTGTCCAATGGTCAGTACAGAGTCAGCGCCCATCTGGTGGATCCTGAACAGGAGACACATGCACACACATGCCAGCTCCCACTATGTACGTCTGCCACCTGGCACGTGCAATGTAACCTCTCACCTGTGACGTGTGACTGCAAGCACACAGCCGTCTTGGCATGGGGCTGTCAATGTGGACACCTGTCAATGTTTCGGGAGGTGTGATCTGTACAATGCTGTACATAGGGTGCAGTGCTGACACCTACTACTGTCTCATATCCCCTCGTGCCACAGGTCCCACTTGTTTTGGCCGCTCAGCCTGTGCCCACATCGTCGTCGTCGTGTGCCATACTCATCCAGCCGCGGAAGCAGTTCCATGCTCAGCAGACATTCATGTTGCCGTGGCGTTGCCGCTTGACGGATATGCAGTCAGTCCCCATCAGCACGCCCCGCAAGTCATTGGGGCCTAGATCCCCATGTGCATGCACATGGCAGTGGTTTGTATCACTAGCCATTGCCATTGTTGGGAGACCTGTGTAAGTGTATTGTGGCCGTGCCGTCCCAGCTTGACAGCTGGGCTGTGGCTCATGTGCTTGCTCAGTCATGTCAGTGATGTGTATGCGAAATTGCTATGTGTCGTGTTGCTTTGACATGTGTCCTCTGCCATTGTCCCTAGGCGGAGACCGAACATTGACCGCCCATACCAATTGCTGGCGGACATGGACGATACAGAGGTTATTAGGAAGTTTCGGCTGGACAGGCCAAGCCTGCATCGACTGTGTGCCATGTTAGAACCCCATCTCCGTCCCCGCAGGGTGTATCCGACTGCTGTCACCCCCACGGCTAAGGTGATGGCCGCCATGCATTTTTCGCCACTGGGTCATTCCAGCACACAGTGGGCATTGGAGGAGGGATGTCCCAGCCCATGTTCAGCAAGGTGCTGAGGGATGTACTGGCAGCCATGATGCTGTGCCGAAACAGGTACATCCGCTTCCCCAGGGCTCGTGAATTGGCGGCAGTGAAGGGTGCATTCTATGCCCTTGGCAGAATCCCACACGTCGTTGGAGCCATTGACTGCACACATGTCGGCCTTGTTCCACCACAGGCCACTGAGCACCTGTACCGCAACAGGAAGCACACGCACTCCCTGAATGTGCAAGTGGTGTGCCTTGCGGACATGGTGATCACCCACGTGTGTGCAAAGTTCCCAGGCTCGGCCCATGACGCACACATAATGCGCAACAGCATCTTGCCACGACTGATGTCCAATATGCAACAGGATCGTGCCTGTATTGTCGGTGAGTATGTGGAGTGGTGTAGCGTGCTGGTTGTGCGATGCTGTCCCCTGTCCAGTTGGAATTGCAACGGTTCTCTGTGTCCCTCACACCCAGGTGACTCTGCGTACCCGAATGGGGCATGGCTGCTCAGTCCATTGAGGAATCCTCGCACCCCAGCAGACGATCGCTACAATGAGGCACATGAGAGGACCAGACGTGTGGTCGAGCGTACCTTTGGCCTCCTCAAGTCCAGGTTCAGGTGCCTGGACCGCACCGAGGGTGCGCTGGCGTACTCCCCACAGAAGGTGTGCCAGATAGTGGTGGCGTGCTGCATGCTGCACAATCTGGCCATTCGGAAGCAGATCCCCCTCATCGTGGATGACGGAGATCAACCAGGGCCCCAGCCCGCAGACCAGGACAGCTCGAGTGAGGAGGACAGCGGAGAGGAGGAAGCTGGTAATGTGCGGCAGCAGCTCATCGCCCGCTACTTCACTTGACGGTGAGTGTCCATGTACGACGGCTGATGTGGCTGTATCTGTGCAGGTGTGTGTGTGCTGTGTCAGGGTGGCCGTTTGTTCACTGCGTGCTGTGTGTCAACGCTCCATGGCCAGGGTAGTATGCCACTGTTGGTGGCTGTGGCATTGTGCCCTATTGCTCTGTGCGATGTGTGTACATTGCTTGTAGTTGTTGACATGTACTGTGTGATGGGTGTGTGACACACTCATTGAATGTGCTCCTGTTCTGTCTCCCACCCCTAGGTCCCTACAGGCCCTCCGGATTCAATTGCCATGCCACGCATCAGGTGCCTTTCCGCCCAAGGTGGCCGTTGTATTCCGTACAAATAAAACACAGGGCACAAACAGCAGTTAGTGAAAAAGGTGCATTTATTACAAACTGTGACATGTGATTGTGTGTAAGGTGATGACAAAAGTGGTGCGTGCAGTGACAATGAGCTGTCGGTCATGGCTGCGTGATGATCAGGGTGTACCCACTGGTTCTATGTCCATAGTCCAACACACACATGCCATCCAGATGGCTGTGTGGAGTGGGATCGTAGTCCAAGTCAATGCAGTGGCTGGTCAAGGAAGGCTGGCGGAAGGCTGGCTGGCTGCCTCACTTGCGTTTGGAGCGTGCGAAGTCCTCCCGGGAGATCTGTTTCCACTTCGGACGGCCCCTTCCACGTTTGCGAGGGGGTGCCTGCTTGCGACATGCTGGTGGTTGAGGTGTGCTCACTGGCTGTGGACGCAGGGGAACTGGACACTGCTGCTCCACCCTGCGCCCCGGCAGGTTGTGGCGGAGGGGAGCTGCTGTCCCTGGCAGTGACCTCACCGCCACCACCAGCTGGCCCATGAGGTCCACGAGTTGGCCCATACGGGCGTCCATGGACCTCAGCACCCCCAGCACCTCACGCGTGTCTGAAGCAGACCGGACCCATTGTCCTTGGGCCTCTTCATAGGCCCCAAGGACTCTGGCCATTTGAGGCAGGGCATGGCTCCCAGGGGAGGCTGGCGTTTCCCTGACCCTGCTCCTCCTACCAGTCCTGCTGCCACCGGCCTGCCCACTAGCCACATTGCTCACCACGGTCCTCGTTGTGGCTCCCAGGGTGGATCCAGTCGGCCGGGCCACCACCTGCGCTGGGGCTGGTGCCAGCGAAGACGTGGTGGTGGTGGCGGCGGTGGTGGTCGGTGCGGCGATGGTAGTGGCCGCAATGACCGTGGGTGTGGCCGCAACGACAGTGGCAGCAGGGGGCTGGGAATGTTCAGCAGCCCTGGATGATGGGTTGGTGGGTAGGAGGGGTCCTGGGGAGCGGCTGGGCCCTGCCACACCAGATGGGCCTGCTTGGTGGTCCGTGTCCGAAGAGGAGGACAGATCCTCCAGATCCGTGTGTCCTCGTTGGGGGCTTGTAGGCTGGCTGTGCTGGCTGCTGGCTCCATCCCCAGCATCCAGCAGTTCGTCACCTGTGGAGAGAATGAGATTTGTTATTGTGTTGCACCTGGCGAAGTATGTAGTTGTCGTCTGACATTAACAGTTCGTGCAATCTCGTACATGGGTTTCCCGGAGGCGTGTGTGTGGCTGTAGCATTTGTAGTTGTGTGTGCTTGGCAATGGGACTGTGTGCTGTGCACATGTGGCATGGGATGGATTGGCCATGCCGATGGGTGTGTTGCTGTGCCCCTACTTATTGTGACTCTGGTGTATGCGGGCTCCTGGCCCATCCTGGGTCTGGTTTGTACTTTGCTTTTGGTGTTCAGATGGGACGCTTAGGAACGCATATGGCAACATGGGGGCCATGCCCCAGATTCGCATTTGGGTGGGAATATGCTTTTGGGGTTCAAATGGAACGCTTAGGAACGCATATGGCAACATGGGGGCCATGCCCCAGATTCGCATTTGGGAGGGAATATGCTTTTGGGGTTCAAATGGAACGCTTAGGAACGCATATGGCAACATGGGGGCCATGCCCCAGATTCGCATTTGGGAGGGGATATGCTTTTGGGGTACATGCTGTGAGCCATGGGTGCCGAACGTGACATGTGTTGTGGCAGCATGACAGTGCATGGTTTGAGGTGTGTGCATGCTTGACATGGCCTGCATATTTGCTGTCTGTTGTGATTACTGGACATGGCATTGGACGCATCGTTATGAGTGAGTGATGGTTGTGTGCCAGCCAACGTATTGCAGTTGTCCCATCTCATTGGTGTGCGTGCTGCCCTGTGCCATGTGCATCACTGCAGTGCTCGGGGGGTGTGGCCCATGTTGTGTGTTGTTGCTCACAGTGTGTCGTGCGCTTCATTGACTTCTGGCACATGGTTGGTCATGGGCATGTATCTTAGCGTGACTGCTGTATGTGTGGCAGCTGTGCGGATGACATGCCTTTCATGAGACTGGGGCTGACGGATGGATGGTATGTTGTATGTGCATGGTGTGTCTGTGTGTTTGATGGGTTCAGTGGTGTTCGTGTGCATATATGTTGTTCCGCTCTGTTGCGTCTAGTGTTGTTTGTCTTACATAGGCGTAGTTGTGGGGTGTGTGGTTGACAGGCAGTAGGGGCTACATGGACAGGACTTCAATGGTGTTTCGGTTGTGTGTGATGAGTTGCACAGTGGCTGCCGTGTGGTACTATATTCAGTGTGGCTTGTGCATGCAGACGTGGCTCCTTGGGTGTTGCTATGTATGTGATGGGTCATGTGGGGTGTGAGTCTGTTGTTCATGTCCGTGTGCACATTGTTCACTTGTTCGTGACGGTGGGCGGTGCTGCGTGTTCGTCTGCTACGTGACATGTCCCATGTGTTGGTCGTGTTATGGTCCTCATGCCTCCAGTAATCCAGTCCTGTCCAGTTTCCCACCTGCAAGTTGTTCGTGCGTGCACTGTACTGGATGCCACATGGCTCTAAGCGGGGGTGCTCCATGTTGCAGGTCTGTGGGGGTGGGGGGTGTTGTGGGTCGTGGGGGTGGCTGGACACCCACTGACACCGATTGCTGTGGACCGTGATGTCTGCCTTTCGGCTGTCGTTGTGCACTGCGGTGGCTGACACGTGGCTGTGGGGTGTGGGGGATGCTCCTCCTTGCTGTGCTGTGGGACTGGGGCCTGGTGTGTGTTGTACTTGGGCTGTCCACCCTCCCACCCACTGCACTTTGTGTTCCTGCCACTTACCTGTTACTTGTCGGTTAGTGCAGCTGTGGCGGACACATGGGTGTGGTGGGTGCTCGTTGTGGCGCTTCTGGCATATTTGGGGACCTGTTGGTGGTTACGTGGCTGGCTGAGTGTACACATGTCCCCACGTATGTTACAGTTGTTCGGTTTGGGCTGTGTGTGGTGGTGTCTGTTGCATGTGTGTGTGATGTGTTGTGTATTGTGTGCTGGACATGGGGGTGTTTGTCCCTGGGAGCTGTGGCATGGTGGTTGCGCATGTGAGTACATAGCGGTGTGCTGGTATACATTAGTTTGTACTTACCAGCCTCCACTCCCCCTGCTAATCCGGCGAGGATCTCCGGATGTATTACGACTCGCACCTTCTCCTCCCACGCTTTGAAGGTCTTAAAGAGCGCGGGATTCCCTCCGCCAGTGACGGCAGCCAGCTCTCTGTTTTTGCCCTCCTTCTTCTTGACCAGGCTCTTTACGTCATTCCAACGTTTGTTTATTTCACCTCTGTTCCTGGGCAGGGTCCCGACTGCATTGACCTGGTCTACGATCCGGTTCCACATTCTGTTTCTGGTGGCTAGTGGTGTGTGCTGGACCATGTTCCCATAGATTTGTGGGTACACCTTGATGATCTCGTCGACCATGACCGTCAGCTCAATGGGCGTGTACTTGGGCATTCTTTGTGGTGCCATGGTGTTTGTGGTGCTGGTGCGGTGTGTGTTGTGTAATGTGCAGGGGTTTGTGGTGCCGGTGTTTGGTGGTGGTGGTGGTGGTGGTGGTGTTTGGTGGTGGTGGTGGTGGTGGTGGTGGTTGTGATGTGTGCGTTTCTGTGGGGTGCTGTTGTCCTTGCTGTGTCACTGTGTCCTCTCCTCTCCTCTCTGGTTTGCAATGTAGCAAGGGGTTGTGGTCTGTGGGAGTGCTGCTTTTGTACTCACCTATGTGGGTGTGTCCTCATGGTCTGTTGTTTTCAGGTGTGTTGTGTCTGGGGTTCTGGCCTTTGTATTTTTTGTTTGTCCGGGGGGTGTTTTCGGGATGTGTACTGTGCTTGTGTATTTGTGCGTGCCTTGCTGTGTGGACTTGTTGGCCATGTTGTGTGCTATTGGTTTTGTGTGCGGATGGTTTCTGTGCAGGTACGTGGGCGCCATGGCTTCTGCCGTGTCGATTCTCATCGGCGTTGTTTGCGCTGGCGGGCGGTATATTTGTGGTTTTTCCGCGCTCATGTCGGTGCGATCGTAATTTCACGTGCGGTGTGTCGGCCGTGAGGGCGGGCGGTTTTGTGTTGTCGTGCGTGTTTCCGTCCGTGGCGGGCGGTTTGACTCCGACTCGGACGTTGGCGGGCGGTATTTTGTGTGATTTTTCCGCCGATGGCGGTTTTCGGTTTGTGTAATCGTAATGGCGTGGTCGGTGTTCAGGCGGTGTGTGCGGGCGGATTTTTGCCGCTTCCATGCCTGGCGGATTTTTTTACGCCGGGTATCGTAATGGGCCCCTAAGACCACTATATTTAAAAATGTGGTTTTATTGTTAAATGGTATTATCTAATTAGAGCACCCATACACTGTACTGTTGATTCTACTTTATAGGAGGCCTAGTCTGGGTGCTATCTATGGGCCCAACCCCCCTTTTTCTAAAGCGATACAAAACAATAGCATGAGAACCTGATGCTGGGAAAATTGGTCTTTTCTATACATTAGCAATCAAAGTCTTCCAGGCATAGTCCAAGACACGAGAATTCTAAGTGTTCAGAAATCAAACAGTTCTATGGAAAATGATGGGGACAAGGCACAGAGTATAAGCAACACCAGCAGTAGTACTGCAGAAGCTTGGTCAAGTCTTCAGTAGGTTGGAAATAAGTGTCAGTCTAAACCACACTTAGGGAAAAGCAAAGGGGCATAGAGAAATTACTCAAAGAATCCATTTAAGAAACAATGGGGATTCAGGAAATTGTTCGGTAGGAGTCCAAGGAAGGTTCTGCATAGGGTCTGCAGAAGGAGTTCAGCAAAGAAGTCCAGCATACAGTGCGCAAAGGAAGATCGAAGTCATCCGCGTGCCTCACTAAGGTCAAACAGTAAGTTAAAATCAATAGAGTTCATCAGCAACTCCCCATTAGTCACATCAGCAATAGAAGTCCATTGTATTTGTTTCAATCTCTATGTGGATTCACATGTTGCACACTGCAACTGTAGAGAAAAATCCCACACTGGACATGGGAACACCATCTTGTTCACACACTCAGGTAAGGGATGAATAGCCTCATTCATTAGGCTTCAGTTATCGTTTGCTTGTCATCAAGGCAGGTCACTGACAAAATATCGTCTCTGGAATTATCGCCATGCCAAAATATCGTCACATAAATATTGTTGTCAAAAATATCATCATGCTCTCTTTATAATGTAAATGACAAACATATCGAATTAAAATATCGTTGTCATTAATATCATTGTACAAAATATTGATTTTTAAAATATATATAAATATAACTATTAAACATTAAATATATCAAAAAGTAACACTAATATAATACAAATTAAATATATTTAATTAACTTTGAAATAAATATAACTATTATACTTATTCATAAAATGAAAAAACACATATTTATATATATTATATACATATATATTTAGTTACATATATATAATTAAAAATATTATTAAACTAATATTTTCAATTTTAATTTTAAAATGTATTTTAAATTTAATAATTTAATAAATAAACATCTATGTATATATATATACCCAATAACATAATCAAATTAAATAAATACCAATTTAGTTACAATTAAAAAATTAAACAACATAAAAATTATCAATTTACTAAAAATATACCAAATATTATTAATTAGAACTATTATATTTTTACATACAGGAAAAAATATAATAATTTAATTTTAGATAAAGCAAAGTATACTATAAAATTCTGCAAATAATACATATACTAGTCCCCCTCCAATTTTTAGAACAGTAGGAAAAATGTTCGACTCAGGAGGGGTAAACTTTGCAACTCCTACTCCACCGAGTGCAACAGTATGGGAAATGTTTAATTGCGGAGGGGTAAAATGTTCTATTCCCACTCCAGTCAGTGCAAGAGTAGGGAAATTGTTGCACTCATGAGGGGTACATTGAACTGTTTGCCCTGCACACAGTGCAACAGTAGGAAAAGTGTTGGATTACAAAGGGGTAAAAGTTATTATTCCCACTCCAACCTATGCAACCGTAGGAAAAGTGTTGGAGTCTGGAGGGGTAAAATGTACTATTCCCATTCCAGTCAGTGCAATAGTAGTGAAAGTGTTGGATTGCGGAGGGGCAAAATTTATTATTCCCACTCCAGTGTATGCAACAGTAAGGAAAGTGTTGGAGTTGGGAGAGGTAAAATTTATTATTCCCACTACAGTATATGCAACAGTAGGAAGAGTGTCAGATTACCGAGGGGTAAAATGTACTATTCCCACTCCTGTTAGCACAACAGTAGTGAAAGTGTTGGATTACGGAGGGGTACAATTTACTATTCTCACTCCAGTGATTACAATATTAGTAAAAGTGCTGGATTACAGAGGGGTAAATTCTACTTCTCCCACTCCTGTCAGTGCAACAGTAGTGAAAGTATTGGATTGAGGAGAGGTAACATTTATTATTCCCACTCCAATCTATGCAACAGTAGGGAAAGTGTTGGATTGCAGAGGGGTAAATTTTACTATTCCCACTCCAGTCAGTGCAACAGTATTGAAAGTATTGGATTGCTGAGAAGTAAAATGTATTATTCCCACTCCAGTGTATGCAACAGTAGGGAAAGTGTTGGATTGCGGAGGGATAAAATGTACTATTCCCACTCCAGTAAGTGAAACAGTAGGGAAAGTGTTTGACTGCGAAGGGGCCAAATTTACTGTTCACACACTAGTCAGTGCAAACCCTATACCCCTGCAAAACCTACAACCCACACCTAAAACATAACATTTAAAAAAATGAATTACACGATTAGCATAATTAATTATCAATTACATAATTAACATTAATTATATACAGAAAATATTAATTAATTAAAAAGATTTACTTCCCACTCCATGCCCCTACAAATCCCACAACCCTCACCTGAAACTTAACTTTAAAAAATTTACTTACACAATTAACAAAAATATGTATCAATTAAATAATTAATATTACTTAAAATTATTTATTAATTAATTATAATTAATTTACTCCCCACCCTATACCCCTACAAAACCCACAACCTGCACCTACAATTTAATGTAAAAATATTATTTACACAGTTAACATAATTAATTATCAATTAAATAATTAATATTAATTAAAAAAATAATTATGAATTAGTCATATATTTATTCACTTCCCACTCGATATTCCTACAAAACTCACAACCTGCACCTAAAATGTAATGTAAAAAAAATAATTACACAATTAACATAATTAGTTATCAATTAAATAATTCATGTGAAATTAATTAATAATTAATTTACTTCCCACCCTGTACCCCTCTAAACACCATAACCCGCTATGGTACTAAAAATCACAAAAATGTATGAAACTAAATTTAATAACACTAAAAATGCAACAACTTTAAAAAAAAACATAAACAACAATTATACAAAATATTTCTAAAATATGCATTTAAAATATATCCTAAAATACATAACAATAATTAAAAAACGATTTCAGCCAGCACCTAGGGAAATCTAGCCAACTTAGGGTTGTCCAGGGTGAGCTGATTTGCGTGGCTCTTACCACGTTTTATTACCCAGGATCCCTTGCAAACCCAAACTTTGACAATAAAACACATTTTCCTCACATTTCTGTGATGGAAACTTCTGGAATCTACAGGAAGCCACAAACTTTCTTCCACCCGGCATTACGCCAAGTCTCCCGATACAAATGGTACTGTGTGGGTAGACCAGTGCCCACAACAAGAAACGGCCTAAAATGCAACATGATGCAACACATTTTTCCACCGAAAACTGACCTTTTTTCCCAATGAGCCTATTGGCTCATTTCATTTTCAATGTAATGACGTCAGCGCGCCATGGGCACCGAGCGTCATTACACTCAAAAAAAATTTAAAAGCCTCAGGCGGCAGGGGAAGCTCTTCCCCTGCTCCCGAGGCTGAAAGAAAAAAAAATCCCTCTGCTGATTTCATGGACGTGTGCTGAGGACGTAACGTTTGGGTCCTCTGCACACGCCACCGTGGCGGAGGATGTAATCGTTACGTACTTGGCACAGAAAGGGTTAAAGTAGTATGACGATAAGATTTTTGCAACACAACCTAAGTTCTTTTAAAAAGGTCTATTTAATATGGTGTTGTAGTGAATTACCCCGAACAACTGTTTGCTTCGTCATTCTGTGATGATAAAGCTCTGGAAGCTGTCAGCGTTTGTGCCACATAAAAGAACAGAGACCCAAGGAATTAAAGAGAACTGCCCAGAACCACGCAATGTGGTTAACTGAGCAAGCTGGGATTTTAACTCAAGTTTCTAGATTCCACGGCGGGGTTTTAGCCCATCCAGCACATCACCATGTAGGGTGATTTTTGCGGGCTGCTGCTGAATGGCAGCTGATTCATAGGGCCTAAGAGAGGTTAACGGGGGTGACTTTACTTTCCCTGCTGCCACTGCTGGGCCTGAGCCAAACAGAGGTGGACTAGTACATGAAATAGCTACGAACACTGAGGTACGGTAAGGTGGCGGCAAAATGACGTCACAGCAGACACAGGAGGCTAGACATGTGACTGCATCTGGTCACATCCTACTTCCCTTCCTGGTGCTCAGGCCTGCCTAGAAAGTACTCAACTGTTCAAAAAGTCAGTCCCCCCCCTCGAGCTCTCACTCCTATGGCCACATTTTGTGATTGGTCTGTCTCAAAAGTCAGTTATATTGAAGCAGGGAATGGCTCATACACAAGAAACGCATAATTTAGGGCCAGTCAGGAACAGTGACGTCTGTCCTTTTGTGGCCACTGGAAAACTCTGTGGACTGCTTTGAATCCCTGGACATGGATCACTTCACAGTGAGTATACTGCAGTGGAGACGGTCATTTCACCAAGAATGCACACTTCGCAGTGAGCATGCTGCAGTAAAGATGCTCATCTCATCAGGCATTGGCAAAGCCAAAAGGTCTCACCTATGCAAGGTCTATTGGTTTTGTCAATTTCTTTAGCCATGTTGTACAGCAGCATGGCTGAAGGTAAAAAAAATGCTCTGGTGCGGCCAGTATTGACCATGCTATAGTGCTTTATTTGTTTTGCTTTCAGTCAACATGATTAAAAAAGTATTGACAAAGCCAATAGATCTCGCATAGGCAAGACCTATTGGCATTGCTAATGCTTGTTACTTTTGGGTTAAGCACTCTATGGGACTGCATGTGTTTTACAGCTGTCTCCCTCATGTACTTCTCTCCCTCTACACTCAGGGGCCGATTCCGATCTCGGCCGGTAGTGCTCCGAATCGGATTCGGATTCACCGGATCCGATTCGGAGCCCTGTTTCCCGACCGAATCGTACGCGGGTCCGGCCGAGCGAGTACGATGCAAGCACCCGCGAAACCGCCGACCGACTCGAACGCGGCTTCAACACGCTCCGACCGACTCGCATGGACACGACTCGCACCGCGCTATGGAGACGTCTCCCGGCCGGGTAAGTACGATGCGCGCCGCGAGCAGTCCGACCGACTCGCGCCGTCCGGCTCGAAAAAGCTGTCGGAGCCGGACTTTGGGGGTCCGCGTCGGACCCCTGTGCGCGTAGGCGCGTGAGTCGCACACAGGGGGACCCATGGGTCCCCCTACCTGTGCATGTACGCCGCGATGCGCATGGACGCGTACACGCTGTAGGGGCGCCCTTGTCCGCCTCGCACCCATTGAGTCAATGGGAGCCCGCGTACGTGTTGAACGACCGGCTCCCATTGACTTCAATGGGAGTCCGACCGACTCGAGTCCGATAGCATGCGAATGCATCGTACTCGTCCGGTCGGACTGCTAGGAGTCCGATTCGGTCGGAATTCTCTCCGGGTCCGGCTCGGTCGGAGAGATTTCCGGCCGGAATCGGAATCGGCCCTCTGTGTTGCTGTTCATCACCCTTGTGCTTCTCCTCATCCTTCCTTCATGCACTCGTCCTGTGTACGCACCCATTGCTTCTTTCCCACCTGCTTCGTGTCGCTCTGTTGCTTCTCCTCCCCACTCCCATCTTGTGTTGGTTTCCCAAACTTGTCTCCTCCTTTCTTGCCTATTACTTCTACTCCCCCACCCCTGCCCTCCATGTTGCTTCCCCCACTGTGCCCTCCTCTCTCACACTTTGCTTCTCCTTGTCCAGCATTTAGCAATTTTAGAAATGCTGCACAGCATCAGGTATGCTGTACAGCAGACTAAAAAACACTGACAAAGTTAATAAGTCCCAAAGTAGAAAAATATTGGAAATGCCAAACATTGTTTTATCGTCTAACATCTAAGGCAGTGCGCATATGGTGATGAATCTTTTTTCCATCTGTAGCCCCGCAATACTTTTTTCAAATGACTGTGCACTGCTGTGAGAGAAATGACGCAGTATTGAGAATTGCACCTATAAAGCCAATTTTCATTTTGTGAGCTGAAGGTTTTTAGTTGAAAACATATACAGGCCTAGTCCAAACGTGCGCTTTCGCAGTTTCTTTCACCCCAAATGATAATGGGCTGAGCTAGGATGCCAAGATTATTGTGCACGTGCTTAAGCCTTGTAAATAATCTTTTCTTGTTATGGTGAGCATCATCAGCACAGGACACTGCTGCAGGATCAGATTGAGACATATAAGCATAGCCAGATGGAGACCTGGACACAGATATGCGTGTTTGGGAAACTGCGAGCATGCCCATAAACCTACAGCACCCCTGTCACCGAGCTCCTGTAGCTCAGGCTGATGCACAATACTTGCAACACCAGACAGTATGCAACTCATGTTCCTCCTCTTGATTAGATGCCTGGTGCTCTCTCAAAGGAAGATATAAGGAATATTTACCTGGCTAGGTAAGTTAGCAGAGCTGTTGCCCATTGAGGGCACAATGATTGGAGCCTCTCCTTTGTTTGCATTGTCACCAACCAAAGCCATGCCCTAATGATTATCCCACATTCTGAGGCTGCTACTGGAAATCTCTCCACCCATACCATTGAAGTTAAGCTGCTCTCACAGACTCAATGTTTCACATCTTCACCCTCTTACTTTGGGCTTTGTACTGGTCCTACTGTTCTGTGCCTGTCCTGTGATAGAGTGAGACTTTCACAATTGCTCTCCGTTTTGCACCTCTTCTATGTGTTTGACAGCAACTTGTGCTGTTTCCTGCTCCTGATATGTATCTATTTCTTTTGAGCTGTGAATCTGCCAATGTCATGAAGTGCCTGTGCAGTGTTTTAATGATGCTTCTAGTAAAACATTTCACTATACAAAAGCCAAATCGAATGGCATTGTCATTGCTTGTTCTTATAAATGATGATTGAACTCCCCTAAATATGTGTAAACTTTATGTTTGATGTTGCGTGTGAAACACACTTATTTCAAATTGGCCTAGACCACTTTGACTCAATGCCACTTGTGCAACACTTTCACCCTGCCCTTATTTTGCCAAAATCATTCCGTAAGTTCAGAATTTTCAGTCAGTATGTGCATTTTTTGAACCAAAACTACATGCCCCTAAATGCAAGATGCTGTTTGTAGAATCGTTTGGAGTCCCTATTAGAGATGGAGTAACCGACCACTATTTAAAAAGTGCCTGGAGTCTTTGAAAGGGTATCCCTCGAGGGGTAGAGAAGGCAGAGAACACCTTTCTAGTACAGATGCTCTCTCTCTTCCTATTGCTCATGGGCAAATATAATTACTCCTTAAAAAAAAAAATGAGGAATGCTAAAAGACGTTGCCCAACACACAGCGGCGTAGCTTCAGCGGTGTGTTTGGGATGTGACACCCCCAAAATAAATGCACTGTTTGGGAGGTAGTCGGGTCTGGGGACCTTGAGTCAGGTCTGCTATGTCTGTGTTGGTTTTTCTCCTTGTCCTGATTTCACTAAGGGGTATTAACACATTCATTATTTGGATCAGGACTTAAATATTTATAGTGACTGGTTTACCAAAAAAGTAGCACATCTGCACTTATAGAAGTACTCCTTGAATTGATGAGAATGTGTTTAGAATTAACAAAAATTGGCAGTAGTAGGCTTGGAAAGCTGCACCAGTCTCAGGTTTCCAGGTATATTACAAAACATCCAAAAGGTGATGGGACCATACTTGCAAATAGTCTAACCACTGGCAATCGCTTGGGGTGGCATTCAAATCCATTGTTTTTCGCTCACTGTGCCACTCTAAACAGAGGTCCTAATTTACATTTTGGGGGGATGGAATAAAGACAAACAGGGAAGCAGAGGATTTATGTCTGCTACCCTGCCTTTATTCCACCCACCAAATTTAGAGATGATCTGTGGACATCTCTGTACATTGGCAGGAACCGGCTTATCATGGTAGTTCCTGTCAATGTAATTTTCAAAAACAAACTCCCAAAAACAATTGTTTGTTTTTGAATAATGAAAAAAACGAATCACTCCCACACCAGGGGAGTTTTCTTCCATGGTGTGGGGGTCATTTTTATTTTTCTACTGTTGATCCTGTTGGTGATGGGCAGTAAAAAAAGAATGCAATCTAATCATCCACTCGATAAAGGGTGGGCAGTCAGATGGCTTACCTTCGATGGAGCCCACTCCTTTGGAGGGAGTTTTAGATGACACTGTATATTTTACTCCATCGGCGTAAAACTTTCGGCCCCCCAACTAAAAATTGGGTGAGCTGACCTGGAGTTTGGTAGACCTTGTTGCCGATGCAATGAAGTACCATTCTGCCAAAATCTAAATCAGTCCCAGAGAGGCCCACCTAATGCAAATAAATACTGACCCTTTTACTCATGGGAAAAGTCCATACCGAACCCTGGTCATCTCACTCTTTCTCCTGTCGCCCACTGCTCTTTCAGTTGAGAAATTTGAGATTCACAACCCTGACTCTCACTGACTTAGCTACGTTCCTGGCAAAATAATGACAGTATCCACCGTGAACTTGTAAAGGCACGCTGTAGGGGTATTTTGCAAGGTATGGGAGACTGCATGCTTTTGTATTTGCTGCAGACAGTGCTTGTGGCAATATCAGTGCAATCAACAGGGAAAGAAACGGACAACCTGGCCTTAAAACAGGGCCACAAACCTCTAAAAAAAACTATCCCACACCCTGATGTGTGAGACCAGACCATCGGGCCCTGCCTGACTGCCCTATAGGCCAGTCCGACCCTGCTCAGGCCATGCTTTCAACATAACAGGCACCCACAAAACTGCAGCCTGGGCTATGGCAAGGTGTGGAGGGGCTTGTAGCAGAAACTCATTTAGACCAATCGGCGTTGAGCTCCTGGGCCTTTATCTGGTTAGAATTCTATCTGGGGAACTCATCACCACTATCTTTTACAGGAAGCAGGGTTTCGTATTGTAATAGGCCTGGTGGATTATAAAGTGTCTTAAAATTATTCTTCTGGTTGATTAGGAAACGGGTTAGTGACTATCTGACCTCCAACGCATGACCAAATATTCTTAGACCATTTGCCCACCTGATCGTCTGACCATAATTCTAATTCCAAATAGCCAGAAACTATGAGTGACATAACCTGGAAGTAAAAAAGACAGGCCTTTCCTCTCCCTAACAGTGTGCCCTGTCTTTAGTCCATATACATAGTGTCTCTTCTGTTTTTTAGAAACAAAGAAATAACCAAAACAACAACTAACAGACACATACTTATGGCCTCATTTAGATGTTAGCTGTAATGTATTTTATTGGAGGAAAAGTGTGGTAATCAGATTAGCATACATGTTCCCCATTTGTGCACAAGTATTGAAATATGGTAAAAGTGAAAGCCTGGAGCATTTATAGTGCATCAACAATGTCCTCATACCTTACCACGAAACAATATGTATGTATGTGCCATCACTACCAGGAAACTAAAAAAGCGGGAAACATGCAGAAATGGGGATAAGTGCATGCTATTTATAATTGTTACCACTTATCACCTAAATCAGTGAGTCATCAGTAACATCAGTAGCCTTGTTAACATTGATAACGTGGTAACTTTATTTACCCGTGGGTTTACGATACCAACCTAAGTAAGAACCGCAGATTCTGAGAGTGGATTGTACAAAGGCCCAGCGGACATGAATCACAGCACCTATGGGGGACCCACCACCTCCCCAACCACCATCGATGGCTCAGGTACCACCCATGCCATACTCGCACACCTCCGTGACCCCACTACCACCTTTCAGCTAGTTAGCTGACCCCTCCACTGCTGCGCCTCAATGGAAACTATGGCTACACTGCCTCAACCACTACTGTCGCGGCACACGTGAAACGGATGGGGCCGTGAAGCGCTCACTATTGATGCACTTCAGGGGCGATGAGCCGTACGAACTCTTGGAGACATTACCCAACACCAGGGCCGGAATGGCCGTAGTGGGCACCGGGCATTTCCCTGGTGGGCCGCCAGGGTCTGGGCTGGTTTTGGGCCCCTATGGGGCCGTTTTTGTTACAGGGGGTCCAAAAAACCAGCTCGGCCGCACCAATTCCCCCCCCGGGGGGCTGGCCGAGCAGTTTCCCAGGGCTGGTTTCGGTTCCCAGTCCGGCCCTGCCCAACACCAGCGAGGGTACTGACTATGATGCGGCGGTTGAAGCCCTAAACAGACACTTCGACCTGCAGATGAATCCAGACTACGAGCGGTTCAAGCTGCGCCAAGCCAAACAGACAGATGCCGAGTAGGTAGACATGTTCTACCCTAGGCTGCAGAAGCTCGCGCGTACGTGTGTGAACATCTACCAACACGAGGAAATCCGAGCACAGATCATCCAGGGATGCCGGTCCCTCTCGCTCCGTCGCCAAATACTCTGCCAACCGGGGATGTCGTCGGATGAAATTTTGGTCCTCGTGCGCTCACATGAACTCTCCAACAGCTGGGCGGACGAAATGGAAGCCAGGGTCAGGAACGCCAGTACACCACCGGCCACGACGGCAACGTCTGTTAAGGAGGAAACGGTGGACGCCATTCAACGGCGCTCGGGCCCAGCTCAATCACGGAACTCCCCGGGAAAATGCCCCAAAAAGTGAGGATACTGCCGTTTAGACCACAGGCCAGCAGACCACTGCCCAGCAAGAGCACAAACGTGATCCAGGTGTGGTGGAAGAGGGCGGCTGAGAGGAGGCAGCTCAAGAGGGCGTGCCACGACCCTTCACCACTTAACGCTCGAAGACCCCATCAACCCAGGAATACACCCCACTCCTGGGGCCACAGTGCACGTCGAAGATGACGAAGACGACATCTTTGTGATCTCTTTTGCCGGACAGGCTGGTCGCAAGAGGTGTCCCCCACCCATGTGCACAGTGCACATCAGCAATGTCCTTATCCAAGCCCTGATCGACACTGGGGCATCGGTAAACGTCATGGACTCGAGCCACTACAAAGGTTTGGATCCCCGTCCTCCTCTCACCCCCAGCGCTGCCAGAATCTTCACCTACGGGGGTACGGAGCCTCTACCACTGCTGGGCATGATTGCAGTCGATGTCGCCAGTGCGACCATGGTGTCAGAACCAGGTTTCACGTAATGGAAGGCCACAAGGGCACACTGCTCAGTTGCCACACTCGTGAAGACTTAGAGCTTGTCTTCTTCTCGAAGCAAATACACAACTCGCATGTGGAAGACTTGCTCCACGACTTCCCTCAACTGTTCCAAGGGCTGGGGAAACTGAGAGACCACAAGGTGACTCTGCACATCGACAAAACAATAAAGCCCCCGGCACTCAGGTAAGGGGTGTCCCGTTCCACCTCCGTCCCCTGGTCAAGAAAGAGTTGCAAGACCTTGAATGCCAAGGGGTAATTGAGAAGGTGTCGGGCCCTACCCCATGGGTCTCGCCCCTGGTCATCGCGCCAAAACCCAAGCAGCCAGGAGCCATCCGGCTCTGTGTAGACATGAGGCTTCCCAATCAAGCTATCCAGAGAGAAAGACATGTGACCCCTACCATGGACGACATCGTGGCAGATTTAAACGGGGCACAGTGGTTCTTCAAGCTGGATCTGAACTCCGGATATCACCAGCTGGAGCTGGCACCCGAAAGTTGATACATTATGACTTTTTCCACACACGTAGGGCTCCGGCGGTACACCAGGCTCAGTTGGAGCGTCTCCTCAGCGGCGGAGGTGCCATCAGAGAAACCCTCTCAGGACTGGTGGTCGTCATAAACCTGAGTGATGACATTCTCATATATTCTCAGAGCCTGGAGGAGCACCATGAGCAACTGCGCGCCGCGCTTGACAGATCGTGTCCTCACCCTACATTAGAAAAAGTACTCATTCTATCAAAACTCCATTGATTTCTTCGGATACATGTTCTCCCGCGAGGGGCTCAGAGTTGATCCCAGGAAAGCGGAAGCTATACGGAGTGCCCCTGTTCCGTAAAACCCAACTGAAGTGCGCAGTTTCCTCGGTATGGTAACATACTGCAGGAGGTTCATACCTAGTCTGGCCATGCTGTCAGAGCCACTGCGCCAACTGACGAAGATGAGCGTGCCCTGGTCGTGGGGCCCCAAGGAGGAAGGTACGTTTCATGGCATCAAGACAGCACTGCTGGATCAGACCGCAATGGCCTACTTCCACCCACGGAAGAAAACCGAACTGGTTGTGGACGTCAGCCCCGTGGGGCTGGGAGCTGTCCTCCTGCTTGAGGAGAATATATCCCAGTGGCCTGCGCGAGCAGGGTGCTGTTGCAAACAGAAACTAGGTACGCCCAAATAGAACGTGAAGTGCTGGCCATCCTATGGGCCTGCCAGCACTTCCATCTCTACCTGTGTGGTCATCAGTTCAGAGTAGTGACGGATCATAAGCCAGTCCTGCCGCTGTTCAGTGGATCATCGCGCCTGCCTCCCCCAAGAATAGAACGATGGGCTATACAGCTGCAAGCCTACTCATTTCAGCTAATCTATAGGCCAGTGGCCAACAACCCCGCTGACTTCTTATCATGCCACCCATCTCCAAGCACCCTGAGGGAACAAGCGCAGGACGAAGAGCGCACGGAATGCTTCATGAACATGGTGGAGGATCACGCATGTCCAGTGGCCGTCACCCAGAAGCCATAAAGGAGACCCTGGAAAAGGGACAGTGGCACAAGTACCTGGAAGGCTTCAAGCTGATGTTGCTGGATGAGCAGAACACACACTACCAGCTCTGGAGGGCACGACACGAACTGAGCACAAGTGGGTCTGGTTTGGTGCTACGCGGGCAAAGGATTGTCATCCCCAAGAGCCTCCAGAGCCGGATGATCACGCTCGCCCATCAAGGTCACCAAGGGGCCGCTAAGACAAAAGCGAGGCTAAAAGCGAAGGTGTGGTTCCCAGGCATGAATGAGCTTGTTGACCAAGAACTCCGGCGCTGCCACTCAGGCAGTCATAATCACTTTTTTCGGTTAATTAAAACCATAAAAGTACGCTACAAAAAATCTTATAAAAACAATAAAACATATACCAAATTCATTCAGGATATTCTTATATAGCATAAAGTATCAGAATAAAATCATCCCCATCTTTATAATATGAGAATGAGCCTTATGCTGATTCCTTTAAAAATTAATCTTATGCACAAAAACATCCAGATAAACGATCATTTCATTACAGTTATAAAAGAGCTAAAATATATCATATCATAAAGTGCCTTCCTTTCCTTTCCCTTACCGCCGCAACTAAAAAACTAGCAATGTTAAAACTTTCCCATTCATTATTCAACATCTGTAGATATACTAACGCAGGCCTTTCCTGCATAAAGCCTTTACCCTTTAAGATAGGTACTAAAAAGCGTTTGCGGATATGAAGATAATGGTTGCAGAACATAGTAAAGTGCAAAGTATCTTGGGTAGAGAAATTATCACAGGAGCAGGGACCCAAATCTTTCACCTTTCGCCACCCCTGAGGTTCTGCCAACAGAAGGTGCAGGTGGTTAAATCTAAATCTTGTTAAAAGAAAGCGGTTGTAGGGCTTTGTTATTTCATTTAAATAGGGTTCTATCACTGGGGCTGTTTTCAGAAGTAAATAGGCTCGTACTGCTGGTTTCATTACCTCTCTGGCCTCTCTTTCAATTTGCATCATACATAAGAAGTGTTTTTTAACCCACAGTAAGTCCTCCTTCCTCAACTTGTTTGGAAAATCAAATAACTCGGGCGCCCTTATTTCTTTGTTAAATTCTTAACATAAACTAGCCAAGAGATACTACCCGCTCTATCCAGGGACAAAAAATCCCGGATAATCTCACGATTCAGCTCTAGTTCTGGGTTGGACCAGATCATTATCCATCTCAGTAGCGGGGCCACTCCAATCAGATCTGACACAAAACCAATACCTAATTCTTGATGAATGATATAGGAAGGTGTTGATTGCGGGACTGAGAGCAGATTTCTAAGAAACTTTTTCTCCACTGTTTGGAGTTCCTCAGCCTCCTTATATCCCCAAATTTCAGACACATAGTTTGAGATAGCAATACATTTGGCTCTGTATATATTTAGCATGGCTTGAACCGGCTTGGCCCCTAACCTACACGAAAAATCAAGAACCGCTACTGTTGATCTTGCCATAGCGTTTCTTTTTGCTTTCTTTTGCGGTGCCCATGTGCCCCTTTCATCAAACAATACCCCTAGGTACGAGAATATGGTCACCCTTGATATTTCATGTCTTTCACAGAGATACGTTTTTAGTTTTTTGGGTCTAGGGCCCATAATCATAGTGTGAGATTTAGAAAAATTAACACTTAGATCCAACGATCTCATAAAATCTGCAAAGGAACTTAGGAGACACTGGGGCCCAACCGCTGTTTGCGCTAATAAAACTGCATCATCTGCATTTAAAAGCGCAGGGATTAACCGGTCCCCGGCTCGGGGGATTTCTTTACAGGCTGAACACAAGGAGGAGTCTAGGTTATTGATATATAAAGTAAACAGCAGGGGAGCTTGAATACATACTTGTCTGACTCCTCTTGTAATACGGATACACTGTGTATGGTTACCCCTTTGATCGTATCTCACCGTAGCAGAGAGGTCCCTATGCAAATCGGACAAAAAATTGACAATGTTCTGGTTTAGTCCCATTTCAAGTAAAAAAAAACATAATTTGGATCTGTTTACTTGGTCAAAGGTCGAGGACAGATCGATAAAGGCCAGGTGTAGTGTCCCCTTCTTGGCAATAGTATATTTTCCAGCTAGCAAATGTAAGTTTAGGCTCTGATCCGGGGTACCCCTACCTTTCCTGAAGCCATACTGCAGGTCTGATAGTACATCACACTCTTCGAACCAATCTGTTAATTTTCTATGGATCACTCTCCCTATTACTTTAACTGCTGAATCAATCATCTATATGGACCTATAACATCGTGGGTCTCCCCTCTGCCACTTCTTAAAAACTGGTATAATAGTGGTGCTGCCACTCATGCACCATCACTGGCAGGGACCCTGCTCCAGCACCCATACTGACAGAAGGGCCGTGCCTCGCACCGTGGGAGAAGATCAGCGTCGACTTCGGGAGTTTTCCCGATGGGAGAAACACCCTGGTAGTCATAGACTCATTCTCCAAATTTCCCGTGGTTGAACTTGTGCCCTCCACCGCATTTGTCCATGTACGACCCTCGCAGGAGTAGACGTTAGCGGTGTTTGGGTAGCCGGGACAAGTGAAGTCCGACAATGGACCCCCCCTTCCAAGGGCAGGAGTTTCAAGACTTCTTGGCACAAAAGGCCATTCACCACTGAAGAATCACAACCCAATGGTCCCATGCAAACGGGGAGGTGGAAAGATTTATGAGGACACTGAATCTAGCCCTCCGAATCGGAGCAGACCAGAACCAGGATGCCGAAGTGTGCCTTCACCAGTTCCTCCTGGCCTACCGGCAGCCCCCGCACTCCACCACGGGGTGTGCCCCCGCAACCCTCCTCTTCCGACAGCCTCCCAGGGATGTCATTCCGGAAGACACCGAGTGGGTACCTTCAAGTTTGAACATAGAAAAAGTGCAGCAAATGGGGCGAACAACCAATGAGAAGGACTCCCAAGGTCGTCATGCGAAGGCCCTGTACCTCCAGGTCTGATCACAAGTAGTAGTCAAAGACCGCCACCCTGGGTGGAAGTTCCGTACACCCTACGAACCGGAAGTATGGACAGTAGTCCAGGTTGATGGAAAGATGATAACCGCCAGACGAGGATGACATACAGTTGTGAGGAACGTGTCTTGGATCAAGGAAGTTTCTCCAGACACCACCCCCGCGAGTGTCCGTGGGACAGAAGGAAGAAACCTGGAAGATGATGAATACTCAACTTGTGTGGGTGGCAGAACCGACATGCCGTTCACGCCCCAAAAGAGGACCGGAGAACCATCCGGAGGCATTGAGTCTGGCAGTCAATTGCAAGATTGGCAGATGGCACAGCCCGAGAGTACCTCAGAGGAAGATCGTGCTGGTGGTCAGGACTCAGAGCAGAATGTGGCACCAAGAAATCAGCGTTATCAGCTGCGCCCAAACCCAGCGCCCAGCCAAAAGGCAAGAGACTTCTCTCTCCTGAAATGCATCGATATGCATCCCTCGTGATCGGGCTCGGTCCGAGGGAATAAATAAACGGGCGGAGATGGCACGTAACCTCTCGCTGAGCTGGCAACTAGGTGTTTGCGTGTCTATGCTGTTCAGCGCTGCGTGTGGGGCCTACCTTACACCCAAGGCTGCCTGTTACAGACCCCAAAGTAATCGCATTAAAGGATGGCCCTTAAGAGCACATAATGTCAAATAAAATTAGCTTTATCCAGAACTCTCAAGTTATGATTTATCTGATTTTATGTGAGGTACTCTTTCAAATACTTTGCATAGTGCTATTAGGCCTTTTTTTGGGATTACTGACAAGCAGTAGCTACACCACACACCACACAACGCATCACTAGACAGCGTGACATTGCATAGGCCTTGTGTCTAATTTCTGGTAAAATGAACGTTTTTTAATATTTGATTTTATATGAAGACATGATTTCCTCAGAGATCAATTTGCTGGAAAGTCTTACTCAATTTTGCTTGTCTTGCCAGGAACAAAAGGGCTTTCTCTGATGCTACCTGATAAATGGCAAGTGGTGCTTCCAATAACATATCATGGCCATATTTTCACTATAGCAAGATACGGCGTAGCATTGGTTGTTATGTGATTTCTCAAGAGATATCATGGATTGTTCTCTAGATGCTGCTCCCCCTTCCAGACTTTCACAATGCTACTCCCTAGTTCATACTGTGACATCATCCAAGAACCTCTTGTCAGTCCTCCAGAGAAGGCATGGTTCTCACTGTGTAAAATAAGTGGGAATATAGAACAGATTTGCGAATACAATATTTTAGAGAATATAAGTAAGATAGTGAAATACTATTTGAAATAACTAAACATATGATAGAATGCAACTAACCAAAAGGCAATGGCAGGATGCCCAGCACCTATGGAATTTACATGTCAAGCTCACTGGTGTAAAAGGCCCAGTTACCTCCACTTGAAAACGAGGTGTTATTTTGATTAATCCACTTTGCCCTTTTCAACTATGTAATATCTGGAAAATCCAAAATTTTCACACTTTTAATGCTGCTAAATTTCTCCACCAGCACCTTCTATTTTTGCCTGGACTACTGTTCCACGCTTCTTCTAGGTCTCCCTAGTCCATTGTTTAGCAGATGCCTTTAAATTCTGTATTTATCTTGTCACATTTGCTACAGTTCAGTGACAGATGTCAAATGTCAGGCTGTCTTTTGATAAATTGCTGCTTATGTTTTTTTAACATTGGGATTGGTGTTTACAAACTCCTCTCACTTTGCAGTCAGAGAAACAAAAGTAAAAAGAACTATGTGACAGGATGTAATTTTTTTTTATAACACACAACTAAATGTAAATACCCATAAAGGAACTGTACACATTCAGCAGTTAGTAAAGCAAAAATTAAGCAATTTTTTTTGTAATTCTGAAGTGTAAAACAAAGATTTATAACTCCATAAAAAAAGTGTTGTCCAGTGATTTTCATTTTTGATTTGTGTTGTTGGACCATTAGAGTAGTAATTTAGCTTGGTTAGGCATCGCTGATCAGGGCTGAATTGTTCTGGATGACGTTTTTAAAAATGGTGGATATGTTGCAGTGATGATGTATTATTTCAGGAACCATGTGAGCTATATACTTCATTTTGGTGTCAAAACATTGGTTTTGGGGGTCAAGTAGCCCCGGCCAAGCTCATCAAATGACTGCAACGCATTCAAAACGCATTCAAAACGCCTCTGCACGCCTGATCCTCGACGTACCACGCCACAGCCACATCACCCCCCACCTGAGAAACCTGCACTGGCTCCCCGTCGACAGGAGAATCTCCTTCAAACTCCTCATCCACGCACACAAGGCACTCCACAAGACTGGCCCAGCCTACCTCAACAGACGACTCTTCTTCTACCTCTCTAACCGCCAGCTCCACTCCGCCGACCTCTCCCTCGCCACCGTCCCTCGCATCCGAAGAACAACCACCGGCGGCAGATCCTTCTCCCACCTCGCCGCCAAGACCCTGAACACCCTTCCACTCAGTCTACGACAGACCCAAGACCTGCTGACCTTCAGGAGGCTACTCAAGACCTGGCTGTTCGACCAGTAGAGACCCCCCCCCTTTTTTCCCCAGCGCCTTGAGACCCTCGCGGGTAAGTAGTGCGCTCTACAAATTCTGCGATTGATCGATTGATTGATAGAGACAGAAAATAACTCCTTAGAGCAACCCTTCCCCCATTTTCTAAAATGGTGGCTATAATAGAGGAAGAAGAGACATATATAGAAGTGAAATAAATAATAATGTTTTTTAATCCTTTTATGTATACACCAAACAATGTTTATGATCTGAATATGAAAACAAATAGGGCCTTATTTATGAGAAGTGACGCATCGCTGCATGAAAACAGCGATGCGTCACTTCTCAGTGCGCCCTCCTTGCGACATGATGGACGTGTCATATTTACTGTATGACGCATCATGTCGCAAGGAATGACAGATACATCAGTAATACTGACGTATCTGTTGGTGCAAATGTTTATCACTCCTGTTTTAGACACATTTCGTAGTTCACTTTATTTGTTTCGGCAATCGGTTGTAGTACATTTGCAGAATGTTGAACATTTGAGAAGAGCATATCGACAGGGACATTTTTGTGTTGCACAGGTTTTGCAAGTACATGTATGTGTAAGTTCTGTGGGTAGAGGCTTTAGAAATTTCTTAGGTTTTAGCACCCCATCAATATCTTCCCAACCAAATTCACACGGATCGTTCTCTACATATGAATGACCCAAAACATTTACACATCTTCAGTAGAATGCTCTTTTAATGTGTTCACGCACAGAATATGAAGACGGTGGGAGGTCACTTAGCGAGACTGATCTCTTGAACTCACTGTCCTGAAGATCGTCAAATGTGTGACAGTCAGAACTCGTTTTCCACACGCACAATGCATTTTTCTATGTCTTTAGAATTCAAAGTTTTCTTCTGTCTCAGCAAATCCTTTTACAAACTTCACAGGTTCAGCAGTTAAAGTTCCAAGCTTTGTTCCAATTTTGCTCATAGTGTCATCACAGATAGGAATATGAACCTTGATAAGAACACTGGGCATGTCTGGGTCAAGTTTCTTGTACAGTATATGAAGCGGGATTGAGTGTCTTTTCTGGCCTGTTCCATAACATATCCATAACTCTGACAATCCTTGACTTATGGACATTGCAACAAATCTAAGTAGCATAATAACATCTGTGTCATTTGACAGTACAATGACTTGATTGGAACCATTTTGAAAAGTCCACTCAACATGTGGCACAACACGAAGGTCAGCTTCCTCCAATTTACTGTTACGTTCTTGAACAATATGGCCCGTACCCTTTGAATATATCTCTGCAGGCACCAACTCCTCATTGACAATCATTCCACTTGCAATAATTGGAAGTTAAGTGTTCACAGAAGCGTCAGCAATGTTTTGGCAAGTTAACATCTCCAAGTTCTTCTTGTTTGATGTTGATGACCAGAATTTATCAAGTTGCACAGGAATAGCTGTCGAATTTTTGATGCAGCCAAGGTCAATTGTTCCACTTGTAGTCATTCGTCTGATTCTCCCGCATTCTTTGACAGATAGTTTAAGATAACTGTCAAAGACAATGTGCAGTTCTTTCAAGGCGCACGCTGACTTTGATATCTGTAGAATAGTCTGAATGACCTCTCTAAGATTTTGCATGGATGAAATCTTGACCATTTGAAATTGTGACATATAGTCCACAAGAACAGCAGTTTTCAATGAGGACACCTTTTCGAATTGAAATTCTTCAGGTGAAACATTTTTTCCTAGCTCTAGTATGAGTATGTGCTTCACTGGTTTGGTTGCAGCATCTCCATCAAATAATGCGTTTGTTGGAAGAAGATCATGCGACAGAATGTCCCTGATAAATTCATCCTTTTCTTTTGCTACATCCATCTCTCTATGTGCTTGCAAAAGTTGTTAATTTGTAACCTGTTTTGTAGTGGCTGGTTGGACAAAACTCTTAGTATGGTAATTTAAGCATGGACATTAATCTTTAGTAATTATGTCAGACAGCTTTTCTTTTTCAATTCAAATCTCTACTGCTTCAGTTCTGCGTACAATTTCGATTCATGTTCTAGGACATCTAGTAGATGTGTCTACATATAGTTATCGAACCCACTAGTAAAAATGACTCAGTTATGATTTTCGAGTGCCAGAAATCGTCCAGATTCCAGAGAAGTACCGAAATAGGCATCAGAGGCGGGCGTCCTGCTTTGACGAATGTGTGACTACAGGCGTTTGCCCCTTCCGGGATCTGCTTAAGGCTACATCAAACACGAAGCTAGTGCTGTACACTGCATGTACAGCACACCTTAGCGTGTGTGCTGTGTAAAAAAACATACACACGTGGCGTGTTTTTGCCACAATATCACTCTCCTTTTTCACATAGTCTGGTCCTGAAGAAAGCCTCCAAACCCATTTTTCAAGAGGCTGAAACATGTTGACCATATGGATAACTATGATCAATTAATCTTGATGTTGTCCTTATTCTGTTTTCTTTTAACCTTGTCCTGGGCCGCTGGGAATAAAAAAATCGGTCAGTAAGGATTCCCAGAGACATTTTTAATCTGCACAACTTTTTCAGCACTTCTTCTTCACAAAACACCAATCTCGCTCCGCTGTTTATCCAGGCATTGAAGCACAACTGGGTGGCACTCGGCTACCTGGTTGGGAACCCTATGATGAAGCATGCCACCAACTAGGTTGGTGGGTGAGGGTTCTTTTTACAAACCTAGTGGGTTTCTGGCACTCGAAAATCATAACTGAGTCATCTTTACTAGTGGGTTCGTCCAATTTGTTTATGAAAGTTACCCTGGGGATAGGGACGTACCCCAAATATAATCCTCACTCTCTCCATTTGTTTACACATACATATAGTTATCCACATATTGTTTGGTCACAAAGTTGTGTAGTCGCACAGGCTCAGTCATTTCAAAGGAGTTTCCTTGCTGCTGCATGAAATGAAGAAGGCTGTCAAAATGTTCCCCTCTCTTTCCCACAAGTTTGTGGTGAGGAACAGTTTCACAATGGCCCATTAATTTTGAATTTGTAATCTCTCTGAAAACATTGCAAATTGAAAGGACTTCATGGTAAACTAGCTGCCATTGAGCAACATATTCACATTATGTGTCTAACCAACAGTTCCCTTGGAGCTTTTCTGTGATCTCTGGATCATCTGGTCCAGTTTCATATCTGGAGCCACAGCATTGAACCTTTCACCACAAAGTATTTGAATGAATTTTCTATAGATATATGGTTTTTCCACCTCTAGCTTCTTCACTCTTTCAAAATACCAGGAACCATATCTCAGGTAGTTTATGGAATCAAATTCACGAAACACAGTAATCAGTGACTCCACAGTCTTCACATACAGCTCACAATCACCTTCCCGCTCAGCATGTACCAAGTTTTTCACTAGAGTTATCATGTGTAAAACATTTCCCCAGTACCTGCAAAGTTCTGATTTTTCTACACATTCTTTGGCAAACTCTACAAACTTGTTTTTCAGATTTTGAGCTGAGTGTGTTGAGCATTGCCTGGCTTTGCATTATGTCTTTTGAATGAAGTGTACTCTGTGCCTTGTACATTTTTGGGATAAGATATGCAAAACCAAATTTGTCATTCTTGTTCCAGAAAGCATTCCAACGCAATGTTTCAATAGCCTCAGATATGATGAGCGTACCTTGTAATGAACAAACAATGAGTTCCATTCAATACTGACTGGACAGTTTTGCTTCTAAAGATTTCAGCCTCAATAAGTGCATCATCTATGCCACATCCACTGAGATAACTTCCTGCACACCACAATACAACTTTTGTTATGTGGAAAATGCCCATCATTGAATAAAGATCATCAAATTCTACTGTATTGTCATAAAAATGTCAGCTACAATATGGAAAACACCTTCATCACAGAAAATTGGCAGGATAGACTGGTCTTCAATCTGAGCATGCACATTTTGGAAATGTTTTAGAGCTGTGTATATTGTTACGTAGTTTGTGGCTGGAGATGGTATTACTGGTAAAAACCCAACCTTCTTCAGTATTCTGGTAGATCAGAGCATGAATTCCAGCCCACGGAGGAACTGGCTTTTCTTCATCCTTCAGTCTGCACCGAATAAGCAATAAATTCAGTTAAATCAACTTTGTTAACCACAGCATCAGGTAGAAGAAGACCCATGTCCTCAGCCACTTTGAAACCTTTTGGTAGACTGGGACATGTTGATGGCTTGTAGTGATTTTTCACACGTTGGCAAGGCAGTTGGGTTATAAGTTTGTAGCTTCGTTTGTTTATGCCTACAGCTGACACAGCTTGTTTTCCAGCAGCTACTTCATTGGTACAGTCTTGAAAAAGCACCATGGCAGTATCCTGTGTACATTGGGTGTGGTTGTCATCGCTTTCTCAGAAGACACGGACTCTTATTGTGGTTCACTGGTTTCTGCTATTTTTGACAAATGTTTTCCAGGCTTATTTCCATTGTATACGACTTGTAGCACTTGTTGTTATAATGATAGAATATTTGATCCTCTTCACCCATCAGTTTCAATCTTTTGTGAAATTCGTCATGCCGTATTTCTGCAGCATCTCAAATTCTCTTCTGTCTAGCTGCAGTTGATGTTAGCTTTTCTATTGCATTAGTTTGGCATATGACACATTTTTCTTTGATGAAGGAGTCCTCAGATTTTGTAGTTTGCAACACTCTGTCAGGAGGTAAAGATCCTCAGCTACCAACTGCTTCGCTCATGTTTACGAATTTGAATCAATGTAAAACCTGAAACAAAAACAATATTAAAAAATGAATTACCAATATGATAACTAAAACACGTCATTATAGAGCCACCATTTTGGAAAATGGTGGAAGGGTTGCTCTGGGGAGTTATATTCTATGTCTATAAGCCTACTTGTCCCCCAAAACCTATGTTTTGACACCAATATGAAGTATATAGGTCTCATAGTTCCTGAAATATTACATCATCACTGCAACACATCCATCTTTTTTAAAATTGTCTTCCAGAAAAATTTGACCTGGATTAGCAATATCTACCAAAGCTAAATGACTTCTCTAATGTTTCGAAAACACAAATCAAAAACGAAAATCTCTGGACAGCAATTTTTTTTACGGAGGTATATCAAGGGCCCAGGACTATTGGTGATGCACCAATGATAACTATTCAATGAAACCTGATTTCTACACATTGCCATTTGCATGAAATATTGTTTTTTAAGCAAAACTGAATGTTTTCACGAATTTAGTGGCCTTTTCAATGCAAAATGTGCTGTCTCTAAATGATAGTGCACTACCACACAATGCTTTAGCTACATTAAAAAATCACCCACCTCATGTCCATTAAAGCTAGGTGGGTCACGAAAGTTTGTAATTCTAAAAACTGGGTTGTGTTTCAAAAAGGTTTGGGAAGCACTGCCCTAGACTGTTCTCTTGCCCTGCTCCAATCTCTCTTCTTCTGTTTGACTTTTGTTCTACCCCTCCCAACTGCACATATCACCCTCTCTCTTCTCTTCAATGATTGCCCTTTCATTCTAGCCTCCGGTTTGTTTTTTCTGTGTTGTCTGCAATTGTATTCACTGTCTTATTTTCTCAATTTTTTCACCTCTTATCAATATTTTCTCTCCTCCTTGTATGCTTTATTTTGCTTCTCTATTTCAGGTTGAAATGTGTCCACCCTCACTATGTTAAATCCTGTTTCCACTCTACCTCTGCTTTACAACCACTGGAATGTACCCCTTCTTTCTGTCCTCTCTTCCTCTACTTAACATTGGCTCCATTCTCTTCTGAAAAAAACATATTCTACCTCTCTCCTAAAGTTCTTGAGTTTTCATGATTTTACCTTTTTGCATTGTGTAGTATATGTTTAACTGCATTATTTCTTATGTGCAGAGCTTTTTTGAAGGTGCTTTATAAATCCAAAACAATTTATTTGAATGAAAATTAAATGAAATCTCCCAATATACATCTCGATAACACAATGTTGGAAAAACATCACAAAATCTTTTCTATACAATAAATTAGTGACTATCTAAAAGTCAAAGCCTCTTACTGGTCACTTAACAAACATCAATCAAGGGTAACCGCCATCGGCATGTTATTCTCATAGAAGTTTCTGTCCTCCAGCATATCTCTACAAGCTCACTTCTATTACAGGAACAGAAGTCAGGAAAATCTCATCCTTAGTTGCGAAGATTTTACCATTAACAGACACAAGCCATGTGAAGTCTACCAAGCTGGTCTACAGGCAGTAGTTAACATCTCATAATCTTAGTGAATGTATCCAACAATATCTGCAGAAACGCAAAAATGCAGTCATTGTCTCTCTCTTAAAACAAAACAAGTACACATACTGCCAACTTGGTCAGCTGTTGCCTCTTATCATTTACCATAGATTTCCATTGCGTTGCGATTGAACCATTGTTACATCTCAGGTCTTGGATCACTTGTAAACACTTGGGCTTCTCAAGGACGTCCAACAAGAAAAAAGCATTCTCATTCAGAGGCTCTCACACAGGTGAAATCACACAACTTATTATTAGGTCTCCTTACGAAATTAACCATATTGTGTTGCTACTTCTCCTGAAAAGTTCTCTTGCATTTAAGAGTATGGCAATAAAATGTTTCTAAGGGTTATCCTGAGAAGTCGACCTGCAAAGTCAAACTGTCTCACTTTTTCTCCGAAAATTTATTAAGAAAAACATCTACAGAATAAGAAAAGAGTCAGCCTTTTTACTGATCCTTTTCAAAATATTTTTGGTTCTGTTCATCCACATCTTGGTTTTCTACAGCATAACCTTATGCATGCATACTGACACACAGATGTGCATCATGATTCAGGCATGGCCTGGGATTCGCCAGCCTGTCTCCAGTGCAGCATTGAATGCATCAGATGTGACAATAGCTCAATGCTTCCAAAACTGAGATTCTACTTCCTGGACAGGAAGATTGCGCAGCCATTCCATTTCACTGTGTTGTGTCAATGGGTCATCCTGCTCCACCATCATGGAAGAAGTGGAATCTCTAGAGCCTCTTCATACCGTATATGTTTTTGCACCTCAAATTAATGGTGCCATCGAAAGCATTTTCTATCACCTTTGACTACTACCCAGCAAGTTTCCATTCATTTAAAAATAATATTCTATTTATATGTGATCTTGAAAGCATAACAAATACAAAACTTTAAAAAATACAAAAAAAGGATGTAATAATGATGAGAAGAAGGGAGTTCATAAACAATCATGTTTCATCTGGTAACATCTTTGTCATTTAAGTCCCTTTCAGATGATTTTGAAAAACATTAATTCTAGGGGTGGGAGGAACTCACAGAGTTTAACTTCACGGAATTCTGCAGAGTTACCTAAATACTCAGCGAGAACCTCGGAGTTCTGCAAGTGGCTGAATTCCAGTCCATTGCACCACGAGTGCTGATATTTAGCACCGGGAGCATGTCCTGCTCTGTAAAATCAGCACGAACTGCACCACACAGAGCGCAAGAGGGTGCAGCTTTTTTCTGCCGCTTGAGTAGATTTTCTTCCGAGTGGCAGCTTTCTCACCACAAATGGCAGGTTTCTCAACACGAGTGCAAGCGACCTGCCGCGACCGCCCGTGTTGACAAATCTTGACGGGAGGCAGTATAGCGCTCGTTTTTCTTGCTAGCGTTTTCCAAACTAATGTTGTCGAGTCGCACATGAGCAAAACTTAGGCACGCAGCGGTTGGGGGAGGTTTTGCAAAAACTCTGCGCTCCAAGCGGAGCACCGAGTAGGAAAAACTTTGCAAACTCCGCCCTTTACTGCTCAGCCCTAATTTAATCCAACATTCAAGGGAGACAAAACCAGATTTACTGTAATCTAATTACTTTGTACATCATCGGGTTACCATGAAATATAATTTGGTTAATAATAAACATGTTCATTAGCACTTAAATATTTTGGGCTCTTTACGACCTTGAAGTGATTTCTTGGATTGCCTTGGTTGGCCATCCACGATGCTCGCTGATGTGAATCCCCAGGGATGACCTGTTCTTCGCATCTGCTCCGAAAACCAGTGGCACAGCGGCAGTCCATGTCAAATGCCAACGTGAAGTGTACAAAAAGGAGTACCCACATTATTCTCCTCCTCTTCCACACTCAACTTCAACAACTACAACACAATATTCTTCTTCTTCTCCACTTGTTCCTCAGTGCACGGTGCTTTTCCCTCCCTGAACATCTCAGCATAATGACCCAAACACGCCACTCTATTGTACAAATATTCCCCTCGCTTTGTTTTACTGTCAATCTGATTTTTTATCTTTACCTCCTTCTGAACCCTGTGCACATCTTTAGATATTCTATCTTTGACCACATGATTATCTTTGACTTCATTCCCCTCTCTTAAATGTGCACAGCAGTATGTCTCCTACTTTCCGTAATGGCAATGGCAGCACAAAGCATGCATTTCCTTTTTCTATTCTCAAATTATTTTTGGGAATACTGTAGGTACATCTATCTATCTATCTATCTATCTATCTATTATTGGATATATAATTTCAGTGAATATATATAAATATATATGTGTATATATATATATATATTCACTGAAAAAACCATAGGTTTTAGGGACAGTTATAGTTAGTTGGACATTGCACTCGTACAAAACCCAAGAAATTCCCCCGTTATAGTTAGTTCAGCTAACTATAACTCGCGCCCCCGCAATGCACTGCTGATGACGTCACATATTACATCACTCATGACATGGTCAGTGACATCACTGATGACATCACTGATGACATCTCAAATGACATCACTGATGACATCTCAAATGACATCACTGATGACATCATCCAGTGACTGTGTGTTTCTGTAAAGTTTAATTTTGTTTTATATATATGCCAAGCTGTATTGAGGAATGAGTGGGTGTATAAGTGTCTGTATGGAGGATTTAGTAGGTACGTGACTGACTGTATAAGTGAGTGATTAAACGTATCTTACTGAATGCATGGGTTAGTGACTAAACTGGGTGAATGTCTGAATCCGTCTGTCTTTTGCTGTGTAAGTGGCTGCATGGGTTTGTGAATAGCTACATGAGTGTCTATATGAGTTATTGATTGGTTGTCTGAGTATCTGTATGGGTGCCTGAGTGTTTGTGTGGGTGGGGTGTGTGCGACTCTGTGCATAGATGTGTGAGTGGGTGATTCACTGGGTGGATGGTTTCAAGAGTGCATCTGTGATAGACTGTATGGGTGGGTAAGTGTGTGTAAGAGTGTGTTAGTGAGTGAATGTATGTCCCAGTGGTACATGTGTGAGTAACTACATATGTGAAAGGCAGTATATATGTGTGTTGGAGTATATAAATGGCTATAAGTGAGAGTGTGTGATTGTGAGAGTGGCTGTATGGATGAGTGTGTGCTTGTATCAGTGATTGTATAAGAGCGTAAAAATGTGCTAGTATTTGTATGAGTAAGTGAGCTGGTGTGTGTATGACTGTATAGGTGAGTAAATGGCAGTGTGAATAATTATTTGCATGACTGACTAGGTGTGTGAGTACCTCTATGGATGAGTGGCGGTGTGTGAGTGTCTATATAGGAGTATGAGTGCATATGATAGTCCTGTACTGAGTGACCGTAAGTTTGAGTGACTGTACGGGTGAGTTAGTGGATGTGTGTGTAGACCTAAGAATCAGTGAGTGGGTATGTAGTTATTGGTGTTGGAGTGTCTATGGTTTTGCGAATGGCAGTCTGTTATTTAGAGTGGGTGTATCAAAGGTTATATTAGGGTGTGAGGAGGTGCATCAGATTATCACGTGGATAATGTCATCAGTGATGTCATCAGTGATGTCATTTGAGATGTCATCAGTGATGTCATCAGTGATGTCACTGACCATGTCATGAGTGATGTAATATGTGACGTCATCAGCAGTGCATTGCGGGGGCGCGAGTTATAGTTAGCTGAACTAACTATAACGGGGGAATTTCACGGGTTTTGTACGAGTGCAATGTCCAACTAACTATAACTGTCCCTAAAACCTATGGTTTTTTCAGTGAATTTCAAAGGTTTTTTAAATGCTCATTTCTAACTATAACGTGTCTGAAACCTATGGTTTTTTCAGTGAATTTCAAAGGTTTTTAAATGCTAATTTCTAACTATAACTGTCCCTAAAACCTATGGTTTTTTCAGTGAATTTCAAAGGTTTTTTAAATGCTAATTCCTAACTATAACATGTCTGAAACCTATGTTTTTTTTCAGTGAATTTCAAAGGTTTTGTAAATGACAATTTTTAAATGTATTAATTGTTATATTTATTTTTTGGATACTGATTTACTACATTTTTTTAAACTATTTATTTTTACATATTTTATTTTTTAAATTACATTGCAATTACATTATACATTACATTACAAAATATACTTTCTCTGAATGAATTACTTTAGTTTAAATACTTTGCAAATAGGCAATAAACTTTTAAGTACAGTAGTTACAGTTGTTGCAATGGGCAACACAATTTCAAACACAATGCAACATTGAGCTCAATGTGAATTTCTAGTTAAATGCAATTAGTTACTTTATGGATTACTTTTCTAACCACAGGACTGGATCCTAGATTCAGTCCTGGGACATCTCCTGTAAACAGTTGAGTAAAAGCGTTTTGGTTACAGTAGTGATTTTTAAGGAATATTATTGTATTTTAAAAGTTGACACTTAGAAACTTTTTCACATAGAATCACCAATGTTATCCTATGGGAGGAAATTCACTTAGCAGGTAAGTAGTGTTATTGTTACTTTTTCTTACTCAGTGTTGGATCCTGGATCCAGCACTGGTGCATCTCCTGTAAACAGTTGAAAGAATGCGTTTAAGTTATACAGGCGATTTTTAAGGAATATTTGTAGTTTGTGAAAATCGACACTTTGAAACTTTTCTGCTGAAAACCAGACAATGGATTCCTATGGAAGGAAATATAAGTTACTGGTAAGTACGGTTAGAATTACTTTTCAGGGTCAGTGCTGGGCTAAAAGATGCAGCACTGGGTTCTCTCCTGATAACAGGTGAGTAAATCGGAATTCGTAGTTCAGTTGATTTTAGAGGAATATTATAAAGTTCCAAAACTGCACACTTCGAAGAATTTCCAAGTGAAACCAGTCAATGTTAGCCTATGGAAGGAAATTCAAGTTACTGGTAAGTACGGTTAGAATTACTTTTCAGGATCAGTACTGGGCTGAAAGATGCAGCACTGAGGTCTCTCCTGATAACAGGTGAGTAAATCGGAATTCGTATTTCGACTGATTTTAGAGGAATATTATAAAGTTCCAAAACTGCACACTTAGAAGAATTTCCAAGTGAAACCAGTCAATGTTAGCCTATGGAAGGAAATTCAAGTTACTGGTAAGTACGGTTAGAATTACTTTTCAGGATCAGTACTGGGCTGAAAGATGCAGCACTGAGGTCTCTCCTGATAACAGGTGAGTAAATCGGAATTCGTATTTCGGCTGATTTTAGAGGAATATTTGTATGATTCAAAAATCGACACTTAGAAACTTTTTCAGCAAAAAGCAGGCGATGATATCCTATGGAAGGAAATTCAAGTTACTGGTAAGTACGGTTAAAATTACTTTTCAGGATCAGTACTGGGCTGAAAGATGCAGCACTGAGGTCTCTCCTGATAACAGGTGAGTAAATTGGAATTCGTAGTTCGGCTGATTTTAGAGGAATATTTGCACAATGGTGAAGGAAGGGGGTGGGGCCTGAGGTGACATGTCTGCAAACACACCCAGTGGCGCGTTTTAAGTTGTAGAATTAATTCCTGCTCAATCCCGAGGGTCCCTAGGGGCCAACTAGCCCACCAGATACCTCTAGTATGCCCCAGACAGCTGGTTGCAGAGAGGTGTTCAGAGGCCACGCCCCTTTTTACAACACTCTGCAACGCAGCTCCGTGGCGCTTTCTGGATGTACCTGGTGGGCTAGTTGGCCCCCAGGGACCCTCAGGATTGAAGGGGATTTAATTCCCCATCTTAAAACGCGCCCGGGCCTGTTTGCACACATGTCACCTGAAGCCCCGCCCCCTCCCTTCACCACTGTGCAAACGCGCCCGTGGCGCGTTTTAAGATGGGGGATTAAGTCCCCTTGAATACTGAGGGTCCCTGGGGGCCAACTAGCTCACCATGTACCTCTAAAAAGCACCACAGAGCTGCGTTGCAGAGAGGTGTAAAAAGGGGCGTGGCCTCTGTACACCTCTCTGCAACGCAGCCCTGTGGTGCGTGGCCCCCTCCTCAGGCCTCCTTTTGCCCCGGGGACCCCATCCCCGGGGCAGGCCTTTATTTTTTTTATTTTTTTTTTAAATTATGTTTGGGGAGGGGGGCCGCGTGGCCCCCCTCCCGAGCCACTACTTGCCCGGGGACCCCATCCCCGGGGCTGGCCCTCTTCATTGGGGACTGTGGGGGTCCCCAATCCCCCACAGTCCCGCCGGCTCCCCGCGTCCCTTGGGAGCCGGCATTGCTTTTCCACATGGGGAGCTGCTAACATGCAGCTCCCCGTGTGGAAAATCAATTTGCTTTGCATATTGGAAGCGAGAGCAAGTTTCCTGCTCTCGCTTCCAATATCCAAAGCAGTTTGCTATGACAGGACGGGAGCCGCGAGGCTCCCGTCCTGTCATAGCAAACTACAGTGTCCTGGGGGTAGGCACCCCGGGACACTGCAGGAGCCGGCCCTGGGGGTGGTGGTCCCCAGGGCCATTACAGGCTCCAGGAGGGGGCCGCGCGGCCCCCTCCCTCCATTGACAAAGCCCCGGGGAGGTGGTGGTCCCCGGGGCTCTGGGAGTCCGTAATGGACCCCCATATTGACATTTTAGTGCCCCGGGAGGTGGCGGTCCCCGGGCATGTGGGGGCTCGAGCCCCCCACACAGGTAAATTTATAAAAAATGAATAAAGAAGCCCCGGGAGGTGGCGGTCCCCGGGGCTGCGGGAGGGCCAAGAGCCCTCCCGCACCATTTATTTTTAAAGCCCCGGGGGTGGCGGTCCCCGGGGCTTGGGGGCCTTAGAGGCCCCCACATATTATAAATACCCCCATGCCCCCGGGACTTGGCCCACCCAAGGGCCAATTAACAACAAAGCGCGGGAGACCGCGTTTCGTTTTTTTTTTTTTCGGCGGGATTCGCATCCCGCCAATTTTTGTTGTTGAAAAATGCTTTTTCTGCCCAGGGTCCTTGTGGGACCCCCTGAGCAGACCTAGGGGTCAGGGTGTTTCTACCCTGCCCCTTTGTGCGTTTTGCGCACTTGTTTCTTTTTTTTCTCGGCGGGATCCGCGCACCTAAGCGCATCCCGCTGATTTAAAAAAATGCTTTTCTGCCCAGGGGTCCTTGTGGGACCCCTGAGCAGAACTAGGTGGTCAGGGTGTTTCTACCCTGCCCCTTTTGTGCTTTGCGCACTTGTTTCTGTCCCTCGGTTCTACCGAGGGACAAAATAGCTGCCAACACTTCCTGATTTGGAGTGTTGACAGCCACTTGACAACCAATTAGCATACAGCTCATGATCGGGAGGGTACGCGGACCCTACGCGCCCATAGATATATATGTGACTTTACTTTTGATTTTCTCAGGAACTACTGAACGGATTTACACCATTTAAGCAAAAGGCATGACACTGAACCAAGGGCTACCTCTTTGCCAAATTTGGTGTAATTCCGTTCAGCAGTTCGGGCTGTAGCTGCGACTAAAGGTTCCTATGGAAAAATGAATGGGGAAAACACGTTTTGGGACCCCTTTTCTCGGCCCCGCTTGACGAATCAACCTGAGACTTTCAGGGTAGGAGCGGAGCGGAGCGCCCCAACAAGTTGGAAACTTTGCGAAGATTCGTCAACCGGCGCCAACGTTATTTCAAATAGAATGTCGCGGATTTCCTATGGATAATAGGTCCTAACTATAACTATCTACTGGCGACCGCCAGTAGATAATATACATACATATACATATATATATATATATATATATATATATATATATATATATATATATATATATATATATATATATGTATGTATATTATCTACTGGCGGTCGCCAGTAGATAGTTATAGTTAGGACCTATTTTCCATAGGAAATCTGCGACATTCTATTTGAAATAACTCTTGCGTCGGTTGACGAATCTTCGCGAAATTTTCAAACTTTATGGCCCGCTCCGGTCCGCTCCTACCCTGAAAGTCTCAGGGTGATTCGTCAAGCGGGGCCGAGAAAAAGGGGTCCCAAAACATGTTTTCCCATTCATTTTCCCATAGGAAACTTTAGACACGGCTACAGCCCGAACTGCTGAACGGAATTACATCAAATTTGGCAAAGAGGTAGTTCTTGGTTCAGAAAGAACCCTTTTTGTTAAATGGTGTAAATCTGTTCAGTAGTTCCTGTGAAAATCAAAATGAAAATCACATATATATCTATGGCCGCGTCGGATTCGCGCACCCTGAGCGCACCCTGCGCGCACCGTCCCGATCACGAGCTGCATGCTAATTGGCTGTCAAGTGGCTGTCAACACTCCAAATCAAGAAGTGTTGGCAGCCATTTTGTCCCTCGGTAGAACCGAGGGACAGAAACAAGTGCGCAAAGCGCAAAAGGGGCAGGGTAGAAACACCCTGACCCCTAGGTCTGCTCAGGGGTCCCACAAGGACCCCTGAGCAGAAAAAGCATTTTTTAAAAATCGGCAGGATGCGCTCAGGGTGCGCGGATCCTGCCGATTAGAAAAAACCCCAGAAGAAACAAGTGCGCAAAAGGCACAAAGGGGCAGGGTAGAAACACCCTGACCCCTAGGTCTGCTCAGGGGTCCCACAAGGACCCCTGGGCAGAAAAAGCATTTTTTTTTTAAATCAGCAGGATGCGCTCAGGGTGCGTGGATCCTGCCGAAAAAAAATAAAATCAAAGCGCGGTCTCCCGCGCTTCGATGCAAATTTGCCCCCGGGTGGCCCAAGTCCCGGGGGCATGCGGGGGTGGGTTTATTGTTTATATGGGGGCCTCTAAGGCCCCCAAGCCCGGGGACTGCCACCCCCGGGGCTTTATTAAAAAGGTGCGGGAGGGCTCTCCTGCCCTCCCGCAGCCCCGGGGACCGCCACCCCCGGGGCTTCTTTTTAAAATTTAATAATGTGTGGGGGCTCCAGCCCCCACATGCCCCGGGGACCACCACCTCCCCGGGGCACTTAGAAAATAAATGTGGGGGTCCGTTACGGACCCCAGAGCCCCGGGGACCACCACCTCCCCGGGGCTTTGTCAATGGAGGGAGGGGGCCGCGCGGCACCCTCCTGGAGCCCTTGATGGCCCTGGGGACCGCCACCCCCAGGGCCGGCTCCTGCAGTGTCCCGGGGTGCCTACCCCCGGGACACTGTAGTTTGCTATGACAGGACGGGAGCCTCGCGGCTCCCGTCCTGTCATAGCAAACTGCTTTGGATATTGGAGCGAGAGCAGGGAAACCTGCTCTCGCTTCCAATATCCAAAGCAAATTGCATTCCACATGGGGAGCTGCATGTTAGCTGCTCCCCATGTGGAAAAGCAATGCCGGCTCCCAAGGGACGCGGGGAGCCGGCGGGACTGTGGGGGGATTGGGGACCCCCCCACAGTCCCCAACGAAGAGGGCCAGCCCCGGGGGATGGGGTCCCCGGGGCAAGTAGTGGCCCGGGAGGGGGGCCACGCGGCCCCCTTCCCCAAAATTAAACACAAAAAAAACAAAGGCTGGCCCCGGGGGATGGGGTCCCCGGGGCCATAAGTGGCCTGAGGAGGGGGGCAACGCAGCCCCCCTCCAAAACAATAAAAATTTTAAAAAAAGGCCATAAATAGGGGGCAGGCCCTGGGGGATGGGGTCCCCAGGACCAATAAATTAGAAAAAGAAGGGGGGCCAAACAGCCCCCCTTCTTTAAAAAAAAAAAAAAGAAAAAACACCGGCATCGCGCCGGAGGCCACGCCCCCTTCTTTCACCACTTTGCAAACACGCCCCCTGGCGCGTTTGCAGATGGGGAACGAATTCCCCTTGAATACTGGGGGTCCCTGGGGGCCAACTAGCCCACCAGGAACCTCCAGTATGCACCAGGGGCTGCGTTGCAGAGAGGTGTACAGAGGCCACGCCCTTTTACACCTCTCTGCAACGCAGCTCTGTGGCGCTTTTGGAGGTACATGGTGGGCTAGTTGGACTCCAGGGACCCTCAGGATTGAAGGGGATTTCATTCCCCAACTTAAAACGCGCCACGGGGCGCGTTTGCACAGTGGTGAAGGGAGGGGCGGGGCTTCAGGTGACATGTGTGCAAACAGGCCCCGTGGCGCAGTTTAAGATGGGGAATGAAATCCCCTTCAATCCTGAGGGTCCCTGGGGGCCAACTAGCCCACCAGGTACGTCCAGAAAGCGCCACAGAGCTGCGTTGCAGAGAGGTGCAAAAAGGGGCGTGGCCTCTTAACACCTCTCTGCAACGCAGCTCCCTGGCTCATACTGGAGGTACAAGGTGGGCTAGTTGGACCCCAGGGACCCTCATGATTCAAGGGGACTTAATCCCCCAACTTAAAACGCGCCATGGGGCGCGTTTGCACAGATGTCACCTCAGGCCCCGCCCCTCCCTTCACCATTGTCCAAATATTCCTCTAAAATCAGCCGAACTACGAATTCCGATTTACTCACCTGTTATCAGGAGAGACCTCAGTGCTGCATCTTTGAGCCCAGTACTGATCCTGAAAAGTAATTTTAAGCGTACTTACCAGTAACTTGAATTTCCTTCCATAGGCTAACATTGACTGGTTTCACTTGGAAATTCTTCTAAGTGTGGAGTTTTGGAACTTTATAATATTCCTCTAAAATCAGCCAAAATACCAATTCCGATTTACTCACCTGTGATCAAGAGAAACCTCAGTGCTGCATCTTTCAGCCCAGTACTGATCCTGAAAAGTAATTTTAACCGTACTTACCAGTAACTTGAATTTCCTTCCATAGGATATCATTGCCTGCTTTTTGCTGAAAAAGTTTCTAAGTGTCGATTTTTGAAACATACAAATATTCCTCTAAAATCAGTTGAACTACGAATTCCGATTTACTCACCTGTTATCAGGAGAGACCTCAGTGCTGCATCTTTGAGCCGTGTACTGATCCTGAAAAGTAATTCTAACCGTACTTACCAGTAACTTGAATTTCCTTCCAGAGGCCTGGTTTCACTTGGAAATTCTTCTGTGTGTGGAGTTTTGGAACTTTATAATATTCCTCTAAAATCAGCTGAACTACGAATTCCAATTTACTCACCTGTTATCAGGAGAGACCTCAGTGCTGCATCTTTGAGCCCAGTACAGATCCTGAAAAAAATTCTAACCGTACTTACCAGTAACTTGAATTTCCTTCCATAGGCTAACATTGACTGGTTTCACTTGGAAATTCTTCTAAGTGTGGAGTTTTGGAACTTTATAATATTCCTCTAAAATCAGCCGAACTACGAATTCCGATTTACTCACCTGTTATCAGGAGAGACCTCAGTGCTGCATCTTTGAGCCCAGTACTGATCCTGAAAAGTAATTCTAACCGTACTTACCAGTAACTTGAATTTCCTTCCATAGGCTAACATTGACTGGTTTCACTTGGAAATTCTTCTAAGTGTGGAGTTTTGGAACTTTATAATATTCCTCTAAAATCAGCTGAACTACGAATTCCAATGTACTCACCTGTTATCAGGAGAGACCTCAGTGCTGCATCTTTGAGCCCAGTACAGATCCTGAAAAGTAATTCTAACCGTACTTACCAGTAACTTGAATTTCCTTTTATAGGCTAACATTGACTGGTTTCACTTGGAAATTCTTCTAAGTGTGGAGTTTTGGAACTTTATAATATTCCTCTAAAATCAGCCGAACTACGAATTCCGATTTACTCACCTGTTATCAGGAGAGACCTCAGTGCTGCATCTTTGAGCCCAGTACTGATCCTGAAAAGTAATTCTAACCGTACTTACCAGTAACTTGTATTTCCTTTCATAGGAATCCATTGTCTGGTTTTCAGCAGAAAAGTTTCAAAGTGTCGATTTTTACAAACTACAAATATTCCTTAGAAATCGCCTGTATGACTTAAACGCATTCTTTCAACTGTTTACAGGAGATGCACCAGTGCTGGATCCAGGATCCACCACTGAGTAAGAAAAAGTAACGATAACACTACTTACCTGCTAAGTGAATTTCCTCCCATAGGATAACATTGGTGATTCTATGTGAAAAAGTTTCTAAGTGTCAACTTTTAAAATAGAGTAATATTCCTTAAAAATCACTACTGTAACCAAAACGTTTTTACTCAACTGTTTACAGGAGATGTCCCAGGACTGAATCTAGGATCCAGTCCTGTGGTTAGAAAAGTAATCCATAAAGTAACTAATTGCATTTAACTAGAAATTCACATTGAGCTCAATGTTGCATTGTGTTTGAAATTGTGTTGCCCATTGCAACAACTGTAACTACTGTACTTGAAAGTCTATTGCTTATTTGCAAAGTATTTAAACTAAAGTAATTCATTCTGAGAAAGTATATTTTGTAATGTAATGTATAATGTAATTACAATGTATTTAAAAAATATATATCTAAAAATAGTTTAAAAATATGTAGTAAATCAGTATCAAAAAATAAATATAACAATTAATACATTTAAAAATTGTCATTTACAAAACCTTTGAAATTCACTGAAAAAAACCATAGGTTTCAGACATGTTATAGTTAGGAATTAGCATTGAAAAAACCTTTGAAATTCACTGAAAAATCCATAGGTTTCAGGCACGTTATAGTTAGAAATTAGCATTTAAAAAACCTTACAAATTCACTGAAAAAACCATAGGTTTTAGGGACAGTTATAGTTAGTTGGACATTGCACTCGTACAAAACCCGTGAAATTCCCCGTTATAGTTAGTTCAGCTAACTATAACTCGCGCCCCGCAATGCACTGCTGATGACGTCACATATTACATCACTCATGACATGGTCAGTGACATCACTGATGACATCTCAAATGACATCACTGATGACATCACTGATGACATCATCCACGTGATAATCTGATGCACCTCCTCACACCCTAATATAACCTTTGATACACCCACTCTAAATTACAGACTGCCATTCGCAAAACCATAGACACTCCAACACCAATAACTACATACCCACTCACTGAGTCTTAGGTCTACACACACACATCCACTCACTCACCCGTACAGTCACTCATACTTACGGTCACTCAGTACAGGACTATCATATGCACTCATACACCTACATAGACACTCACACACCGCCACTCATCCATAGAGGTACTCACACACCTAGTTAGTCATGCAAATAATTAATCACACTGCCATTTACTCACCTATACAGTTATACACACACCAGCTCACTTACTCATACAAATACTAGCACATTCTTATGCTCTTATACGATCACTGACACAAGTACACACTCATCCATACAGCCACTCTCACAATCACACACTCTCGCTTATAGCTATTTATATACTCCAACACACATATATACTGCCTTTCACATATGTAGTTACTCACACATGTACCACTGGGACATACATTCACTCACTAACACACTCTTACACACACTTACCCACCCATACAGTCTATCACAGATGCACTCTTGAAACCATCCACCCAGTGAATCACCCACTCACACATCTATGCACAGAGTCGCACAGAGTCGCACACACCCCACCCACACAAACACTCAGGCACCCATACAGCTACTCAGACAACCAATCAATAACTCATATAGACACTCATGTAGCTATTCACAAACCCATGCAGCCACTTACACAGCAACAGACAGACGGATACAGATATTCACCCAGTTTAGTCACTATCCCATGCATTCAGTAAGATACGTTTAATCACTCACTTATAGAGTTAGTCACGCACCTACTAAATCATCCATACAGACACTTATACACCCACTCACTCTTCAATACGCCTTTCCTTATATATATTAAAAATATTTAAACTTTACAGAAACACACAGTCACTGGATGATGTCATCAGTGATGTCATTTGAGATGTCATCAGTGATGTCATCAGTGAAGTCACTGACCATGTCATGAGTGATGTAATATGTGACGTCATCAGCAGTGCATTGCGGGGGCACGAGTTATAGTTAGCTGAACTAACTATAACGGGGGAATTTCACGGGTTTTGTACGAGTGCAATGTCCAACTAAGTATAACTGTCCCTAAAACCTATGGTTTTTTCAGTGAATATATATATATATGTAAATACATATACATATATATATATATTTTCACTGACAAAAGCAAAGGTTAAAGGGACGTCATATTTAGGTTCATGTCTTATGCACATAAAACCACAGAAATTCAGCAGTTATAGTTATACTTATAGTTGTACTTATGTTAAGAAACTAAAACTCATGGCCTGAAGTTACTTAACGGCATGAGTTATAGTTTCTTCAGATGAGTATAACTGCTAAATTTCAATGGTATTGAGTGGGTAACGTCCCTGTAACCCTTGTTTTTTTCAGTGCATTTGTGTGTTTTTTCTTAACGTAAAGTAATATATAATTGGATCGGGTACCTGCGGCTCCTTGGAGGATCTGCGATGCTAGATATACAAAGTTCTATTTCTTTAATAACTCCAAAACTGCTGAACAGATTTACACCAAATTACAAAAAGTGCTCTTTCTGGACCAAGAGCTAGCTTTCTTCCAAATATGGTGTAAATCCGCTCAGTGGTTTGGCCTGTAGCTGTGTCTAAAAATGTCAAAATCTACATAGACATTGCATGGGGAAAAATCGTTTTGGGACCCCCTTTTACTCAGCTCCCATTAGACAAATTACCCCGAACCTTTCCATGCCTCTCCTCTCCTTGTGGAAAACAGCATGTTGGCAGCATGATACATCCTGCCAAAAAAAAGAGTGTTGGAACACATGCAGGCGATTAAGAACAGGGACCATACATATCCGGTGGTCCGCCATTTTGAAGAAAAACATAATAGTAACTCCAACTTACTCAAATTTTTCTATCTAGACCAAGTGCCCAAAGGAGAAACGGGAGGGAATACAACTAAGAAACTTAGGACACTTGAATCAAAATACATAATTGAGCTCCAAACGAAGAGTCCGAGGGGATTAAATAATGAGGATGAATTATGGATACTTATAGGATAAAACTAGCTGAATTGCCCCTTGAAATAATGTCATAGGTTTAATAACAAGTAGCACATTCAGGGCTAGATAACAACAACCAAGGAGGGTCTTACCTAACAAAAAGGTATGTACCCCAATGAAGTATATTCAAATTTTAGAAATGCGATAAGCCATATTAAAAATGGCGATTCTCTGTTACATCATTTTTACAATTGAAATCTACGGAGGAGGAAATAATCAATAAGAATTATGGTTGTAAAATCATGTTTTTTCTTAATTACTGAGCCCATTCAGGGCTTAATAGAAGGATGTAGAGAAAGATAGATTTCCATTCTGCTTGAATGAATTGATCACTCAAAGATGGCCGCCTCCTAAGCATATTATAATTGTTTTACATTACTGCTGTGACTGGGGATTTGATAAAAAGGCAGATGTAAATGATCATGGACATTCGCATAATGTTGAACCTTTACCCCGAAACGAGGTTGTATCATGAAAAAACATTAACCAGTCAAAGATGGCTGACATATAAACATACTATTGTGTGTTTTTGCCCTTTGTCGATTTCAATGATCTATCTATCTATCTATCTATCTATCTATCTATCTATCTATCTATCTATCTATCTATCTATCTATCTTTGGATATATAATTTCAGTGAATATATATAAATATATATGTGTATATATATATATGTATGTACAAATCCTTCAGTCAGACAACAGAAGGTAAAGTCGCACTCAGGATACTTTTCAGAAGCAAAAGTTTATTGACTGACGCGTTTCAACCTCACGGTCTTTGTCAAAGTCACTTCCTGACCCGGAAGTGGCTGTATTTAAGTGCTCATACAAAGGGTCACAAGACAAATACATAGACATAAAGAAAAATACATGGTTACTGAAGTCTGTTCATATCAGAAGACAGACTAACATCACGTTTTGAACATATAGGTATAATAACCATTTTCATAGCTTATAATAGTTTAAACAAACTATATCACGTGGAAACCGAACCATTATAAAATAAATATAAAAAATACATACACAATACCCACCGCAATGGGATATGGCAATCAAGTGATAGTTACACTAACATCAAAGCCTCACTGCGCAAGTGCGCGAGCGTTTAAAAAGTTTCATGAGGCTCAGAGGTACACAGTGGCCAAGAAAACCACCACACCCCTATTAACCTAATACAAGGCCTGCCAGATCCCATTTGTCAAGTACGGGTAAAATAAGAACAAAACAAAATAACAAGGACTAAAGCATAAAGCTAAATGAAAACAAAAGAAAAAGAGCACTATTAATCCCCACCCTAGGTGCTATACAGGGGAAGAGTGGGGTGGGAGAAACCGCAAATTCAAGCAGCCGCTTGAAAAATGGATTACAGTGCGGCTATTACGCCGATATAGCAGTTTGGATGGCTCAAATAAAAAGATGGTAAGGAAACAAATAAATTTAAAAGGAGAGTCTAAATAAGGCCAGAAAAGGAAATGAAGGAAATAAACAGTTTGGGCACAATACGTTAGAAAACAGCAATTAAATAGAATATTGAATTGAAATTTAACCCAGGTTAAGAGAGGCAAGATAACAGTATATACAGTGTCCTGAGGATATTTTGAGGGCACCAGTTGTATATAGTATCTTTTCTAACCTAAATGGACATGAAGGTCTTCCTCACAATTGAGGCCTCCGGGGGTCTTGCTTTGCATGCGGATAATATACTCCGATTCCAGGCACCTAAGATTTCTTTCACGATCACCTCCTCGGGGATGTACTGGGACCCTGTCAATTCCAAAATAGGAAAGTTTAGAAGAGACATCAGCTGTCCCGCAATGTTCCAACATGCAATGCTTGGCCACAGTGTAAGTCAGATCCCTGTTCCTAACTGCGCGCAAATGCTCAAGAATACACTTTTTCACTGCAAAGATGGTGCTACCGACATAGCGCAGGCCACAAATACAGACAATGACATACACCACAAATTCAGTATTGCAGTTAATAAATGACAAGATTTTCTCATCCCTCCCCACTGGTAAAGGGTAGCTTTTCACATTACGGTTATTGCTACAGGCCTTACACCGGCCACATTTGTAAAAGCCGGGGAGTTCCTTAAGCCATGAGCTCGAGCCGATACTCCTATGTGTAAGATGACTATGTACCAGGGTATCTTGTAGGGATTTAGACTTACGATAGGTAATGTGTGGCTTGGGACTAACCAATCTACCAATAACCACATCCTGCCTGACTAAATGCCAGTGCATGTTGACTATCCTGTGTAAGGCTTGTGATGCATCCGAGAAAGTGGTGATAAGTCTTACTTCCTGAGTTCTCTGGTTAGTAGTCTTAGGGACCAACAGGCTGTTTCTGTCCCTCCCTGCAGCCTTTTCAGTAGCTATTTTAATAGTTTGACCTGAATAGCCTCGTGTTTTAAAACGGCTAAACATATTCAATCTTTCCCTGGTATAGGCTTCAGTAGTGCTACAATTGCGTTTAGCGCGGAGCAATTCTCCATATGGGATGCTTCTCTTAAGTCCATCAGGGTGATGGCTCCGTGCATGCAACACGCTATTCCCTGCGGTAGCCTTTCTATACAGACTAGTATGTATGCAGTCATCCCTCACCTCAACCTGAACATCCAGGAATTCAATGGTGGTAGTATGTATCTTACTAGTGAATCTTAAGTTAAGCTCATTTGTGGACAAGCCTGCAATAAAAACATGAAGCAAATCCTGTGGACCATCCCAAATCAGAAAAATATCGTCAATGTAGCGGGTCCACAGGATAACATTATCCATAAAACACTCATTATATATATGTATATGTATATATATGTAAAAAAAAAGCCCCCGAGCTTTAGGAAGCACTCCACAACAGGATAGTTCGACAGAGCTTTTATTCGTGAAACCGCGCCAAACTCTCCAATTATTTAAATGTCCCTGACGCGTTTCGGTGCAGCTGCACCTTAATCATAGGGAGGGGGGAAAAACAAGAAACACGGACTGCATCACGTAATTTTAATCCATAGTCAGCAAGCACTCTCCAGTGAATTGCATGCTGGGAAACGTAGTGCCAATTATTCCCCATCAGTGGGGTCCGTGTCCTTTGTCCATAATTGATGCCCCCAATCAATTTCAATGTTTATTTAGCCCTCCGGTGGGCCTCAGAGCAGTTAGCCGGTTTCCAGTACAAAAATCCTGCGTTCTGTTTGAACTATCCTGTTGTGGAGTGCTTCCTAAAGCTCGGGGGCTTTTTTTTGACATGTATATATATATATATATGTAAATACATATACATATATATATATATTTTAACTGACAAAAGCAAAGGTTAAAGTGACGTCATATTTAGGTTTATGTCTTATGCACATAAAACCGCAGAAATTCAGCAGTTATAGTTATACTTATAGTTGTACTTATGTTAAGAAACTAAAACTCATGGCCTGAAGTTACTTAACGGCATGAGTTATAATTTCTTCAGATAAGTATGACTGCTAAATTTCTATGGTTTTGAGTCGGTAAAATATGAACCTAACTATAACGTCCCTGTGACCCTTGTTTTTTTCAGTGCATTTGTGTGGTTGTTTTAACGTAAAGTAATATATAATTGGATCGGGTACCCCCTACCCCTGGGAGGATATGCGATCCTAGATATACAAAGTTCTATTTCTTTAATAACTCCAAAACTGCTGAACAGATTTACACCAAATTACAATAAGTGCCCTTTCTGGACCAAGAGCTAGCTTTCTGCCAAATTTGGTGTAAATCCGCTCAGCGGTTCGGCCTGTTGCTGTGTCTAAAAATGTCAAAATCTACGTAGACATTGCAGCTCCCATTAGACAAATCACCCCGAACCTTTCCATGCAGAACTAGGCAAAGTAGGACCCTTTTCTTTTAAAATTTCATGAAAATACGTCAAACAGTGCCAAAGTTCTTAGGAAAAAAAATGCTTTGTCTATCGGACATGTTGGTCCTAACAATAAGTATATATTGGTTATCCCCAGCAGGTAGTGTGTGTGTGTGCGTATGTATGTGTATGTATATATATATATATATATATGGGAAACTGGTATCCCGTGTTACCCTCGTCTTCGTTCCACCGCTATGACCAAGGGACACAGAAAGGCAGCACTCCATAAAGCAAGACCACACCAGGTTGTAGCTTCTTGGAAATCTTTTTTAATTTTCGCATTGTTTTTTTCCATATAAAGTGCAAAGTGCAATCAGTGCATCAGAGAAAAAATGACCTATATTTATATATTTATTCCTTCCTTCAATCCCTGGTGTCAACACTCTGACTTACATTGTTTCCATGGAATGTTAGGTTAAGGTACTTCTCATAAAAATGTCGGTTGTAGAGACATACTTGCTGCATCGATAATGTCTGCAATAAAATTGTCAATACTTTACTTCCATGAGTGCAAGCAGAAACTAACTTCTACTACTTTCATGAAAAACTAAACCTTGCCTCTTCAACAAGTAACTCAACTACAAAAATTCTTGTTGTGTTTCTGTAAGTCTTGTGTCCATCAACACTGGCCCAATTTTCTGAAACCTGCTATCTTCACATCTCCAAATCATTTTAAGTGAACAAGACAGCATTTATCTCACTTTACTCATTCTTTTTTTTTTTAAAGTTTTTTTTATTGAGTTAACAATGCAAGTGAGTCACAATTCTGTTGGTTGCATATATTTCAGCACATTTACATCATTTATACAGATATTATAAAGCAGTTGTAAAATCAATCAATCGCCCTCCTGTCACTTCCAATTTTTTTTTCCTGCAGTTCCATCTCCTTAGTCGGTGAGGTACATGATTCACCCCGGTATGTGTTCCAGTTGCCCCAATTTTTATCCCACTTCTTAGGGCAACCCCTGGACTTATACACCTTTTTTTCCACTATCATACACTTGTCGAGTTCCTTTATCCAACTTTTCGGTGATGGCCTCTCTTCCACCCCCCACTTCATTGCAATCGCTCGCTTCACTAGTGTGTATCCTAGAGTGATCAGTTGTTGCTCCAACTCCGAAAGGTCTGTGGCCTCCCATATATTTCAAAGTCCCAGCTGCGGTGTCAAGGCAATCTCTTTTCCCAATGCTCTCTGCAGGTGTCTTGTGGCCTTTTCCCATAGGGTGTATACGTAGGGGCATTCCCATATAGTGTGGTAAAAGGTGGTCTCCTGATAACAGTGGCGGAGACACAACGTATCTCGCCTACTCCCCATTTTCGCTAATGTGACCCCTGTAAGATAAGTTCTATGTAATATTTTTAATTAGATGAGTCGGAGTCTATGGGGAATGGCTGCTTCTCTCGGAGACATCAGTGCAGTTTGCCAGTCATCGTCTTCTATATGCCCTACGTCTGCCTGCCATTGTTCACGAAGAGCATGAAACGGATCAGGTAAGTTATTGCATAGTTTCCTAAAGGTTAATGATACTGCTTTCTCTAGTATTGGTTCCGATAGCAGTCTGTCCTCTAGAGGGGATGACTCCGGTATATTTGCCAAATCAGGGAGTGCTGTTCTAAGAGCATGTCAAACCTGCAGGTAACAAAAAACCTCCCTGGAAGCCAATTCGTATTTTGCCTCCAGCTCCGCAAATGTTAATATTTTCCCATTTTTCACCAAGTGGCCTATGGTGGAGATACCAATAGTGTCTCATTTATCAAACCCAGGCTGGTTACAGAGCAATCCTAGTTTTTGGGTGGACCATAGTGGCGTGGCTTGAGTCAGTACTCCGGACCATCCAAGACGCCCGTTTGCTATACGCCAGATCTCCACCGTATGGGCTGTCTGGCCCATATATTGGCCTTTCCGGACTTTTGAGTAAAGAGTTCCTAAGTAGCCCTCCCGGCCCATTTGATATTTATCCAACAAATATGCTGGGTCTAAAGGGGAGCGATAAATCCAGTGGTTCACCACTACCAGCTGTGAAGCCCAATAGTATAGACGCAGATCCGTGAGCGCTATTCCGCCATCATACCAACCCTTTGTCAATTTATGAAGTGCTATACGGGGCGCCCCTCCATCCCATAGTAGGGTTCTGACCTCACTTCCTATATTTTTAAAATAGGAATCGGGAACCCTACGCAGGCAATTTTGCAGGATGTATAAGAAACGGGGGAAAGCGAGCATCTTAAAGAGGGCAGCCCTGCCCAGTAGGGAAAGGGGCAGTGACCTCCAGTGTTTAACATCAGTACGCAGTCTCTCCAGAGGGACGGCTAGGTTTTTATCATAGAAGATCTGGGGATCTGGAGTTATATAAATGCCGAGGTAGCGGAATCCTTCAGTAGCCACCTCCACTTCACAACCCCTGGGGAGTTTCGGAATCGACCCCTGAATCGCAAAAATCACTGATTTAGAGCAGTTAATCGAATAACCGGAATATTTACCGAAATTCATAAAGATATTTAAGATTCTGTGTACCAACTTATAGGGGGACGCCAGATATAGTAAGATATCATCGGCGTATAAAGATATCCGATCTTCATGCTCCTCGGTCCATTTCAGTCCCCTAAGCAGTGGGTCTTCCCGTACCCAGGAGGCCAGAGGCTCTAGTATAAGTGAGAAGATCAGGGGAGACAGGGGGCAACCCTGTCTTGTACCCCTTTTTAGAGAAAAGGTTCTGGACATTCGGTTATTGACCCTGACCTGACCCCTAAGATCCGTGTTTAGCAGTCTAATCCAATTCATGAATTTCAGGCCAAATCCCAGGCATCGAAGCACTTCAAAGAGATATGGCCATTCTATAGAGTCAAACACCATTGTGGCGTCTAGCGACAATATCACTGCATCTTCTTCTATTACTTGTTTGGGCCTAATAGATTGTGAAGACGGCGGATATTTAATGCAGTATTTCTGCCCGGTACAAAGCCCGATTGATCTGCATGAACCAATGAGGGGATCCTCGAGATCAGGCGTGACGCCAGGAGTTTGGCCAGGACTTTCGCTTCTATGTTAATTAAAGACATCGGCCTATAAGATCCGCAGCTATCAGCGGGTTTCCCCGGCTTACGAATAACCACAATGGAAGCCAACCTTTGGTCCTCCGGCAAGACTCCTTTGTCGTAGCTTTCGTTGTACATTGCTCTTAGGTGGGGTGCTACAAGTGAAGCCATTGTTTTTAGGAATTCGATAGGGATCCCTTTGGGCCGCATCGCCTTCCCTGATTGAACACTATTAATTGCCTGACGGATTTCATCCTCGGAGAGATCCTCCTCCAGTATAGCTCTGTCCTCACTGGACAGGGTAGGCATAGGGATATCTGCTAACAATTGTCGAGAATCCTCTGCCGTAGCAGTGGTCGATGATGTGTATACCTTTTCCAGGTGATCTGCAAAGGCGTCCGCTATAGCTTGTGGGTCTGTAAGACATTGCGTGGCACTAAGTGCCAATCTGGGTACCCAGCGCTCTTCCTGCTCTCTCTTAGCCAACCACGCCAGCAGTTTACCTGCCCTATCTCCCATTTCATAGAGTCTGTGCCTTGTAGCAAGAAACCGGGCCCGGACCCTCTCCCCAGCCAGAGTTTTATATTCTAGTTGTTTAATAGAGAGTTGATGAGCCACAGTTTCGCTAGGTGATTGTGCATGCTGTGTTTCTAGCTGTTGAAGGTCGCTTTCAAGCTGAACTAAGTGCCCCTGTTGTGTTTTATTGTAGTCCACTTTGAGCGCCAGTGCCTGTCCCTTTAGGACCGCCTTAAATGCCTCCCATATTGTTTGTGCCGATTGCACTGAGCCAATGTTCTCATTAAAATAGTGTTCCGATTGTTTTTGTAGACTCTCCCGCACATCCGGAATTTTGAGCAGCCAGGGGTTAATGACTATTGTATTACTTTGTCTCTGGTTATTAAATGTGAGCTCCACCTACACCGGAGAGTGTCAGAGATGCCTCGCGGTAAGCAGCGTGGATTACGAAAATTACCAATATCTGCCGCATGCGTCAAATAATAATCTATGCGGGATAGGCTTCTGTGGGCATTCGAGTAGTAGGTGAAGTGGGTCAGATCCGGGTGAAAGTGCCGCCAGATATCAGTGAGTCCCATGGCCGTAACAAACTCCGACATATGGGTGATGGGGCGAATCTGGGGGCTTGTCAGTTGCCTATCTATATGGTCGTCCAGGGTCATATTAAAATCTTCACCCAGTATAAGGGTTCCCACCGGAAGATCTACCACAATCCTCCCCAGGGCCGTAAGTGCCTCCTTACCTAGTGCCGGCGGAAGGTATGCTGATATGACATTTAGCGCCTTCCCCTCCCAGCTAGCCTCTAAAACAGCAAATCTACCTTGGGGTCTGCCCATGTCCGTGTAGGTGTAAGTGCGAGGCTTTTTTTTTACTAAAATGCTTGTACCCCTAGATCCTGAAGTGTAGCCTGCGTGGACCAGGAGTTTATAGCCCCACCGTGTCAGGGCTTTACATTTATTCCCCACTAAATGTGTTTCCTGCAAGAGGACCAAGTCAGGAGCTTGTCGTTTAAGATATTGTAGCACTATGCCCCGTTTAATTTTATCCCTCATTCCCTGGACATTCCAGGTCAGAACGGAGAGTGATGTTTCTACTAATCTACCCGCCATGTTGCAATTAGATAGATTTCATACATTCCCGGGGACAGCTTATAGGGAGCCCGGACTGCAATAATCGCTGTGTCCGTCATGCTTATAGAACGTGAATAACATTTGGGCATACAGGTCGTAAATGTCAACTGATCCTCATATTTCGCAACCATGGAAACATTACTTGTGACTACTTCCAGGTTATTGCCCCTTGCGACTTGAATACATGAACATGAAAACATACGCCCCCTCCCCTCCTCCCAAAACTCCTTCCTCCCTGCCCCCCTGCCAGTGGATTTCGAACTACCCACACCCCAACAAGGCAGAGTGCCTGTCGCCCCTCCCTCCATATAAAGGTGCCTGGTCTGCAGCCTTTAACCCTCCCCCCCATCCATATACCTGATTCAACAATAAACTCCATTGTGTGGGCTGACCCCAGTTCTAGTTGGAGGTCCTGGCATAATGTATGATCATTACCAATCTCCCCCACTCCAGGAGTGTACTTCTGGACATATTAATCACAACTATGTCATTGGCGGTACCCCCGCAGTGGATCACAGGTGCTACATATCCCCCCAGAGTCACTTAGCTGTATCCTGCCGTGCTCAGGTTGTTCTCAGGAGTGCTGTCGCCTCAACTTCGAGTTGTTGAATCAGTCTCTTTGGCGGCAAATTCGTTGCGCAGTCCCTTAGGGTGGTCTGTCCTATTGTTCCGCGGTCTGTCATGTCTCTCCTTATGGTGTTTTTCCACGCGAAGCCAGCCCTCTAGCCAATCCCAGACATCTTCAGGTGAGGAGAAAAACCATGCTTTGCCTTCTGCTTCTACTCGGAGTTTCGCTGGAAATATCATGGGGTACTTCACTTCTTTCTCTCGAAGCGCCTTTTTGACCGCCAGAAAGCTGCAACGCTGATTTTGTACTTTCGTGGAACAGTCTGGAAAAAAGGACACAACGCTATCATCGAGTTTGACCGGCGGATTAGCACGTGCTGCTTGAAGTATGGCGTCACGGTCTCGAAAATTAGAGACTCTGGCTATGATTGGTTGAGGGGGGGCCCCTGGCTTGGGTCTCCCTCCTGGAACTCGGTGAGCCCGTTCAATAGAGAAGTAGGTCGAGAGTCTCTCTGGTTGTAGGTGTTTTGAAACCAAGTTCTTTACAAAGAGATCCACTGCAGGGCCTTCAGCCCGCTCCGGAACACCCAGAATGTGTACATTGTTCCTTTGCACCCTCCCTTCATAATCGTCAAGCTGCATTTCCATTCTAGCTTGCGTATCCTGCAGTTGCATTACTTGCTGCTTGAGCAGGGAGGTATCTTTATTGAGTTCAGCTGTGGCATCTTCCACCTCTTTTACTCTTGCGTCCATTTTCCGAAGGTCCGCTCTGATGAGAGAGACCTCAATATTAACTGAGTCTATACAAGATTCCAGGGAAGTGCGCACCCCTGTGATAGCTGCCATGATATCCTGGCGTGTCAGTTCTTGTTGCGTCTGGGGGGGTTGCGTTTTGTCCTGCGCCTCCGGGTGCGCGGCATCGCGATCATCTCCAGTGCTTATCGAGGCATACTTAAGCCAGTTTATTCTGCATTGCCACTTTATTTCCTCGTCCCCCCGCCATTATTGGTCATCACTGGAGAGATAACTGCTGCAATTCAGGGAACAGACCCAGTAGTCCCCGCTGCCTGCCCAGGGGAAACTTCCACCAGCGGCCTGTCGGGTTTCCTGGTATCTACACCCCAAAGTGGCGAGGAGAAGAGTGGACGTGACACTCCAGGCGGCGGGCTTGCGGGTGTCTCACTTGTGAGTATAAAGTCATCTTGTTGGTGCTGATCCTAGTTTTTCCCCTTCTACCTTCCTCGCTGCCGGTGGGAGAGGGAGTATTGTGTAAGCTGCGTGTAATGCGCAAGGATTTTGTGTGCGGCAACCGTCCAACTCCCAAGCACTCTTATGTACCTCAAAGGCACTCAATACCGCAGTTAGTATTGGATGGTATGTCCTAGAGGGGGGTATAGGACAGCGGTTCACCCCCACGTCGTGACTGTGACTGGGAAGAGACTGCCAGTCTGATAGAGCTGTGTCCACTCCAGCGGGGACAGGCAGGCCAGATTCTGTAGAGCTGCTCGGGGGGGTGGGGTATCCCACTGCACGCGATGTACTGGACCACCTCCTCTTTCCGGTCCTTTGCCCCCGCTTGCGTAGCAGATTATTACATGGAGTCCCTGGGGGCGACCCGTCGCATTCGACCCTCAGGGCCAGCCGTTCTTCTATATCCTCGGTATTGTGCCCCCACCACCCGTAACCAAAGGAACCTCCAAGGGCTCCAAGTGGGGTCTGGCCACTAACTCAGGCACTCACCGGCTGACGGATAGGAATTGCTGTAGACCGCTCTTTGGGTGCAGGCAGGCTGTCTCCGACTGGTCCGTCCCGCAGGAATCTTCGTATGTGCCGCGGACCAGCGCACTGCTTCCGAGTCCCGATTCAGAGCACCCCTCGCACCGGGAGGGGGTTGGAGGCCGGCTTCCACTGTTTCGTCTGGGTACTGGAGCCTCACCGCTGCTGCCGTAACTTCTCCTTCAGGTGAGTCGACCCTCGACTTGGGCGCCACACAGTTCAGCCGCTCACCAGATCTTAAGCGATCGGAGCCCTTCGCCGCCGCCATTTTGTAAAACGCCTCTCTCCGGCTGTGCCGATGGTTTTGTTCAGCCGCACGCCGTTCTGCATAAAATTACCGATTATCACCCGCCCTAGAGATCGAGGGCTGGACACAGTTCAGGGTGATTTAGGTTGAGATCGTGCAGGATATTTGCCGGATATTCGAGCGAGGGCTACGGAGCCGCGCTAGTGTGTGGCGATTCTCGTCGGCTGCTGGCCACGCCCCCCTCACTTTACTCATTCAATGCTTACACTTAGTTTTATCTAACCGACTCCCTGATGTAGTCACCTACATTGATTGCCATTGGGAGGGTGATAGTTTGCATTCCATAGTATTTATTACAGTTATAGGTAAAAATATGGAAAATATATGAATTCAGACTGTACACTTCCTATTTTTCAACATTTCTTTGAATGATGTACCTTTAATCTTTCTTATTCTCTTTAAAACAGGGTGCTGATCGATTATTTGTGCTTTAATAAGTCTGTCACCTTGCACTTTTCCCTTCCACATATGCCACTTCATTTGTGCACTGTGCCACCAACCCACTGTAGTGTCTAATTGTATGAAAATATTTTGCATCTAATTGCACGCTATAATGTATTTAATATACATTTTCAGTAGTGCGTTTCTGTCCAAAATGTACTGAATGAATGAACAAGAGTGTTATTGACTATTTTATACTTAATTTACCCTAGCATACCATTGTAGGTGCAATTCCTATTATTTGAAGACAATGTGTTATAAAATGAATCTGTAGGGACCATTGTTGATGATCACATAAGTTCAATGGAATGTAGGGTCCCAACTATCAACTCATGTATAATTGTATGCCTTGTAGCAGAGTGGGAGCAGAACCCCAATATTATAATGCCCTCCAGTATTTTAGATCACCCCAACATTTACCTCAGGTTCCACTTCACCACCCTTGATCTTGCAATAGGAGTCTCCACCCTCCTCAACACTGACCCCAACATTAATGTAGTAGAGCAATAAACATGGTGACTGGAACCACTCAGTAACGGAGTTCTAGATCAGAGAAAAGTTCAAAGGTTTTATTAAAAAGAATCTCAAAATAGGTATTACAGAGAAATGCAAAATATATTCCATTATGCCTCAGATACAGAGTTCATTTCAGAAATTGGAATCATTCTAAGGGCCTTATGACAAGTTCGGCGGTCCATATGACCGCTGAACCCATGGTGGCGGTCCGACCCCCGCCACACTGCGGGCCTGCCCGCAGTATTATGAGAGTGGCAGTCGGACCGCCATAGGAACGCTGTGACCGCCAAGGATCAAGGGTCGTGCGGTGGCCGCGCAGTGGCCAGGGGCACTAATATTTATGCTGGTGGTTCCGCTGCAGCACTGTCAAGCATATTAGGAGTTGCCTGTCCACCGCCCTTTCATGGCAATGAGCCCACCATGAAAAGGGTGGCGTAGAGGCAACAAAGGGGGCCTTAACAGGGTCCCCTGCCACTCCTGGGCCAGGGGGTGCATGCGGGGCGGGGGGGGGCCCACCTGGTTTTGCACCCCCAGTTCCTGCATGGTGTGGCATGTATGCCACACTCTGCAGGAAGGGGCAGTCGACACTCTGCATGTTAGGCTCTTCTAGGAGCTTAACAGACTGCTGCAGTACCACCCGCCAGATCAGAATTTAACTCCTAATCTGGTGGGCAGTCGCACCATGGCTTTGGTTGTCCTACAGCAGACGGCGCGTTGCACCGTCAGCTGTAGGTCTGCCAAATTCGTATTAAGGCCCTAAGTCACAACAAGCAGCAGAAATCATAAAACAGCACCTCTAGGGGAAAAGGAAAGGATGGAGTCCTGTGAGGAAAACGAAAAGTCTCTGGCTCACCCCCCAAAATCCAGAGTTTTTATGCACATTTTATGACTAGGTAATAAGCAAAAACTGTAAATTCAGCATGGCATGACTAGTGATAACACGGATTGATCAAATCAGAATTAAGATTGTCACAATTGATCATATAACACTAGCCCATTTATAAGGAAAGGAAAACTCTAGGAGCTTCTGCAACAACAGTGCAGTCCAGAGATGCACAACACAATATGAAACATTATTCAAATAAAGACCCATACTCGATTGCATGCTAACAGGTCCATGTTGGAACTTCCATTGGAAGCCCTTGAGATTGATACATTCAGTACGTAAAGAAAGTTTCATTCACAGTACATGCTCTCTCAGGAAAATAACCACTTGCATCACACTGTCCTGTGCTCTGCAAAGCCTATGGGAAGAGAAGACACACAGGGACATTGATTGGGAGGGGTAATAAGCAGGAACAAGATGAACAGACCAAACCATGTAATAAAGTGGTGTGTCTACTAAAATTTGGTGCAGCTAAACTACATTAATAAACACACTTCTAAACACCTAATAAAAATAGTTTCAAGTGCAACATCAATAATTCATCAGTTACGATCAAAATCATCAAACAAATCATTAATATACAAAAATTATTTATCACCCTAAATTGCACATTTAGAAAAAGCTACCACAGCACCAAGGAATTTCTGTGAATGTGTAGTCCATAAATATAACATAACAAACATAGCATAGCATAATATAAGTTCCTCCTTCGTATTCTCAAAATTTAAAGGGAAAGTATTTGTTGTGAATCTTTTTCTTTTTTTGCTTCAAGAAGCTGGAATTGTCTCTATGGGCTTGATTATGATGTCGGGTGGATCACCACTGACAGGCCATCGGTCCGCCCGTCATCTGATGCTGCGGTCCGTAGGAGCAAAGCAGGCGGAAGGATCGACCGCTGCCCCTAACAGGCTCAAGGAGCCCGTCGGAGCATCGGTAAGAGCGTAATCCCTACAATGGAGGCACCGCCGTAGGGATTACAATGTCCCTTTTCCCTCTGCCTTTACACGGCGGTTCGAATGCCATGTAAAGGCAGACGGAATGGGACTTTGAGGGCCCCTAGCAGGGCCCCTGTCCCCTGTGGGCCTCTGCTATGGGGTCTGGGGGGCACATGTGGTTCCCCCCAAACATCCATGCACCGTGTGCCAGGCACCTGATGGGCCGCAGCACAAGCCCCAATTGAAAAAGGCATGTTTCAGACCGCCTTCACGGCGGTCGGATTGTAATAAGGCGGGTGGAGCCACCGACTACATGCGGGTGGTATCCATCCTGATACGATGGAGGTCAGATGCTCATCCGACCATCATCGTAATGAGGGCCTATGTCTTGAACCTAATCAACTTCCTTTTCGTAAACATGTGAAAACTCTTATTTTCTCATTTTCTTATGTCCTCTAAGGGATTGTTTTCAGTTGTTCTTTTTGATAAACATCAGGGCATTCCTTGGGGCAGCAGTGCACTCTATAAATTGATATCATCATCATATCATTATCACCTTAGTGGCAGAAGGAACTGGAGAATACTTCCAGGGACTGTTGATTTCCTACCCAACTGGGCTTTTTTTACATAGGTAATGATGAAACTGATTTTAAAGTGTACTTGCTAATTTTAAAATCCAGAAGATCTGCACTTACAACTGTTCACCGATTCCCATTACTTAAGTCCACAACAGTAGCAACTTGATGTAAGGTATAGTTAGCAATGTATATTTGCTTTTCATAATGTTTTCCAATCCAGAAATTCTCTCACCGCAATTATTAAGAAGTAATAATCTGTAATTCGGTTTAAGGAATTGGGTGAGACCCTGTGTAGAATGCATAAAATCAATGGGTGATTTCCAGCTCATTCCCGAGAATATCCTTTCACTGATGAAGTACCTTTTTCTGTCTGTCAGTTTGGCTGAAACATTATTCTGATCTGCATTAACCTGGATAATTATTTTATTGTCCCTGATCTTTTAACATTTTCAAAATATTTGGGTGTTCAGACAAAATATTGAGTTAAAATATTGGAAGACAGAAATATCTGTAATTAAATATTGTGGCACACAAATATTGTGATGCACAGTTATCGTTGACAAGAATATAATTTTTTTGAGGCAAGTAATACCGTTTTAAATAATATTGATGTTTCTAATATCGGTTTCACTAATATAGTGGTTAAAAATATATTATTTTAATTATTTCATGTGTTTTAGTTGATATATACATTTTATGTGTTACTAATATTTATATAAATATTATTAACTGTTTTTAAAATATCTTGTAATTTTATGTGATTTAGATTTTTTAATTACATTTTTAATAGTAATTTATATTGTATCAGGTTGCTGGGCTTTTAGGGGGATAGGAAAAATAAAGAATTATTTATTACATTTTATTTTAATCTGATTTATTTTTGTCATGCTTTTTGCAGGCTGTTAGGTTTGTGGGGGAATAGGGTGGGAAGTGAATCAAGTAATAACTAATTAACAATTAATTATTCATTGTGAATTCATTATTTAATTGATTCTTACAAATGTAAATTATGGAATACTTATTTATTTTACTTATATTTTAGTCGTGGGCTGCAAGGTTTGTAGTAGTGTGGGGGGTAGTTAATTAAATAATAATTAATTAACAATTTATTATTCATTGTTAAATAATCTGTTAATTGATTTTTAATTATGTAAAATATGGAATACTGATTTATTTTACTTATAGTTTAGTTGCGGGATGCTAGGCTTGCAGGGGTTTCAGATGGGAAGTTAATTAAGTACTAATAATTGGGGGGCGGATCTAACCTTGCTCGAAGATGGCTGCGCTCCTTCAGCCAGAAAACAACAAACATCATTATCCTGCACCAAACGACGTACTGTTAAATCAGGGACACTGACCTGTGTTCCGTAGGAGGTTGAGTGCACAAATTCGGCACGAAGCACCGATAAATCCCCGGACTGCTGGCATGTGTGCGAAGCTGGCTCAGCCGCATGGCCTAGACGGAGGCGGCGCGGCCCACAGACCTGGGGAAGCGAAGACCGACCTGAAGACGCTGTGGGAAGCCGCTTGCTGCAGGCTGCTCCTGTGCCGGCGGACGCTCTGTGGTGCAGGTCGGTGCCTGTGAGGCTGCGATCAGCGGCCGGAGGGCAGGCGGGCGCGCAGAGGGAGCTGCTCTTGGCCCGCTGGGACAAATTTTAGGACCCGAGAACCTGCGGCGGCGGTCTGGTGAGTGAGCGTGGCATGCGGCGGACCGCGGTGTGGCCTTTTCTGTGAGCCCCAGTCGTAGAGCCGAGGGCGCGGCCACGACGCTGCGGACCAGACAGCAAACTGCACCGGTCCCTGGCTATAATACATGGTAAACCTCCTGCGGACCAGACAATGAACGTCACCGGTCCCTGGCCATAATGCACGGGAAGCGCTCCCGAAACACAGAGATCTGGCCGGGGTGTGGGGTGGAGTGGAGGCGATAAAGGAGCCTTGCTTGAGAGCCTGGCGTCACAGGGGAAAGGACGCTGATATCCCAGTGAAGCGTATGCACAATATAAACACATATTCGAACTTACTGGGGCACCACACCTCTGCCCCAAAGTACTGAATAAAGTATTGTACATAACAAATAAGCCAGGATACTCAGAAGGCTGCGGGAGAGGCATCTGATCCTGCTGAGAGTGGCCCTAATGTCCTAAAACACTCTATACTCCAGCCCACTACCACACCTGTGCGACGGTGGCACAGTTAGGTGGAGAGTCGGCACTAGGTGTGGGAGAATCACTGTCCACCCCCCACCATGTACTGCACCGGTTCACTGCAACTATGGGAAAGGCGGATAAGGTGCAGTTGAAGCTCCAGTTTGAGCGCCATGGGGCCAGGGCAGCCGTGCAGCAGAGCAGGAAGGTCCAGAAGAGCCGGCCTTAGACCTAGAGCCTGGAGGAGATCTACGGCAAATATTAACAGCAATGCAGGCCACACTAACCCTAACGTACAGGGTGGATAGACTGTCAGAAAGGATGGACAAACACGCAGAACGCCAGAATATGGTGTCAGACACGAGGATGCTCAAAACAACATGGCGGAGACTCCGCGAAAGTTGGAAAAGGCCCTAGTGGGGCTGCAGGCCAAGGCAGAAGACCTTGAGGTGCGATCAAGGTGTGACAACATCTGGTACTTGGTGTTGCAGAGACCACAAATACCGGTAATATGGAGCGCTTCGGCAAAAAGCTTCTGGTTGAACTGATGGGCGCTGAGAGCTTCTCCAATATATTTGTGGTAGAGAGAGCACACAGATAATTAGCACCACAGCCACCACCGGGAGCAAGACCTCGACTCATCATAGCAAGGTTCCTAAACTACAGGGATAGAGATGCCGCGCTGCGCCGGGCCATGGAGCACATCACAAGTCCAGGAAGCATGAAAGAAGTTCCTACCAATAAAAAAAGCTACAGGATACGAAAGTGACCTACGCTATGCTATACCCAGTCAGATTTAAAATCACCATTGACGGCAACTCCAAAATCTTCGGGGACCCTAAGGATGCACAGCAGTTTTTACTACGCAGGGCCAAAGCGAGCAACCTGCAGAAAACACCCAGAGGCGGTGAGGACGAATCCGGCCACACTTCAGGTCTGGATGATCCAGGTCAAGATAGTGCGCCATGGAGCGGCCTACCTAATTACCCGCTTCTCCATCTCATGGTGACAAAACGAGGAACTGTTCCAGCAAGACTATATGTAATTTATAAAGGAGAGGGTGCGTGACCTGGGTCGCGCTACTCCCCCAGTCCGGGGGAAGATAAATATGTAATGCACATGGACATGTGCGGAGTGCGCATTAAAGCTGTTGTTTAAGAGCCCCTCCGCTGAGTAACAACGCGGGGGTAAACAGCGGGCCACCATGGCCCCTATGTGTGCGTCACAACCTGTAATTAAAAGGGTAGGGGCGTGGGGGGAGTTTTGGGCATTGAGTTAAGGGAGGGGCATGTCTCTGATACAATTGGGGTATCGGAGTGGGAGGACGGAGGGTTCGTGTTGGAAATGGGTATGGTTTATACTGGCACCAGTCAATATGTTGTAACTGAGGCATTGTTCACCTATAGCATGCAAACCTTTACATACAAAAAGAGCAGCATGACAAGAACATGTAATGGCACAAGCTAGTAGGCCCCTGACCCTACTCACCTGGAACATAAGAGGCCTGAACAATCCGCAGAAATTTAGACAGATAATGGCATACTTGGACAGGCATGGTGTGGAAGTAGCCTATTTGAAGTAGACACACCTGGCGGCACATACAGAATTGAAGGTGGGGGCTCGTTGGGCATCCACACGTATTGCATCATCATTCTCGTCATACGCCAGGGGGTATTGTTGATGGTCAGGAAAAACACTCCATTCACACTGCTCCATTCATTCACGGACTCCTGCGGTTGATACATTATCGTGCAGGGTGTTTTCAGTGGAGCGACACTGATACTTATCAACACTGATACAGACAATCCAACCTTTTTTGCGCAAATATGGGCGCGGTTGCACGAACAACCACCAGCGGCAATAGTGTGGGGGGGATTTTAAGACATGCATAGACCTAGCGCTAGACAGGTCGACTAATATAGATAGATATGGTAAACAAGCAGCCAGGGTACTCAAAGTAGGCATGGAGGAGCAGAACTTATTTAACTTCTGGATGCTGAGGCATCCGGGGAGACGGGAAAGTACATGCTCTTCTGCCACTCACAACACATGGTCCAGAATAGACTTCTGGTTGACGTCACAGGAGGTCAGCACATGGACGCACACTGTGGAACACCTGCCTTGAACCCTCTCAGATCATGCCCCGGTCCGCCTGGTGCTGGACCTCCCCACACATACACCTAGACAATTTACATGGCGGCGGAGACATTGTTAGACCAGGTTTTTAATGTCGAGGTACGCCTAGCCATCAAAGAATATTTTGAATATAATACTGGATCAGTTACTAGCGCGCTTACGTTATGGGAAGCCTTCAAAGTGACAGTGAGTGGGGTATGCATAGGTAAACTAAACGGTGTATTACAAGACATTCACCAGCAACTTACTAAATTAGAAAAAACAATACAGTCGCTGGAGAGAGAACATGTGCGAACATCGAATGCTGCACTATTGGCCGCAATCAGGGAGAAAATGACCGAATACCAAGCGGCTGCAGACAGTGAAGTCAGATTCTTATTATGCAGGTACACAGCGAGTAGATATGGGGAGGGGGCTCGCCCAGGGCACACGCTAGCAGCACGGCTACAAAATGAACGCACTCCAACACACATAGATAAGATAATGGACGCTTAAGGTGGTGAGCACTATGACACGCCAGCGTTTGCGGGGGTGTTCACAGACTACTACACACAGCTCTATGCCTCACGACAATCTGCCCCAGATAATGAAACTATAGAGTATTTGGAGGAGGTGGCTCTAGCGTGGCTGTCGGATGCGCGAAGGGACTATTTTATGCAACCGATCACTGAGGACGAGGTTAAGGAAGCATTAAGGTCCCTGCCTAATGGGAAAGCCCCTGGCACAGATGGCTTAACAGGCGAATTCTATAAAGAATACAGTGACATCCTGGTACCTTATCTTCTCATGCTGTATACAGAGGCCTATGAGCAGGGAGTGATTCTGCCTACCCTCAAAGAGGCCCTGCTAATAACACTCCTTAAACCAGATAAAAGCCCTGACCAATGCTTCATATAGACCTCTCTCACTCATCAATACTGATGCTAAAATCTTAGCTAAGATATTGGCCACTATAATGCAACCCCTAATGCAGCACCTAATCCTACCAGCTCAATCAGGATTTATCCCCTCGCACTCTACCACTCACAATCTATGCACAATCTTTGCTCTTTTCCACCAGCTGATTCCTGAGTTGCCTGCCGCGGCGGCATACGTCGACGCTGCCAAAGCATTCGACTGTGTTGGATGGGTGTACATGTTTACGGTCCTTCGACAAATGGGGTTCCCGCAGAGCTATCTCCGTAGTTTTCAATTATTATATAGCAGGCCGGTTGCGAGAATATGGGTGAACGGCACTAAAACGGATACCCTGACCATCAATAGAGGAACCCGGCAGGGTTGTCCCCTATCGCCGCTGCTATTCACATTGGCTCTGAAGCCTCTGGCATGCAAAATACAGCAGTGCCACGCGGCAGCGGCACTCCAGTTCCGGACGCGGCCTATAGGAATATCACTATATGCGGACGATATGGTTTTGTACGTTCGCAACCCAGAGGAAAATCTGATGCCCTTGCTAAGGGAATATGGTCCAAATCGGCGGTCATTCTGCTAACACCCTGTACCACACAGTTCCCATTGGACTTTCCCTTGCTTTGGCAATCAGATCAGGTTAAATATTTAGGAATCTGGCGGCATAGGGATCCAGAGCTAGTGATCTGGGAACAAAAGAGCCCTTGCCAAGCTGGAGCACCAGGTGACCCATTGGATTCGACTGCCATTGTCACTGGCGGACCGCATAGCGATTCAGAAAATTATAATTTTACCGCGTTTTTGTACCTATTCCTCAACATCCCTATCCCACTTACACAACAATTTTTTTGACAAGTACAATCACAGCTTAACACACTCACGTGGGCAGTCCACCAAGTGGGTATCAGCTGGAAAGATCTGACACGCCCCTGTGCTCAGGGGGGGGGGTTCTGAGCTCCAGACCTACAACTATATACCTGTGCGCTCAAGCACACTATGCACATTATTGGCTGCACCCACATAACTACCTCCCACACGTTTTGATTGAAAATTATATTACGCATCCTGTTCCACCGGCCGCCCTTATTCCGCAAGCAACTACTGGGGCAATGCGTGCGGGGATCAACCAGGTCCTAAACACTATGGTGGCTTGGCGGGCACTTGGGAGGCGAGCCCAAAAGCTCCCACTCTACGCCACAGCCCTCTCACTAGTACAACACCCAAATATATCCGTAACGCACGAGCAGAGGGCGAGGACAACATTGGCTGAGAGTGGTTGGCGTACTATGGGTGACTTGTTTCACGAAGAACTTTTTATTAATCCCCCAGTCACTGCCCAGGACACTAGGACTGCTCCGCTGACTGTCTTCATCTACCTAAGACTGCGCCTGGCGAATAAACAATTATATCCATCATTCCCCTGGGAACCCAAATGCTCCATACCCTGCAGGTACTGCTGCAAGCACCAACGCGCGTCAGCCTCATCACTAAACTCTACGCTGCAGCACAGCAAGAGCAGTACAGGCAAGCTGAAAAGGCGATGGATAAGTGGAGTGCCAAGTTGGGCACACCATTATCAACTGCAGAGTGGACTTTCTGCTGCTCATTAACTGAGATGCTCACACCTAACTGTAATCTGCACATTATTCATTTCAAATTTCTGCAGCAAACATACTACACCCCAATGCAATTGCATAGATACATGCATGCGCTGTGCAGCAGCGCAAGCAGACTTTTTACACGTAGCATTGGCATGTGCTACAATAAAAGAATATTGGTGCCCGTTTTGCCTTCTGTTTCCCCTCGTGCCCCCATCTCCTGTGTCCATTTTGCTTTCTGTTTCCCTCGTGCCCCCATTCTGTGTGTCCATTTGTGCCTTCTGTTTCCCTCGTTGCCCCCATTTTTTGTGCCCGTTTTGCCTTCTGTTTCCCCTCGTGCCCCCATCTCCTGTGCCCGATTTTGCCTTCTTTTTCCCCTCGTGCCCCCATCTCCTGTGCCCGATTTTGCCTTCTGTTTCCCCTCGTGCCCCCATTCTGTGTGTCCATTTTGCTTTCTGTTTCCCCTCGTGCCCCCATTTTTTGTGCCCGATTTTGCCTTCTGTTTCCCCTCGTGCCCCCATTCTGTGTGTCCATTTTGCCTTCTGTTTCCCCTTGTGCCCCCACTCTGTGTGTCCATTTTGCTTTCTGTTTCCCCTCGTGCCCCCATTTTTTGTGCCCGATTTTGCCTTCTGTACCCTTGTTGCCTCTCTCCACTCCCGCCGCTGCGTCCCCTGCGGCCCCGCCCCCCTGACTGCCCATTCGCTGCCCCTGCCTCCCGCCTCCCAGCTGCTCCTCCCTCCCACCTCCCCATATATGTCGGCCGCTGCACGGCCGCGCCGCCTAAGGCAAGCCCGTCTGCGCCCGTCCGCGCCTGGACCGCGCCCAGTGCCAGAACCCCTGGGCCGCGCGCCCCCCGCTCCAGCCTCGAGGACCGACGCCGCTACGATTCCACCACACTCCACGCTCTCAACCCCGGACAGACACACAACTGCTTCAAGGCCGCCCCGAAACGCACTCATGGCCCCTTCACCTGCCGGAACTGCAGCTACACCAGCCTCAGAGCCACCGAAGCGCCCGCCAAGAAGGACCTCAACCACCTCCGATGCATGCTACTGAACACCCGCTCCGCAAGCAAACACGCCGTCGAGCTCTGGGACCTGCTCGACACATCATCACCAGACGTCGCCTTCCTGACAGAGACCTGGATGAACGACTCCTCCGCACCCGACATCGCCATAGCCATCCCAGACGGCTATAAGATCACCCGCAGAGACCACGTCAACGGAGTAGGAGGAGGAATCGCCATCGTCCACAAGAACTCCATCAGGGTCTCGACCAGCACCGACGACCTTCTCTGCACCGCCGAACACATGCACTTCCAGATCCACACGGACCCCAACACCACCCTTAGAGGCACCCTTGTCTACAGACCCCCTGGGCCCCGACCCCAGTTCAGCGACTCCATCGCCGACTTCATCAGCACGCACGCCCTGACCTCTACCGACTACATCCTCTTCGGAGACCTGAACTTTCACCTGGAGAACAACAACGACAGCAACTCCACCACCCTGATCGACAACCTCGCCAACCTCGGACTGAGACAGCTCGTCACAACACCGACTCATTCCGCCGGCCACACGCTCGACCCCGTCTTCTCCTCAAGCTCCCACGTCTCCTTCAGCCACACCACGGAACTCCTCTGGACCGACCACTGCTGCATCCACTTCACCTTCCAGAAACCCACCACACACCACCGCACCCAACAGATTCCACGCCGCTGCTGGAGCAAAGTCACCTCGCTCTCAGCCCTCCCTCCGACCCATCCAACACCGATGACGCTGCCTGCAACCTCAGACGATGGATAGACGACTGTGCCAACTCCCTCGCCCCGCTGAAAAAACTCACCTACAGCGACACCACCAAAAGAGCCAGCTGGTTCACCCCGGAACTCCTAGCTTCCAAGCGTACCTGCCGGAAACTAGAGAAGAAATGGCACAGTGATAAGACACCGGACAGCCACGCAGCCCACAAAGACGCCATCCGTAACCACCACCACCTCATCAGGTCCGCCAAGAGAATCTCCTTCAAAGACCGCCTCGACAACAACGCACACAACAGCAAGGAGCTCTTCAACATCGTGAAGGAACTCTCCAACCCCAGCTCCAACACCAACGACATCCCGCCGTCGCAAGCCCTGTGCGATTCCCTCACCACCTTCTTCCACCGCAAGATCGCCGACATCCACGACAGCTTCAACACCCAGACAGCCCCTACTAAGATAGATACACCAGACCCGCCGCACACCATCGACCATGACCCCTTGCCAGCCTGGGCCAGCGTGAACATCGATGACACCATCAAGACCATGAGCACAATACACTCCGGCTCCCCGTCAGACCCTTTCCCGCACCACATCTTCAACAAAGCCAGCAGCTCCATCGCACCCCACCTGCGCAACGTTATCAATCTCTCCTTCGAGACCGCGACCTTCCCAGAGAGCTGGAAACACGCAGAGATCAACGCCCTACTCAAAAAACCCAAGGCGGACCCGAGAGACCTCAAGAACTTCCGGCCCATCTCCCTGCTTCCGTTCCCAGCCAAGGTCATCGAGAAGATCGTCAACAAACAGCTAACCCGATACCTCGAAGAAAACAGCATCCTGGACCCATCCCAATCAGGGTTCCGCAGCAACCACAGCACTGATACTGCCCTCATCGCCGCCACTGACGACATCAGGACCCTGCTGGACAACGGTGAGACCGCAGCCCTCATCCTGCTGGACCTCTCCGCCGCCTTCGACACTGTCTGCCACCGCACTCTACGCGCACGCCTCCACGACGCAGGGATCCGAGACAAGGCCCTGGAATGGACCACCTCCTTCCTCGACGGCAGAACCCAGAGAGTCCGCCTCCCACCTTTCCGATCCGAAGCCTCCAAGATCATATGCGGCGTACCCAGGGGATCTTCCCTCAGCCCAACACTGTTCAACATCTACATGGCCCCGCTCGCACGCATCGCCAGACAGCATGACCTCAACATTATCTCCTCTGCCGATGACACTCAACTGATCCTCTCCCTCACCAAGGACCCCCTCGCCGCCAAATCCAATCTCCATGAAGGAATGAAGGCCGTCGCCGATTGGATGAAGATCAGCAGACTAAAGCTGAACACGGACAAGACAGAGGTCCTCATCCTCGGCTCCAACCCCTCAGCCTGGGAGGACTCCTGGTGGCCAACGACGCTGGGAGCAGCCCCGACACCCACCGACCACGCACGCAACCTGGGAGTCATCCTCGACTCAACGCTCTCCATGGCCAAGCAAGTCAACGCAGTCTCCTCCTCCTGCTTCAACACCCTCCGCATGCTTCGCAAGATCTAGAGGTGGATCCCGACAGATACAAGAAGAACAGTCACCCAGGCCCTCGTCAGTAGCAGACTTGACTATGGGAACGCCTCTACTCGGGAGCCCCGGCCAAGCTCATCAAGCGACTGCAACGCATACAAAACGCCTCTGCACGCCTGATCCTCGACGCACCACGCCACAGCCACATCACCCCCACCTGAGGAACCTGTACTGGCTCCCCGTCGACAGGAGAATCTCCTTCAAACTCCTCATCCACGCACAAAAGGCACTCCACAAGACTGGCCCAGCCTACCTCAACAGACGACTCCTCTTCTACGTCCCCAACCGCCAGCTCCGCTCCGCTGACCTCTCCCTCGCCACCGTCCCTCGCATTCGAAGAACAACCACCGGCGGCAGATCCTTCTCACACCTCGCCGCCAAGACCTGGAACACCCTTCCACTAAGCCTACGACAGACCCAAGACCTGCTGACCTTCAGGAGGCTACTCAAGACCTGGCTGTTCGACCAGTAGCAGCACCCCCCCCCTTTTCTCTCCCCAGCGCCTTGAGACCCTCGCGGGTAAGTAGTGCGCTCTACAAATTCTGTGATTGATTGATAAGGTGCTGAAGGTCTTACGTGATATGCTGTCAGAACCATTAACCAACACTCCACGACTCTGTTTATTAGGGCTGTTAAAGGTTAAGTCAGTGTTAAATCGCAGGCTGATATCCATCGCTATTCTGCTGGCCAAACGACGAGTTGTGATGAAGTGGGATAGCAGGAAAGCTTCCAATGTTAAAGACTGGATAACAGACTTGGTCTATTCCAAAGAGCAGTTAACGACGTATGCAGAAGAAATACCATCAGCCTCAAGACCAAAAGACATTTGGGGGCATCAGAGACAATACCTACAAACACAAGGTGTGGTTTAGATAGAGAGGGTGGATGGGGCCCGATCACATGCTGTTTGCTGGTATGATATGTATTGTGTAAGTGAATATGTTCAATATGGAAGTTATTGTCAACAGATCTTGGGCTATATCATACTGTGCTGTGCATGTAATGATGGTGGAAAGGTATGCATAATTGAACTGTGTTAATCATTTGCAAAACTATACTTATTTAATTTCATATTATTTCAGTTGCAAGATGCTAGGTTTGTAAGGGGATTAGGGTGGAAAGTTAATTAAATAATAATTGGTTAACAATTAATTATCAATTAATTATTTAATTTATTTTCAATATGTAAGATACGGAACAGTTTTTTTTTGTTATATTTTAGGTGCAGGCTGGTAGGTTTGTAGGAATACAAGGTGGGAAATTAATTAGTTAATAATTGGATGACAATTATTTATCAATTGATGTTTATTTTTTATTGACTAGTAATTATGTAAATTGATTAATTGTTTGTAGGTTTATATACATATTTTATTTTTTTGTTAATTCATATTTTTTATATTAAGAGTTTAATATTTTTTCTACATTCATGGGGTTACTCATATATATAATGTGTTTGAAGTGAAGTGGCTTCTCTAATCATTCTTAGACTGCAGTAGGACTAGTAAAATGTTTACTTCTTTGCAGTTCAACACTTTCCCTACTGTTGCACTGTTTGGAGTGAGAATAGGACATTTCACCCCCGGTGAAATCAAACACTTTCCCTACTGTTGCATACATTAGAGTGGGAATAGTAAGTTGTACCCCTCCAAAGTCCAACACTTTCCCTACTGTTGTTTAGACTGGAGGGAGAATAGTAAATGTAACCCAGCGGAAGTCCAATTCTTTCCCTACTGTTGCACTGACTGGAGTAGGAATAGTAAATCTAACTCTTCTGAAGTCCAACACGTTCCCTACTGTTGCATGTTAGAGTGGTAATAGTATATTTAATATTCTTAGACTCCAATAGTTTTCATAATATATATTAAATAGATTTTTAGCATTAATTATTTTATATTTTTATATTTTTTATTATTTGTTTTTATTTTTAAATGAATTTGAATGTTTATAGTATTTGTAGTAAATACATTTTGGGGATTTTTCAAGTTTAAATATTTTATTTATTATCTAAATGTATTCATTTATGTTTTCTTATTTGATTGTTTATATTTTTACAGTTGTATTGTATGTATATATATATGTGCTGCTTATATGGGGCCTCTCACCCCGGGGTCCATGCAGCAGCAGTGCGCATCCGGACGAGGCAGCCCGCCAATAGTAAAAATATAGTCCCACTGTCACCCTGCACATTCCGGCAGCGCGTTGCAAATCAGTTATTTCATTTCATATCACCCATATCCAGCCATATGGTACAAAGGAAACACCCAGCGTATTTCAGCTAACCTGTTGCCTTGCTCACGGGTGAAAAACCACTCTCGCCGTGGGTAATTTAAAGTGTAACATATGATATACAGTGAAAACAAAAGAGGGACTTGCAGGTTGAATATACAAAGCATTTTCCATGGTGGCCATGTTAGGATGATGATAATTGTATACAGAGTATATCTCAATCTTCATAATAGTCATGATAAAGAGATATATCCATAGTGGGAAGCAAATAACGACATGAAACAAACATCAAATATAAAATATAAAATGTAAAGTCCAATTACCACTATTGTCAAATTAAGTCCCAGTGAGTAATGTCACCACCATATTCCAGTTCCTGATCGGTTGCCACAATGTAGGACACGTAGTATGCTGCGTAAAGTATACATTCTATGTCTTACATATTAAGACAAAACTCAAAAACCTGCAAACCCGTCATGTTTGATCATGGTGACTTATAAAATTACACAACCTGTATGGGCTCATAGTCAAGAAAATACATGAGGCAGAAGTCTTCTGCCAATTAAACCATAATGCACAATAAGTCATATATGAGTACACTGTGTGGCAAACATATCCAAATATTGGAATTCTATCTGGGTGCAAATCATTAAAAGCTTATTGCAACCATAAATAGGACGGATGTGAAAAGGCATATGTTGTTTGACAGTGATTCCAATAATTACAAATTGCATAGACATGATCAAGCCCAGGTGGGCAAAATAAAATTGGGACACTAAATTCATAAAAAAATAGAGAGAACAATGTAATGTCTTAGCTTCATGGTCCCTCAAGAATAACAGGTACTCATCTCCTGTATTCTGCAACCCTGCAAAGCAAGATAGGAATATGTGGAAATATGCAGTGATTAAAGAGAAAAGAAGAGAAAGGCTTCAATAGTGACTAATGTGTGCTAAGTAAATCTTACAGTAGACTCACTAAGAAAGGAGGAAAGAGCTATATCTTAGAACAAGAGATCGGGATAAGAATTTCATGTCAAATGACTGTGTAATTTCTTGTCCATATTCTAACCCTGGCTTCCCTATCCGTACCTTTCCATTTGACAAAAAGATCATCTATGTAACAAATCCACATGACAACTTGGGAGTGAAACTCCTCAATTGCCTCTGCTGCCTGCTGCTCCCACCATCCCATGAAGAGACCAGCATAACTGGAAGCAAAGCAGGTTCCCATCATTGTTTCCTGCTTTTGCCTGAAGAATTTATCCTCAAACATAAAGAAGTTGTTTTTCAAGCAAAATTGATTCATTTCAAGTATTTTGGTGTGAAAAAGCAATGAAAGAGACCTTGCTCTAAAGAAGTGTCTACATGCTAAAATACCATCAGTGTGCTTGATACTCGTGTAGAGACTGTTGACATCAAGGGTCAGCAGTAGTAAGTCCTCTTCCCATCTTACATCCTCAATCCTGTTAAGGAAATCCCTACTATCTTTGATTGAGGAGGGCAGTGTAATTACAAATGAGCGTAAATAGTAATCTATGTATCGTTAGGTGTTTTCAAGGGATGAGCCTATTGACGAAACAGTGCGTCTCCCTGGTGGATTTGTGGGCTTTTTGTGTAGGTTGGGTAACAGGTAGAGGATGGGTTTTTTAGGATGTTCAGAATGAAGGAATTTAAATTCCTCCCATTTGATAAGTCCCCTATCTCTCCATTCAATCAATTTGTCATGGAACAGCGCATTGGATTTAAGGATACTAGCTCGATCGGTAACCTCATAACAATCACTGCTATTTAGTTGTTGGTTTCCTTCTGCAAGCTACTGTTCTCTGGAGAGGATAACCACGTTCCCTCCCATGTCAGATTTCCTGATTATGACTCTGGTGTCATTTTGAAGATTCCTTACAGCTAGCCTTTCTGATTTGGTTAGATTATCATGGAGCCATGTGCGTTTTCTGGACAATTTCTTAACGTATTTAGTGGCCATAGCTTCGAATGTGCCAATAGCATCATAGCCCATATTAGGGGTGAAGGTGCATTTACTTCTGAAATTGCTGGGGAAGGTCATTCCAAATCCATTTCTTGATCAGCCAGATTAAGGAATCTGTTGCCTGCGTATATCTCTTCAGAGTCAAGTTCTGCCAATGTAAATAAGGTGTCAATATCACTTATAGTTAAATTGCTAGGTTTGTTTTGAGGAATTTGTTATGGTTTGGGATTGTTTTTCAAATAGAACCATTTTCTCAATTTTAACTTTCTTACAAAGTGGAAAAGATCAATAAAATTTTGTACATACCTGAAGTTATTAGTTGGGCAGAATGATAACCCCAATTGTAGGACTCCCACCTCAGTATGACTAAGTGATTTACCACATTGGGGGTGTCATCCATTATTGTCCTTTCATCTGTCCCTGTGTTGTAATTCCCAAGGGGATGGTGTTCCTGTTCTTGTGTCCTATTCCGTTTTTTTGTGTGCCTCTGCCTCTACCCTTTTCTCTTCCTTTTCCTTTTCCCTTGCCTTTATTCCATTGTTGTTGGTTTCTTTCTTGACCCATTGTTGCAGTTCCTGTTATCCTTCTGCTGAGGGTGACGGCCAGTAAGTAGTTAAAGTTATAGTTAGTATCAAAGTTTTCCCCTGCAGTCCCAGTGATGATTGGGTGCCCTGCAGGTGCCCACTTTAAATGGCCACGGCCCGGGGATGGGGTCCCCAGGGACCAATTTGGCCCAGGGAGGGGGGCTACGCAGCTCTCCTCCCCATCTGTAGATGGCTGGGCCCAGGGGAGTTGGTCCCTGGGGCCAAAATTGGCCGAGGGAAGGGAGAGCCACGCGGCCCCCCTCCCGTAATAATTTGTTTTATAAATGCCAGACCAGTAAGTCGCCTAGGCCCCACCCCCTTTCTCCACCACTCTGCAAACATGCAAACAAGCCTCCTGGCACACTGCTGGTTGGAGGATGAAGTCCCCTTGGCCTCAGAGTGTCCTTGGGGGCCAACAAGCCCTCCTGTTTGCTCCAGTAAGTCCCACAGAGTGTGATCGCTGAGAGGACTTTGGAGGCCACGCCCCCTTTCTCCACCACTCTGCAAAGGTGCCTCCTGGTTGGGGAATGAAGTCCCCTTGGCTCCAGAGGCTCATTGGGGGCCAACAAGCCCTCTTGTTACCTCCAGTAAGTCCCACAGAGCGTGATTGCTGAGAAGACTTCGGAGGCCACGCCCCCTTTCTCCACCACTCTGCAAACGCACCTCCTGGCGCACTGCTGGTTGGGGTATGATGGGGTTGGATGCTGAGGGTCCTTGGGGGTCAGGAACCCCTTCTGTTACCTCCAGTAAGTCCCAGACAGCGGGTTTGATGAGTGCTGGTTGAAGGCCCCACCCCTTTTATCCACCACTCTGCAAACTTGACTGCTAGTTAAAAAAACATGGAAATTCACTGGAAAAAAAAGATTACAGGAACATTATAGTTAAGAAATGGAATTTGAAAAACGAAGAAATTCACCGAAAAAAACAAAGGTTCCAGGGACGTTATAGCTAGGCTCAGGTTTCACTCGTATAAAACCAGTGAAATTCAGCAGGTATAGTTAGCTGAGCTAACTATAACTCACGCCCCAGCAATGCACTTCTTATGACTTCACATATTACATCAATCATGACATGGTCAGTGACATCACTGATGACATCTCAAATTACGTCACTGATGACATCATCCACAGAAGCACTGGTGCACCCACTCACACCCCCATAGAACCTTTCATATACCCACTCCCACACAGCCATTCACAAACCCATTCACAGACCCATACTGGTACTTATATATCCACTCACTGATTCATAGATCTATACACACATCCACTCATTCACCCATACAGCCACTCATACACACACTCACTCACTAATACAGCCACTGACATAACCACTCACACATCCATACAGCCACTCACACACTGAGTCAGTCACCCATTGAGCTACTCACACACCTACTCACTCACCCATACAGTTAATCACATAGCCACTTACTCACCCATACAAATACACACACACCCACTCACTTACTCATACATATACTAACACGTCTTCACTCACCTATACAATCACAGAAAGAAGCAAACACTCACCCATACATCCACTCTCACATTCATTCACTCACCCATACACTCATTCACCTATACTGCCTTTCACATACCCAGTTACTCACCCATATGCCACTGACACATCCACTCACTCACCCACACAGCCATACACACACTCACTCAACCATACAGCCCCTCATACATGCACTCACTAACCGATACAGCCACTGACTGACTGACTCACTCATCCATTCAGGCAGTCACATACCCCCTCACCCACCCGCACAGACACTCAGACAACCATACAGGTACTCAGACAACAAATCACTCACCCATACAGCCACTCACGTACCCACTCACACATCTATTCAGCCACTTAGACACCAACTGACATACTGATACAGACATTCACACAACCAGTCACTCACCCATACATTCATTGAGACATCTATTTACTCACTTATACAGTCAGTCATACACCCACTGAATAATCCATACAGGCACTCATACACCCACTGATTTACCAATACACATTTTAAAAACACTCACAGTCACTCGATGATGTCATGAGTGATGTCATTTGAGATGTCATCAGTGATGTCATCAGTGATGTCATCAGTGATGTCTCTGGCCATGTCATGAGTGATGCAATATGTGAGGTCATAAGCAGTGCATTGCAGGGGCAAGAGTTATAGTTAGCTCAACTAAATAAAACCACGGAATTTCACTGGTTTTGTATGAGTGAAACCTGACCCTAACTACAACGTCCCTGTAACCTTTGTTTTATTCAGTGATATATATATATATGTATATGTGTACATGTGTATATATATATATATGCTTTAAATAGGATTATCCCATCAACAAATAACCATCCGGCACTCCAAAAGGTACTGGTCACTCGGTAGTTTATTTTGTGACGTTTTCAACATCTACGCGTTTCAGCAGTCTCACGCTGCCTTGTTCACGATGCCTGAGCGCCATGACTTTTTCATTAAAATACTCAATACAACAGTGGACATTGACAAGGGACTTCAAAACACAGTGGTCTACATGCAGTCCTATTTTCCCTGTGAAACGGCTGCCATCTTGGAACATGTTTTGTTTAAACACATAATGATTCATACATACAGTTCAAACTTACACTTGACCATCATTACAATGCTTTAAAAGAAACGGGTATTTAAACACCATTCCAATTTTAACAATATTAATAGTTTAAATGGTCAACTAATCAGGATAAATATAATTCGCAGAAATATTTGTTTCTTACTTTTTCAATCCAGTATTTCTGTTGATCATTTTAAATTTACATCATTGTCCATGGTCTCAATTTTTATCTGTTTCATATAATCATTATTCCTACCGTTGGTTTCTAAATTAAAATGCAAATGCAAAACTCATTCAACACTTGTTGAAGAGAATACCTTTTACCAACGCATATACAGTACAATTCTTGGTCATAAAGTGCTAGTACTTTAGTGCAAATCAATCACTTTTCCTACCTGAGATTTACATATATTATTCTATAATACTTATTGAAAGTGCAAGTGCTTATAAATATATTTGTTTTATAACCTATCTAGGAAAATAAAAACCTCATATATTTTTTCAAAATGCTCACAAAGGGAGACTATTTCTAAACACGAACCATATTACTTAACAATATCTTATCCATAAAGTGCAAGTGCTTTGATATACAAGAAAGGGTTCATTTCATCACCAATCTTGAATATTTGTCTATAATACATAATGACAAAAAAGTGCAAGTGCTACATAGTATATTATTTTTTCAAAAAAAGTTATTTAAAAAAAAAAAATTTATTTCATATACCTTCTAAAAACACTTTAAATTTTTTTAAATTTTTTTTATCTCTAAATTACTCCAAATATCACAAAATACTATGGTTCTTAAAAAAGTCTCACATTTCCTCTCCTATAAGCATACTCTAGCACTTTTAAAACCCAAGACATGCATTGGAAATTGTATATAGGAAGACATTTATGTCCCATTCAAATTTATGTAGCCACGTCCCTTATCTTACATTCCACCAACAAATAAAACAGTCTAAAAAAAGAACAATGATTTCACTATGTGCAGATTTATCCTCAATCTCTTATTTCCATCATTTTTCTAATACAAGCAAGTAAACAAATCCTCATCTACATTTAAACCGTGAGGTTCCTTGCTATTGAACTCCAGTATAAAATATGTTTCTAATTTTCTGAGTTCTTTTTCTTTATCCCCACCTCTTCTCTTCCTGGGGATTTCTGCTATACAGCTATACTGCAAGCTAGAGGGATTACTTTGGTGATGGGTTTCAAAGTGCCTTGCAATTGGATATGTTCTATCCTTATTTACAATCGCTCTCCGATGTTGCAAAATTCTCTTATATACAGGTAAGGTTGTACTTCCTATATAAATTTTTAGACACGGGCACTGTAATAAATAAACAACAAAACTAGATCTACAGGTTAGGAAGCTCTTAATAGTGATGGTTTTATTAAAAAATTTCCTAAAATCGGTACGGTTCATGCCATGTTGGCATGCCTTGCACTTAAAACATTTTTTAAAACCCAGTTTCTGTTGGAGCCACATAGGGGCTCCCCCTTTCCTTTCCTGATATTCACTTTTTACAATCAAATCTTTTAATGATTTGGATTTCCTATAGGTGATATCTGGGTATTTCTTCACTTTAGAACCCAGTACTGGATCATTCCTTATCAGATGCCAGTGTCTATTTAAGATGGATCTGATTTCTTTATGATTGATATTAAACGTTGTTATAAATCTAGGATTCTCCAGATTTTTTTGCTGTTTAATATCATTCTTCCTCTTTGATGTTCTAGATGGTTCGAACAGTATTTTTTGTCTCTCTAGATTCCTGGCTTTCGTGGCTGCCCCCTTAATAGCCTTAGGTGAGTACCCTCTCTGGACAAATCTATCTGTCATCTCCTGCTCTATTTTATGGTACTCTTCCTGATTGCTACATGCCCTTCGTGCTCTATAGAACTCCCCAAAGGGGATGCTCCTAATCAGCGCTGCCGGATGGGCACTATCCGCATGAAGGATGGTGTTGCCCGCTGTAGCCTTTCTAAAAACAGTGGTCTCTAATTTCTCTCCTACAGATTTTATTCGGATGTCCAAAAAATCTATTGTGGTTTTACTATACTGTCCCACAAATTTTAAATTAAGAGCATTCCGGTTAAGGTCTTCGATGAATAATTCTATGTCCGTTTCCGTACCCTGCCACAGTACGAAAACATCATCAATAAACCTAACCCATAGTAAAATATGTTCTGACCATTGTTCCAAGGGCGGCCCTCCAAGCACCTGCTCCTCCCACCAGCCAAGATGTAAATTAGCATAACTGGGGGCGAAGCAGGTGCCCATTGCCGTGCCCTGTTCTTGTAAGAAAAGTTCCTCTCCAAATAAAAATATATTCTTGGTCAGGCACCACTCCATTAATTCTAAAATCATTTGATTATGCTTCAGGAATCTAATTGGTCTCCTATTCAAAAAATACTCAGTTGCTTTCAAGCCATCAATATGTCTTATACTGGTATATAACGTGGAAATATCAAGGGTTAAAAATACCATGGTGGTTTCATTCCAACGTATATCATATATGTATTTAAGAAAATCCGTAGAATCCTTGATAAATGAGGTCAAAGTTCTAACAATTGGATTTAAAAAATAATCAATGTATCTAGACGCATTTTCAAATAAGCTGCCACATGAAGAAATTATCGGTCTCCCAGGTGGTGTTGTCATGCTATTATGTACCTTTGGGAGCATATAAAAAACAGGTATTGTTGGCTTATCTTTTTTGATGAATTTAAACTCATCCCAGCTCAGCAATTCTTCCTGTTTCCAAACATCCAATCTTTTAAAAAATTGTTCCTTCACTCCTTCATATTCCTTCATACTGATCCTGCAGTAGCATTCTTGATTATTTAGTTGGCTGAGCGCTTCTTTCTTGTATAGTTCGCGACCCCACAGCACAACATTTCCTCCTTTATCAGAGGGTTTAACCAATATTCCCTCCTCTTTTTGTAATTTAGTCACTGTTTTGTGAAATAAAGCTTTTTTGGATTCATTTTCTTTTTCTTAAAACTGGCCTCATAGTACAATTGTTTGAGATCTTTTGTCACATTTTCACCAAAGATATCCAAATTGTCTCTTGCCAGCTGCGGAATAAACCTGGAGGGTGGTCTAAATGGGGTATGATCTTCTCTTTCTAGCCCTGCTGTCATTAATTCTGGATGTTCATTGCCTTCAGGTACATTATTTATATTCTCCACATCCAAATTGTCATCGTTCAATAATATTAGTAAATCCGTCAGGAGAGGTGCATCACTCACACTTAGGAAATTAGATTCATTAGGAGGGTCCATTAATGTTCCCTGAGTCGGTGGGTTAAATGAAATCCGATTTACATGTAGTTTAGATAATTTGAGTTTCCGAATAAATCGATATAAATACATTCTACTGTTAGGATAATTAAAATCATTATCATCGCAGAAGGAGAGTCCTAATCCCAATATCGATTGTTCCTCTTCTGTTAAATTCACAGTACTCAAATTTATAATCGTATTGTCATTGATTACTTTTTCATGGATTTCTTCGCAGTGGAGCGCAGAGATCTTTTGTTTGCCAGTCTTGAGCTCCTCCTGTATCCCTCACCTCCTCTTCTTTGTCTCCTCTTCCTCGGCCTCTTCCTCTCCCGCGCCCTCTCCCCAGACGATGGTCCGTTTGTTGCTCCAATAGCATAAAACGGAATTCATCAGTGACGGCCAGTCTTATGTCTCTAGTCCCCCTTCCACTTTGATCTTCCTGTTCTTGTTCGGAGCCAGTGTCTGAACTGGCTTCACTTTGAGAGATAGCCTGTTGGTTAACAGGGCCGCTTTGGATCTTTGATCTTCTTTCAGAATCGAATTTTTTTGCGAATGTATAAATTCGCCCTGACTCATAATCCAAGCGATCGCGCAGGAATTTAGTAGCCTTTCTATCTTTTATGCGCTTTTCATATTTTTCCAGCCTATTTTTCATATCACTCCTGAATTTACTCACTTTGACTTTATCTTCATTTTTCTCCAAAATATCATTTAATTCCTTTATTTGAATAATCACATCCTGTCTCTCTTTTTCAGCATATTTGACTAGAATGCGAATCATATTCGTAGAGCTGGTCGCACTGTTTCAAGCCCATTCACATAACATCTCTGATTGTGGATTTTCATACGTGGGGGTGATCATTATTCGTAATCCACGAGGGACTCGCCCCACTTGTAAATACTGCCGTAAAGATGCCACTTCCCACCATCGTGAAATCTCTCTTTTTTTGAGCTTCTCGTACTCTTGTAGTTGTCTATTTAAATCATTTGTACCCCTAGGGGCTAAAGCCCCCTTCTCTTTTTGCAATGGTAGAGCGGTTTCCTCAAAGAGTTTCAAGGCTTCCTGTTGCCTCGCTGCACATTCCTCGTCACTCATTATACAATCGGTGTTTTTCCCTTTTGCTGGGATTTGTTTTTACTGAACTCGAGTTAGACAACTTCTGAGTCCCTTATTCATAGTTCGTTTTACTCCCCAGCCCGACTCCCGCTGCTGTGTTCACTTTCGCCCGCTTACCGGAGTTTTGCCGCAAGTCGTGCACCACGATTCCGAGATCCTCTGACCACCGGCTCCAGGTTCTTACTTGCGGTCTCCACACTCCATATGGCTATCGGCAATGTTCCAATACAGCAAAAACGGGGGGCGCGCCTGTCTCTTTCACGTTTTCTGGTTTGGCGATTCACACTGGCGCGCTTCCAAATCGTCGGTGGTGCCGGTCATGAAACGTTCCGCCACGTTTCCAAATACTTTAAATAGGATTATCCCATCAACAAATAACCATCCGGCACTCCAAAAGGTACTGGTCACTCGGTAGTTTATTTTGTGACGTTTTCAACATCTACGCGTTTCAGCAGTCTCACGCTGCCTTGTTCACGATGCCTGAGCGCCATGACTTTTTCATTAAAATACTCAATACAACAGTGGACATTGACAAGGGACTTCAAAACACAGTGGTCTACATGCAGTCCTATTTTCCCTGTGAAACGGCTGCCATCTTGGAACATGTTTTGTTTAAACACATAATGATTCATACATACAGTTCAAACTTACACTTGACCATCATTACAATGCTTTAAAAGAAACGGGTATTTAAACACCATTCCAATTTTAACAATATTAATAGTTTAAATGGTCAACTAATCAGGATAAATATAATTCGCAGAAATATTTGTTTCTTACTTTTTCAATCCAGTATTTCTGTTGATCATTTTAAATTTACATCATTGTCCATGGTCTCAATTTTTATCTGTTTCATATAATCATTATTCCTACCGTTGGTTTCTAAATTAAAATGCAAATGCAAAACTCATTCAACACTTGTTGAAGAGAATACCTTTTACCAACGCATATACAGTACAATTCTTGGTCATAAAGTGCTAGTACTTTAGTGCAAATCAATCACTTTTCCTACCTGAGATTTACATATATTATTCTATAATACTTATTGAAAGTGCAAGTGCATATATAGATGTGTGTATATATACATATATATATATATATATATATATATATATATGTATATATGTGTGTAGATATATTTATGTATATATAATATATATGTGTTTATATATTACCTAATGGCAGTTGCCAGTAGGTAGTTATAGTTAGGACCTAGTTTCCATAGGAAAAGCATTTTTTGACTTGGCTATAACTTTGGCATTATTTGACCAATCTTATTGAAATTTTACATTAAAAGTGTCACGGTAGGTGCTGGTTGTCATAAAAAGTTTGGCAGTGATCCGTGCAGTGGGGACCGAGACTTTGGGGTGCAAAATAAGGGTGCTTTGTAATGTTAATTCCCATAGGAACCTTTAGCCAAGCTACAGCCCGAACGGCTGAAAGGACTTACACCAAATTTGGCAGGGAGGTAGATGTTGGTTCAAGGAAGTGCCTTTTGCTTATTTGGTGTAAATCCGTTCAGTAGTTGTTGAGAAATGTAAGTTTAAAATTATAGTGCTATCTCTGGACGTGGATATTTCGCGATGATTTCGCAATTAATTGCGGATGCGCGTGCCAACGGGAATGCTCTGATTGGCTGGAGGGAACCTGTACAGAAAGTTGCAGCCGCCATTTTATTGCTCGATAATGGTTCCCGGGGCTGAAAATTTCGGAAAAAGCTAACATAAGGGGTCAGAGTAGAGGTACTCTGACCCCATGTTTGAGAAATGGGGGTGTTAGTGACACAAGTTATCTGTCCAAAATTGATTTTTTTAATCATGGCGATATTCACGATGACGCCGTAACCGCCAGTGTGGCCCCCCCATGTACCATCACGAGGACATCGCGAATATCACAGCGACACCGCGATTATTGGTGTTAATATAAAAAAAATACATCAGGGAATCATTAATACACATTGGTGTAGAGATATTGAGATTTTGATAAATGTTTTTATAGAGTTATTTATATAGTGAGTTATCTACTGTGATGGGTAGAATTAATTATATAGTTATCATTTTTTAATGTTGTTGTGCACACGACCCCCACGGAAAGTGCCCTTTGACTGCCGGCAAACTCCATAGAGTATCTTGTGTGGGAGGTGGCTTGGTTCTGGGTCTAGTGTGAACTAGATTGTCTCTCAAGTTCGTACTCCTTTCGAAGGCAAAAAGAGGTGGAGGAATCGGTTGAGAGACAATCTAGTTCACATTAGACCCAGAACCAAGCCACCTCCCACACAAGATACTCTATGGAGTTTGCCGGCAGTCAAAGGGCACTGTCCGTGTGGGTCGTGTGCAGCGTGTCCACAGACAAAGCACACAACCACAGTGGATATAGGTACCAACAGACCATGGTCACAGGTTCGACACACGAACTGTAAAAGTGAGAAGCTTATTTACTTGGTTACATGCCCATGCGGGCTTCGTTATGTGGGCATGACAACCCGTAAAATAAAACTAAGAATTTTGGAACACAAGAGTACCATTAGGTGCAAAAAACAAGCCACTAAGCTTACCAATCACTTTCTTGATCTCAATCATACAGTAGACGAACTGTGTTGGACTGTTTTAGAGCAACCATTTATTCCTGCTCATATTACAGATGTAACGAAATTTTTATTTCTAAGAGAGCAAAGATGGGTCCACAAATTATGCTGTGACAGCAGTGGTCTTAATGATGATATACCATGGACCATATTATATGAAGTACCCAAGAATATGATCTGTTTGTACCAACAAGTCTTTATTATATGTTTATATCTGACTATAGTTATCATGTGTTGCACTACAGACATTGTCCAGAATATGACAAATTTGTTGTCTTACAAAGTAACAAGAAACAATTGAGCCAGTATTATTGTTGCTTATTTTAAATTACACCCTGCAACGTCATCCAAAACGAGTGACAGCCAAAAAACTACGATTCCCATGAACCCTCGGCCCCGTGGGTAGTTCTATTTTAAACATCTAACGTCATCAGGCAGGGCCGTAGGCCAAGTCACTTTGCTCGTAACCACATACAGGTGCGCGAAGTGGTTACTGCCAACAGCTTGTGGGAGCCTATTTAAGATCGCGAGATTCGGCCATCAGGTACCTCCGGTCACAGCTCTTTAACCGTCCAGGGTACCGACGGAGAGGTAAGCGATCACAGCATGTAAATTTTAGTGACTGTATACTGTTTCAAGCTACGATTAGCTCTTTTGCATCTCTATTTTTACTGCTGTGTTAAGATTTTCTCACTGCTGCGTGATAGTTACCCTGATAGTTATAAACATATAAGGTTTGACTTCAGTGTTCCGTTTTTAATCAGTGAGCACCCTTCTTATACGTATTTATGATTTTTACACGGACCAATTCTGTAGAGTTTCTGGGCAACGCAGATACTTATCGACTACAGAGCGCGTTCCCAGCTGTGACAAGCTTCTGTCTGCATCGCCATATGGCTGTTGCTGAGCATATGTATACATAGTCCCAAAAACTAACGGGTTTTCAATATTACGTCCCGTTTTCTAGTCTGCTTGAGAACACTAGGTGTGGCATGTATCTTTGACCAGTTCTGAACAGTTACTGGCGTATGGAGTTTATGTCCCGTTTTCCGGCCCGTTTGAGAACAGTAGGTGTGGTATATATCTTTGCCCAGTCTAGAACAGCTACTGTTGTATGGAGTTTCTTGAGATTCTATATAAAAAAAGAACTCCATTACAACTAGAATCATTTTGCTTGGTCCGCTTTATTTTTAAAAGATTTACGAAACCGGACATTAAACGTAATTCTATTGAAACGTGCAGGGTTTTGACACAGCCACCAGTCTTGAGAGTTTTTATATTTGTATAGGAGTATGCACGACAAGCAGAGACAACATGTCTCAGCATTTAATTTCTTAAAATATACTGTTCTGTTCCTATTGACAATATTCCTATTACAATAGGCCATTGATTATATGTTAACGTGTACCTATGGGTTCTTTTACCACCGCGAGGTCAGTTTATGGGCGTTTTCTTTCTGTGATTGACCTGGTTAACAGGTTCTTAATGATATTGCGAATGTTGCAGGTGGGTCCGACTGAACAGTGATATTTTGGTCTGACACGTGTGTTATATCTAAGGTTTTTACCTTCCATCTTCCCTGTTTCTCTGCCTCTGCTGTTCAGCCAGTGAGAGTAGAATGTTAGTGTGGATGGTGATGTCATTGGAATGTGTGGTATGCTGTGAGTGGGACTGTCAGTTGGATCCTGGGCTGAGCAGCAGAGAAGCTGCTCCTGGTGGGGCTTTATTACATCTATACTGGAAAACCTATCTGAACATCTAAGATCAATAAACTTATCATCTGTAACCTATCCAAGTCTACTGGAACTCCTTACCTATGACATAACATAAATTGGACGACGAGTTGGATTCAAAACCATGTGTGAGGACTTACTTCAAGCTTGAAAAGGTTCTTTTATACAAGATTTTACTTAACCCCTTGGCCGCGGCGGTAATTCCACCGCGGCGAGGAGGGGTGGGGGTGAGCGCGGCGCCGCCATGCTCGTGACGGAACCACGCCGTCATGAGTCACGGGCGAGCTGTGCTCATGACGGCGTGGTTCCGTCACGACCCCGCCCACTCACTAATTCGCCCGCACAGGCGGGGAATCAGTCCCGCGTGGGTGGAGCTGCCGCAGCATGACGGAACCACGCCGTCATGAGCACACGCCGCCCGTGGCTCATGACGGCGTGGTTCCGTCATGCGCAGGGAAGGGGTTAAAAAAGAACTTACCGGGGGCGTGTCCAAGATGGCGGCGCGGTAGGACGCAGAATCGTGTCCCTCCGGCACCGCCGACCATAAGCTTTGCCATATCGCCTGCTTCCCGGACCATCGGATCCCGCAGACACCAGGAGTGGCTTGGTAACGCTGTGGGGCATCGCTGGGCCGACGAACGCTATTGTCGGTGCGACAGCGGAGGTGCTAGGAGCCCCCGAACAGCATGGGCCTTGGAGGCCTAGTGGATGACGGCGGTGGAGACCCGTGCCCAAGCCGGGAGAGCGACGCTGAGAGAGGAGCCGGTGGCGTAGCCTGGCGGCAGCGCCGGGTGTTGAGCGCCCGACAGTGGAGGTGCGCCCGGCTACGGGCGCTGACAGGGGGCTGTGAGCGCTGAAGCTTCCGATGTTGGAGGGAGCACACCGGGCTGCCCGCGATCCCCGGCGAGCTGCGTAAGGCCCTGCAGCGCGGATCCCGTCGAGGCAGAGGAGGAGGCCCGGAGTGGGACGCACAACAAGATCCTACCCTCGCACACCCACCGGAGGTGCACATCCTGGCCTAGGTGAGTGAGGTGGACTGCGGGGGAGGTCTGGAGACCCGCTGGTCGGCGGACGCCGCGCCCGGCTCCGGGGCCCCCACAGGACTGCGTACCCCCGCTCCACAAGAGGCGGGGTCCTTGATGCTTGCCGGAAGCCTGCCCTCCCCGCCGCTCCGGTCCGATTAGCACTGGGAGTGTGTGGTCAGGCCCGTACATGCGTGGTGGGCCTCTGGTTGGGTCTAGCGGTCCGCGAGTCGGCGGACGGGGTGATTAGCCTGTGGGCCCTGTGAAGAATGGCGCAGGCTGCGGGGGGCATCGCTGACTAACGCAGCGCATGGAGTGAGGGACACTACACCCGCTGCTGGAACCGAGGTCCCCGGCCGCAAGAGGAGGACCGGACACTGGCCTGACCTCCCGGGGGTCGGTTTGTTGGGGCACCACACGCCTGTGTAGAGCCGAGGCTCCTCTCGGGGAGTGCTAAGTAGAGGAGGACCCCATCTTGGGCGACTATGAAGGACGGGCTGGGGAGGTCCCCCATCGGTCCGCGGCCCAGTGGACAATCTGCGCCCAGTATATGCTGGCCCTCTTGGGGCTCCTCCGCTGAAGACACACCGTTGGGCCTCCCTGGATTAGTGCTGTCCCCGTCTCACTGGGAGGCAGCAGGAGCATAACGACCGGCACTGAGGGGCCCGTACATTCCATGCAGTTGCCGTTCCACGCTTGCCTTGGTGGCTGCAACGCCGGGGCCGGGACCGGTTACCCGGCGGAATTAGGCAGCGGCCTACGTCATGGCAGCAGCGCGTTCCAAAAGGGAGAAGTCGCTGAAAGAGCTTCTTTTGAAACAAGCTGGGCAGGCCCCATCCACGGGTGAGAAAGCTCAAGGACCGATGGAGGGGGATGACGCGCCGGCGACCAGGGGGTTTATGGTGGAGCTATTCGCAGCTATGAAAGAAGATATCCAGGACCTCCGGAACCAGCTCACAGCAGATCTAAAAGAAGTACGCCGAGAGGTGGACGACGTCGGGGAGAGGGTGGCGACGCTTGAGGAGCATGACGTGAGCAGGGACGAAGAGATCCACCACTTACAACAGGATGTCCTACGCCTACAAGAGCAGAACTTGGATCTCCAGGCCGCCGCAGAGGATTTGGAAAATCGGTCACGGCGGAACAATGTTCGGGTTAGAGGGGTGCCATGGAAAGAGGAGGGGGACGATCTCCGAGCCTATGTCGGGGCTCTATTCAAGCACATCTTGGGCGACGATGGCGAAGCTGACATACAGATGGACAGAGCTCACAGAGTGGGACTTCCCCGTGGCAACAAGGCGCCCCCGCCCGACATTCTTGTGTGCGTCCATGATTACCAAGTGAAGGAGCGCATAATACGAAAGGCGAGAGAGCCCCAACCTCTGCAGTTCCGCGGCCAGCATCCCGCCATTTATCAGGACTTAGCTGCTTCCACACTCTCAAAGCGCCGAGAGTTCAAAGTTGTGACCACATATCTCCGAGAACAGAATATTCCCTATTCTTGGGGACACCCTTTCCGTCTCATTTTTAAGCACGGGGGAAAGCTGCTGCAGCTTCGCTCACTCTCTGAGACGCTGGAGATCCTGGGCCTCGACGATGCCGGCCCGGTAGAGGTGGGAGAACGACCCAGGGTGCCTCGCCCACGGCGTAGCGATGGTTGGCAGCGCGTGGGAAAGGCAAACCCAGTCAAGAAACCCGATCAAGCTACGAGGGGTAAGGAGAGGGAGGCGGTCATTGCCACCCTTTCGCAAGCTTCAGAGCGTCCAGCCACTCCGTGAGCAGTGCTAATGATGGTTCCGGTTTGGGCTTCCAAGAACGGTGCCGGGGGGACGGTACGAACCACTTATGGACCTCTTGGATGCCCTCCCTGCAGGTAGGCGGCCACATCTTAGTCCCGCTCTAGGCCGGACCGGTGGGCCGTTCCCGTCCTGCTGGACTTCCTTTACTATGACAAACTTTGGTCATGTTTTCTCTTGGGCGTTGTTTTTGTTTATTGGGTTGGGGTGGGTTCTCTCCTCGGTGCGTTTCTCACTGCTGCAGCGTACATTGGCGACTTGCACGCGGCCCCCTTCTATCCCTTTCACGGCACAGGTCAGCGCGCGCTCCCACATAGCTCCCTGTCTTTTCTTCCGCCCCGCTGGATCTTAAAATAGTTAGCCTCAATGCTCGAGGCCTTAATAATCCAGTCAAACGGAAGGCGGTCTTGTCCTTATTAGAGTACTCGGGAGGAGACATCTGCCTCATTCAAGAAACTCACCTATTACAGGCCGACACCCACCGGATGAGGCATAGTCACTTCCCACTCCAGTTCTGGTCCCCTACAACTAACAAGAAAGGGGGAATGGCCGTTCTGGTTGCCAAACATTTCAGGGGCTCTGTGGTGGGGACAGTCTCCGAGATTAAAGGGCACCTACTAGCGCTGCGGCTGCGCGTAGGCTCTACTGCTTGCACGGTTGCTTCCATCTACTCTCCTAACGACCGTCCTGAGACGTTCTTGTTGGAGGCCTGTGCTGAGGTGCTGCATTCCCCGGACCCAGTGGTAATTATAGGAGGCGACTTGAACCTTGTGATGAATGGAGATCAGGATCGCTCTGGTTCTCGCGTGGGCAGCGCTGGCGCCCTATCCGCGAAAGGCGGAGATTGGCTGCGGGAGGTTGGGATTCGGTACGCCTGGCGCTGTTCGTACCCCACCGAAGTTGATTTTTCTTATTATTCGGCCGCACATAAAACGTATGCCCGTCTTGACTATTTTCTCGTTACTTCGTCTGCCTGGGCCCTGGTCACGGACTCTACCATCGAGCCACGGGGCCTTTCCGACCATGCACACATTACCCTAACGCTGCGCTTCCCCTCCGTAGGCTCGACTTTTATACCGCGCTGGCGCCTGCGTGACTCCCTGCTCCGATCCCCTGACGTAGTTACTGACATCCGGCGCTGCATCACGGACTATATGACGGTTAATGACAGGTCGAATACTTCGCTTTCCTCAGTGTGGGAGGCTCTGAAGCTGGTGGTGCGCGGTGCCTTTATCGCAAAAGCCGCTTATGACAACAAGTCCAGACGGGCGAAGCGGGCGGAACTCGAGGCTTCCGTCAAGGAACTTGAGACAATCCATAAGCGTACAGGCGCCCATCGTATCTAGCAGGAGCTAGAGAGAGAGCGCCTTCAACTGCGCCGTTTGGACCTCGACCGGGCAGAATATGCTGTAATCCGACTGAAAGTACTTTGTCGGCACCAATAAAGGAGGTCGGATGTTGGCGCACTGTCTGCGCAGTCAGCAAGAAGCGCACTCGGTCAAGTCACTGAGGGACACGCGTGGACTCCTCCTCACGGACGACGCCCACATAGTCTCGGCCTTCCGCTCTTTCTATCAATCACTGTATACGGCTGATCCCGCCATGTTGTCAGATCCCACCGAGTATCTGAGGGATGCTGCAGTCACACCACTGCCTGAGGGAGAAGCTGCCGCCCTTGAAGCGCCCATCCGTATTGAGGAAGTTATTTCGGCAATCGCCCGATTGAAGTTACAAAAGGCCCCGGGCCCGGATGGCTTTGGTGCCCTTTTCTATAAAACCTACTGCCCCGAAATCGCTCCGCTACTCACCCGCTTATTTAATTCATTTGGGGACACAGGCTCGCTTGCCCCTTCTATGCTACAGGCGTCCATCTCTGTTATTCTGAAGCCGGGCAAGGACCCGGATCAATGTGGCTCATACCGGCCGATCTCCTTGTTGAATATTGACGCAAAGCTGTTTTCCAGTATATTGGCGCGCAGGTTGAACCCTCATATGCCGGGCCTCGTGGACCCTGACCAATCGGGCTTTGTCCCGGGGCGCCAATGTGGGGACAATACTAAACGCCTTTGCCATCTCCTCGACAAGGTTCGACGGTCCGGAGAGGAAGCCCTCTTCCTGGCGATAGACGCGGAGAAGGCATTCGACCGGGTGCACTGGCCGTATCTCTTCGCCACTTTAGAGCGATTTGGGATGGGCCCCCGGTTCAGAAGCTGGATCGCAAGCATTTACAGCTCCCCCAGAGCGGCGGTTAGAGTCAACGGTCTACTGTCTGAGCTCTTCGAGGTGGGACGAGGGACGAGGCAGGGATGCCCCCTTTCCCCCCTGCTTTTCGCTCTATACATGGAGCCCCTGGCTCAGCGACTGCGTGACAACCCTCTTGCACAGGGCATCCCTTTTGGATTAGACCGCCATCTCATTAATTTATATGCTGATGACATCATATTCTCGATCGCCCAGCCCACATCCTCTCTACCAGCCATTATGCAGGACCTCCAGACATTTAGCCAGTTTTCTGGGTTTAAAATCAACATGCAAAAATCCCAGGTGCTTAATGTTACCGCTAGCCCACACACAGAGGCGACCCTTCGGCTCCGCTTTCCATTCGACTGGGTGTCTGGAGGACTTACGTACCTAGGCCTGACCCTTCACAAGAGTCTGACGCAAACAGCGGAAGTGAACTACGCTGCCCTGCTATCTCGGGTCCGTGCGGACCTCCAGCGTTGGCGTCGACTTCCCCTCTCATGGTCGGGGAGACTATCCGCGATTAAAATGAATATCTTACCCCGAGCCCTGTATTTATTTCAAACATTGCCGCTTGAACCCCCACCACGCGTCCTTCAACAGATACAAGCGGCGATTGAGAGCTTTGTCTGGGGTCCGATCTCCCCGCGCATATCCAAGGCACAGCTGCAGCGACCTAAGAAGTACGGAGGTGTAGCGTTCCCAAACATCACCCGATACTTCTATGCTTCCCTCATACGCTACATTGTAGAATGGAACCGTCCAATGACGGAGAAGTACTGGGTCTTCATGGACCAGATGGTCGCTGGTCATCATATCTGGCGGGACGCCTGGCTGCACAGGTCTGCTCGTGCTTGGGGACTTTATTCCTCACCAGTTACTCGCCCCACGATGCTTGCCTGGGACAGAGTCTGCCAGAAGGCGAACCTGACCTCTTTCCCCTCCCCCCTGACCACGCTATTTTCCAACCCTGCCTTTCCTCCAGGAATGGCCGTTAAGACGGCGGCACGCTGGACAACGGAGGGTTGCAAACGTATAGGGCACCTGTACGATATCCGGGGCCTTATACCTTTCAAGGCCCTACAATCGGACTATCGCTTGCCTGACACGGACGTCTACTTGCACTCCCAACTGCTCCACTGGGTTACTGCACCGGGACGCGTCCTCTGGCCTGCCGCCCTATGACGCCGTTCGAGAAATGGATCCTTAACAAAAAAGAGGATAAAGGCCTTATCTCCGAAATCTACTCCTTTCTCAACTACGCACCCATAAGATCTCGTACCGCCGGGCAGAAGCGATGGGAAGTGGAGCTAGGGCGCACGCTATCAGACAAAGAATGGGAGGACATCTTTTTCCGAGCACACCATACGGCATACTCCTCGAACCACACCGAGACAGCTTTTAAAATTGCTACCTATTGGTACTACACCCCAGAAAGGCTATCTAGATGGCAAACACAATGCAATGGTCTCTGTTGGCGGGGGTGCGGCAATCCCGGGACACTTCTCCACTTACTTTGGCATTGCCCTAAATTAACTCGATACTGGGAACATATTTTAGACGACATCGACTTGGCCTTCAACACTACTCTCCCTAGACTTCCTGCCTACACGCTCTTGGGGCTTCCTAATGTGCTGACCTTTCCCCTACGCTCGACTAGGGGGCGGCAGATGGCCATGGCACTGAATGCAGCACATAGAGTATTGTTGTCACGGTGGAAATCTGACAAGATACCCGACCATACACACTGGCTACACCAACTATGGAATCTTTTGGCGATGGAGAGACTCTCCATGGTGGCAGCGGGTAAAGATAAGGACTATGCCAAAATCTGGGCCCCCTTCCTGACTATCCTCTCCGCTGAATTCCGTGAATTGACCTGCCCACAATATCTTCGCATCTTGAAACTGGTCCCGGATAACACTGCGGCCACCCCCTAATTATATATTTGGCTATCCTTAGCTCCCCGTAGGCTCCGCGGCCCACAATGACACTGCACGGCCCTGGACCTGTCACATTGGAGTATAATTGCTCTCAAGCACACCGAGGAGAGGGGGTGGGGGTGGGATTGGGGTGGTGGTTATTATTGTGTTTTGTTAACTTTTTGTTGTATTTTTGTTTAATTGTGGAACACCTCTTAGAACATGCGGCCCTGAGGGGGACACCCTCCAGCAAACATGTTCTCCCTGCTTCCCGGGGGACTGACACACTCCTCACGACCTCCACTATAAGGCATTTCCCCTACCCCTCTTTCATTTAGACGCGGCCGGCCCAGATGGGTTGTAGGCGACATGCTGTGTTAATTGGGACTGTCTGCTTCGCACTGTGTCCTACCGCTATAACGTTGGATGGTGAGCCAGCCCGCTGGGTTGTAGGCGAGTCATTACTGTATCTCTGCTTGTGTTCCATCAATAAAAACAGATTTAATACTAAAAAAGAACTTACCTAAGGATCTTACGCCCTCCCGCCCCACCAGTGTCCAGATTCACCGGACAGTCCATTTTACAGGGCGTATGTTTCCTGCTACATGTTCTTCCTGCCTGATTCCTGCTGGCTGCTTCTGACAGGGTGTTTGTTACCTGCTACCATGCTTCCTGCTGCTCTGACACCCTGCTGCTTTAAAATTTCTACCATCGTGTAGACCAGTCATCTACAAAGATTGGCACTACATCTAAGAACCCATTGACAGGGCGTATGTTTCCTGCTATCTGTTCTTCTTGCCTGATTCCTGCTGCCTCCTGTCTGATTCCTGCTGTCTGATCCTCACAAGGTGCATGTTTCTTGCTACATGGTTTCTGCTGCCTGAATCCTGCTGTCATTTACACCACTTGTTAGGTGTATGCTTCGTTACTTACATCTACTACAACTTATGAGGCAAACCTTTCACCACAGGTGCAGCCGCAATTTCGGCATTTACAACTGCGAATTCAATGGGATGTGAGACCTCTTTATATGCTGTGCGCTTTGTACCTCACATGATTTCTGACTTGAACCTTGTGCTGCACACAAATTTTGTCTTTACCTTTGTGCCGATTTTGACCTGCACATCCTCCATGGATCTGGCATTCTGCTACTCGACGAAATTTTTGCTTGTGCACTCTTCTCATCCATTTGGATAAAAAATCTGTCATTACATGCGAGTAAGAGGGGCCCCATGGAACCATCCCTGCAATTTTTGATCATACTTGGGTGAGTTTGGGTGTTTTTTCCCTCCTTTACATTCCCACAAGTTGCCTGCCCGTTCAACTGTTTCGCAAGGGTTTGAATTTTTCAACACTACGCGTGTACTCACCATTGTTTTGGGTGTCACGCGTATCTCCTGTGAGGCCTCCTGTGACGTCCTTTCTGCTACCCAGCTTTCTGGTTGCTGTGAGACGCTCTTCTGCTTTGTGGTGCCGTGAGCCATCCGGCTCAACGTCACGAACGTGCCGCCATCTTGTGGTCGTATTAAGCTACAAGCACCGTCTTTGTACTGCACTCTTGGAGCACAGTTTCCCATCAGTTCGTCATATGTTTCTCTTCGTCATTCGCCTGGAATGGGGGAGTCTTCCCGCTGAAAATACTGTCTCGACTGAAGGTACTGCTTTGTTTGTTCACTGCCTCCCGTTCGGCGGCATAAGAAGAGAACTTTTAACCGGCGGCATTTTGTTTTAATTGTGAGTATCTCTAGCGCGGTGACGCGCACACCTTCTTCAAAACCTGCTACTTTCCGTTTTTTACGTCTTATGGAGCCATGCTTGTGAGGTATTTCGGGGGGCATTATTATATTGTCTACAGCTTCTTGCCCTCGGATTAGAGACTTTGCTGTTTTCTTTTGTTGCCTCAACTATAAGCGATGAATTTCACGTCATACTGGGTGCATTTGCAACCTGTTTTGCTTTCTCATTTTGGCTCCCATATTTACTGTTTTCAAACTTTGTATTTTCTGCTTCTTTTTGCTCTTGCATTTTCTTTCTATCTATTCCTGCCATTTCTCTCATCGCTACTGACGCAGTGTTGATGCTCATCTTATTTTACTGCCATTTGTTTCTGATGTCTTGCATATTACTTATTTACCTGTATTGATTTATTCTTGGATGTATTATTTTCATTTTACTATATACATGCTACTGTGTTATTAATGCTTCTTTCTTGCTTGGCATACAGGTTTTCATACGTGTTCTGTCTGTATCTTGATGTGGAGCAATTTTCCTTGTTCCTCTTATTTTTACATGATTTTTACTTACAGTGCATTTGTTATATTGTGCACAAGTTTTCATATGTGGTCTAACTTGAGGTGTGACTGTACTTTTGCCTTATGTGTGGTGCAGCTTTCCCAGATCGCATTTTCCTTGCATTTACTGCTTGGGGATTCACTTTTTTGTGTTTTCACCCTTTGCTTGATTTCTGGTAGGGTGTAAGTCACCCGTTATTTACTTATGATTGCTTTCTGTTTCGGTGTTTTTCACCCGTTGCTTTATGTCTGGTAGGGTGCAGCCACCCGTTATTTACTTTCTATTGCTTTCTGCTTGGGTGTCTGTCACTCCGTATTCTCTTTCTTGTGTCTGTATGTCACTCTGTTACTTGCGTTAAGGTTGGGTGTTTTCTCTTCCTGCTTTTGTAATTCACCTTTGCTTGCTTTCTGTTTTGGGTGCTGGTCACCTATTGCTTACATTTGTTCATGTCGTTTTCCTTCTTCCTGTTGCTGTGTTCAGTGTTTCCATCCTCCTCACCAGTCTGGCCAGTTGGTGTGGTGGTTACATTTGGTGCACTATTTCTTTGTTACTTTGCGTGGTATACCTCTTTCTTGTTCATGTATGTTTTTTCTCCATTTGCTTTTCCGTTCCTTTACAATTTCCTTCCTTTTGAAACTTCTTGCTTCAATTTTTTGCTCTGCTAAGGAAGGAGTTGTGTGTCTTTTCTAGTTTTCGTTTTCCTTTACTCTATTTTCGTGTTTTACTCATTGCAATACTGTTCACATTTTGTATTTTACTTCATGTTTTCTTTTCCTTTATTGCTTCCTTTTAACATCACTTTTCTACTTGCTTATTTTAGCATGTTTTTCATAACTTATGTGCAATTGCAATTCTTCTTCTGGCAAGTTTCTTCGGTATTACTGTGATGTTATTGTTATGTTACTATTTATATTTGCTTTCTCTTTGTTCAATTTATAAAGAGGGAAGGTGTGTTATATCTAAGGTTTTTACCTTCCATCTTCCCTGTTTCTCTGCCTCTGCTGTTCAGCCAGTGAGAGTAGAATGTTAGTGTGGATGGTGATGTCATTGGAATGTGTGGTATGCTGTGAGTGGGACTGTCAGTTGGATCCTGGGCTGAGCAGCAGAGAAGCTGCTCCTGGTGGGGCTTTATTACATCTATACTGGAAAACCTATCTGAACATCTAAGATCAATAAACTTATCATCTGTAACCTATCCAAGTCTACTGGAACTCCTTACCTACGACATAACAACGTGCAAACATCTTCTTTTTCTAGAGCGGTGCCTCCCGTCCTTAGCTGTTGCCAGGTTGAGGTGAGGCCTCTTACTCGTAAACAACGGGTAAGAATAACTTACATTTCCATGCATGTTACACGCTAGAAGGTATATTGCCGATGAGTACACATGACTCACGTCATTTTGATGTTGTAAGACACAAGCATTTGATCCCTTTTGTCACTTTTGTCTTTCACAGGTTACCACCAGTATATTGTTATCCACCAAAAGCGAGACTACTGGTGTTGTAGGTTGTATCTGTTCTAAATTACACCTAAAAGTACCATTATGTTTAATTTTTCACTGTATCACTTCTTGTGACGCAGTAGCATTTGACATCTAGGTCCTGAGGAAGGCCACAACACCATTGGGGTCATACTGGCTGAAACATGTAGACCTGTTTATCGGACATACGCAGTTAACATTTTTATACTGCACATGCACTGTTTTTAGTCCTGACACTATGAGTGAACCAATAAAGATTTTTTCACCCCTAGTAGTTAGTTTTAGCATCACACACATCACTTGGTTACGTTTTTTTGCACTGCACCCATCACCTAACCAATCTAGTGTTTCACATCTGGAGGATTTTAGTACATCCTTTGCAAGAGTAGCAATCAAAAACATCCCTGAGCTCCTCCCTCACAGTGAGGGGGTTGTAGCCCTTGACGGAGCTAGGTGTCTCCGCCAAGAGGAGAATCCCAGATGATGAAGCATGCCACTTCGGTGGGTGATGGGATGTCATCCTAATTAATAGGACTCCTTCATTAGTGACGAGGTGTCTTCGCTTGTGTCCTCTTTTTGGTGCTATTTAGCCCATTAGACCCATGGATATTTTGTGTTTAGTAGCAATTTTCTTTGGGAATTTATCCGCGCTGGTCTTAAAACTTCCCTCAGACCCTCCACTCCCAGTTTGTTTTTTCTGTCATTGCAAAGATCCCCATAAAACTAAAGAAAAAAATCTTTTAGAAAAAAACTTCACAATATTTTTGGTACTAGGGTGACTCTGACAAGAGCCATTGGGTCAGTTGTGTGTATATGGCTGCTATACATAAGACCGGATGCAGAGTTTCAGGTTACTTAGAAACACCCTGTTGCCTTCATCTGTAAAGTGCACTCCATCATTTCTATAAATTCCATGCATGTCAAAACGCAGATTGTTGTTAGAGATACAGCGCATGTGATGGTCTCTGAGGAACGCAGAAACAGTTTTATTAACATGTTTCATGGCTTTGTAAATCTGTGGACAGAATTGATTTGAACACTTCCATTTCTGTCTTTGGCATATATGAGAGTACACCAAGACAGTGTGAAGGAAAAGCGACATCAGTTTTGCAAAGGTTTCTTTCATTTGGATTTCGAGCCCTACCCTAGTCAATGTGCCTAGGTCATTGCCACCACAGTGCACAATCATGAGGTGAGGACCTTGGTAATCCACACTGGATTTAACCAAAGCCATCAACTGATGAAACTTTAACCCTCTCTGGCCAAACCAAGTAATCTGCACATTTGGCAATCCCAAGTCTCTGTCAATACCTCTCTTTTTTTAAGCCGCTTTAGCCCAATAGATATAGTTGTAGTCCACAATCCATACTCAACGCCATAGGAAGTGGAGGAGCAATAGTAGTCAGGAGAAACCTGGTGCTGAATGAGGTAGTTTTACAAAGGAAAAGCAGTTAAAATGAAGGTGTTTTAAAAGAAAACACAAAAAAACCATATATTTAATTGTATGCTGTCAGCATGAAAGTGAATAAAATTAGGTAGTGTGTTGGATGCCTTAGGAACAAGTCTTATTATTGGCTGTTGTTTAAAAAAGGAAATGTAATACAGACATGGATATGCTTTTGAATCTGTGGAGTAAACCACACCTGCTGCATCTCATTTGGAAGTAGCATGTTCTTTCTAGAATGTGCTGTGAACTTGTGACCTGCTGGTTCCACTGGGTTGTTAGGTACACTGAGCTAAAAGTGTATTGGGGGGAAGGGTGTTAAGGAGACAGAAGATTTTTTTTAAAGTTGAGGAGTGATGAAACAATTTAAATAATGGCAAGCTTTAATTTCCAAGTCAGGACTATGTAATAAACTGTTGTGTAGTATTTAAATTAAAAAAAAAAGAAGCTAGATATAAGTCTAAACTCCTGTTTATTGTTCGTGATTTCTCCGCGATGATCGCAAATACATTGCAAACACACATAAATAGAAATCTCTTTTTGAAAGAGAGGGAAAGGGTTAACATTAACAGATACTAAGCATTCACAAGTGGAGATAGTGTAGCCTAAAATAAAAGACATGATATCATTTGCTACCTTTCTCATGATCACAGAGTGCAAAGTTGAAAAGAGTGCCATTTTGTGAATGCTTTGTATAAGAGTGGTGTACTATTCTTGTTCTTAGTTTTTATAAATCCCAACAGTGTCAAAACTATCCACAAAGAGCTAAAACAACAATATAATCTCCAAACTGAATTCACTGGTATGTACATAACTTTTTAATCCTTTAAAAAAATTACATTAGAAATGGACTCATCCATTCACTCAGGCACTACCCATGCACTCATACAATCACCCAGGCAGTATCCTTGCACTCATCCATTAAATGATGCGGTACCCATGCACTCATCCAATCACTCAAGCTCTACTCTTGCACTCATCAAGTCACCCAGGCAGTACCCATGCACTCATGCAATCTCTCAGGCACTACCCATACACTCTTCCAATCACCCAGGCACTATCCATGCTCTCACACAATCACCCAGGCACTACCCCTGCACTCATCCATTCACTTAGGCACTACCCATGCAGCCATCAATTTACTCAGGCACTATCCATGCACTCATCCATTCACCCAGGCACTACCCTTGCACTCATCTCTTCACTCAGGCAAAACGAAGGCACTCATTCATTCACTCAGACACTACCCATACACTCATCCAATGACCCAGGTGCTACCCTTGCACTCATCCAATCACCCAAGCAGTACCCATGTAGTCATCCATTCACTCAGGCACTACCGATGCAGTCATGCAATCAACCAGGCACTACCCATGCACTCATCCAATCACTCAGGCACTACCTTTTTACTCATCCATTCACTTAGACACTACTCATGCACTCATCCAATCACTCAGGCCCTATCCATGCACTCATACAATCACCCGTGCACTACCCTTGCACTCATCTATTCACTGAGGTACTACCCATGCATTCACCCAATTACCCAGGCACTATACATGCACTCATCCAATCAACACCCAGGCACTACCCTTGCACTCATTCATTCAGTGCAGTACTACCCACACTCATCCAATCCCCCAGGCACTATCCTTGCACTCAACCATTCAATGAGGCGGTACCCATGCACTCATCCAATCACTCAGGCGCTACTCTTGCACACATCCAGTCACCCAGGCACTACCCATACATTCTTCCAATCACCCAGGCACTATCCATGCACTCACACAATCAGCCAGGCACTATCCTTGCACTCATCCATTCACTCAGGCACTACCCATGTGCTCACAGAATCAGTGAGACACTGACACATCCACTCACAGACCCACTCAAAGACTCACACACCCACTCACAGATCCACAGAGAGACTTATGCACCCACTCACAAATCTACTTAGAGACTTACGCACCCACTCACAGACACAGTGAGACACTTATGTAGCCACTCACTCATTGAGAAACTCACTCACTCACCCACTGAGACACTGAGTCACAATCAATCAATCAATCACAGAATTTGTAAAGCGCACTACTTACCCGCAAGGGTCTCAATGCGCTAGGGAAAAAAGGGGGGGGGTGCTGCTACTGGTCGAACAACCAGGTCTTGAGTAGCCTCCTGAAGGTCAGCAGGTCTTGGGTCTGTCGTAGGCTTAGTGGAAGGGTGTTCCAGGTCTTGGCGGCGAGGTGGGAGAAGGATCTGCCGCCGGTGGTAGTTCTTCGAATGCGAGGGACGGTGGCGAGGGAGAGGTCGGCGGAGCGGAGTTGGCGGTTGGGGACGTAGAAGAGGAGTCGTCTGTTGAGGTAGGCTGGGCCAGTCTTGTGGAGTGCCTTGTGTGCGTGGATGAGGAGTTTGAAGGAGATTCTCCTGTCGATGTGGAGCCAGTGCAGGTTCCTCAGGTGGGGGTGATGTGGCTGTGGCGTGGTACATCGAGGATCAGGCGTGCGGAGGCGTTTTGTATGCGTTGCAGTCGCTTGATGAGCTTGGCCGGGCTCCCGCGTAGAGGGCGTTCCCATAGTCAAGTCTGCTACTGACGAGGGCCTGGGTGACTGTTCTTCTTGTGTCTGTGGGGATCCACCTGTAGATCTTGCGAAGCATGCGGAGGGTGTTGAAGCAGGAGGATGAGACTGCGTTGACTTGCTTGGCCATAGAGAGTGTTGAGTCGAGGATGACTCCCAGGTTGCGTGCGTGGTCGGTGGGTGTCGGGGCTGCTCCCAGCGTCGTTGGCCACCAGGAGTCGTCCCAGGCTGAGGGGTTGGAGCCGAGGATGAGGACCTCTGTCTTCTCCGTGTTCAGTTTTAGTCGGCTGATCTTCATCCAATCGGCGACGGCCTTCATTCCTTCATGGAGGTTGGATTTGGCGGCGAGGGGGTCCTTGGTGAGGGAGAGGATCAGTTGAGTGTCGTCGGCGTAGGAGATTATGTTGAGGTCGTGCTGTCTGGCGATGCGTGCGAGCTGGGCCATGTAGATGTTGAACAGTGTTGGGCTGAGGGACGATCCCTGGGGTACGCCGCAGATGATCTCGGAGGCTTCGGATCGGAATGGTGGGAGGCGGACTCTCTGGGTTCTGCCGGCGAGGAAGGAGGTGGCCCATTCCACGGCCTTGTCTCGGATCCCTGCGTCGTGGAGGCGTGCGCGTAGAGTGCGGTGGCAGACAGTGTCGAAGGCGGCGGAGAGGTCCAGCAGGATGAGGGCTGCGGTCTCACCGTTGTCCAGCAGGATCCTGATGTCGTCGGTAGCGGCGATGAGGGCAGTCTCAGTGCTGTGGTTGCTGCGGAACCCCGATTGGGATGGGTCCAGGATGCTGTTTTCTTCGAGGTATCGGGTTAGCTGTTTGTTGACGATCTTCTCGATGACCTTGGCTGGGAACGGACGCAGGGAGATGGGCCGGAAGTTCTTGAGGTCTCTCGGGTCCGCCTTGGGTTTTTTGAGTAGGGCGTTGATCTCTGCGTGTTTCCAGCTCTCTGGGAAGGTCGCGGTCTCGAAGGAGAGATTGATAACGTTGCACAGGTGGGGTGCGATGGAGCTGCTGGCTTTGTTGAAGATGTGGTGCGGGAAAGGGTCTGACGGGGAGCCGGAGTGTATTGTGCTCATGGTCTTGATGGTGTCCTCGATGTTCACCCACACTCACTCTAAAAGGTTACAGGTTACAGATAAGAAATAAAATTAAAAACCTTTGAAATTCACTTAAAAAACAAAAGGTTACAGAGGCCTTATAGTTAGGAAATAGAATTTAAAAACCTTAGAAATTCTATTAAAAATCTAAAGGTTACAGGAACTTTATAGTTAGGAAATAGAATTTAAAAAGCCTTAGAAATGCACTGAAAAAGGTTACAGGGGCGTTATAGTTAAGCTCAGATTTCACTGATGATGTCACTGATGATATCTCAAATGACATCACTGATGACATCATCCACAGAACTACTCAGACACCTACTCACACCCATAGAACCTCTCATACACCCACTCTTATTGCCACACAACCCCTCAGATACCCATTCACAGACCCATACCAGTACTCACACAACCACTCATCCATAGAGCCACTCACACATCCAGTCATACAGACAGACAGACACTTGCACACCCATTCATATACTTTTACAGCCACTCACACACTCACTCAATCACCCATACAGAAACTCACATAGCTACTCACTCACCCATACAGGTACTCACATACCCACATACTCACCCATACAGCCATTCACACTGCCACTCACTCACCAATACAGCTACTCACACACCCACTCACTTACTCATAAAGCCACTGACACAGCCACTCACTCACCAATACAAACACTTTCACACACCCACAGAACCACTTACATACCCATTCACACATCCATACAACCACTCACACACCCACTCACCCTTACAGCCACTCACACATATATTCACTCTCCAATACGGCCACTCACCCACTCACTTATCTATACACACATTCAAACAGTTACTCACTCACCCATACAGCCACCCACACACCTACTCTCTCACTCATACAGCCACTTAGTAACCCATACAGCCACTCACACACCCACTCACACACTTTTGCAGCCACTCACACAGTCACTAACTCACCCATACAGCCACTCACACACCCACTCACTCTTCAATACAGCCACTCAAACAGCCACTCACTCAACCACACAGCTACTCACATACCCACTAACACATCCATATAACCACTGACACACCGCTCACACAGTATATATCTTTAAGTCTCTGGAACATTTACAAAGCACTTACACTCATGGGATGATGTCATCAGTGATGTCATCAGTGAAGTCACTGACCATGTCATGAGTGATGTAATATGTGAGTTCATAAGTAGTGCATTGCGGGGGTGTACGATATAGTTAGTTCAAGTAACTATAACTGTTGAGTTTCACTGGTTTTGTATGAATGAAATCTGAGCCCAACTATAACATCCCTGTAACCTTTGTTTTTGTCTGTGAATATTATATATATATATATTTATATATCTATCTATCTATATATATATATATATATATGAAGAAGCCTCGCTCTTCAACACAGTCCCATCCGCAGGAGACAAACGAGAGTGGACCCAAAGTAAGTGCTGTTATATTTTATTAGGAAAATAGCTCCGCCATGACGCCTTTCGGCAGTTCACCTGCCTTGATCACATGACAGCGTTACCCACTGCAATCGACCCTTTTAAAGTGACAGTGCCCAATCATGAATGTATAGACATAGAAGAAATTTCTATTCGACATTTAAATAGTACAAAAAACACACTATTGGCATAAATACACAGTATAAATAGTATAAAATGTATAAAAAGAATTAAAAGGTTTTTTTCCCCCAAAAATTGCTTGTTATCACCCCTATACTTTTTACATAATTTTGTACAATATCGTCAGAATAGGTTATATTTGCTGTTTATTTCCACGATCTAATGATCCCTGAAAATTCATTGCTTAAATGCAACAAACTGCATTGATCTATGTATACACCCCATGACTCATCCATAGATTGAAATACTCTAAAAAAGTGCCTTATTTTTGATACTACATAAAGTGCTGCTTTAATAACCCCTAAAAAGTGCTAAGATATAAAGTGCTAGTGCAAAAAAAGCTTTTAAAATCATATCATTATTATATTGTCTAAAACATCAATTTATGACTAATAACTTATTCGATGATGTCTTGATAATTCAAAACAAAGGGATTGTGATGATGACATGCGCAGACATAGGGGCAAAGGGAGAGATTTTTTTACCGACTAATTTCAATTAATTTCTTAACCGTCGGTTTCGTTTCATAAGCAATTGATTCCCACTATTGCATTAAAACCAATATAAATACGTATATAAATATTAAATACATATAAATATCAATAAATTCAATTCAATTACTAAAATTACAATAAAAACCCTTTCTAAAACGTGTTTCATTGAGGTGATGTACAATACATATTAGGTTTTCCAGAAAATAAATTATCTAAAAACACTAATAGTATAAAAGAAGTAATTCAAATTCAAATTCATATTTGCAGCTTGGATCTTAGTTGGATTACATTATTTAGTTATATTTGTATTTATATTTATATGTGCACAGTTGTTAAAACCATATTAACTTTTTGACACATTAATCCAAATAGGTATATAAGTCCTCACTTGTGTTCAGACCCCCAGGATATTTTGTGCCAAGCTCCAGAATATATCTGGTCTCCAGGCGCCTCAATTTTAATTCCCGATCCCCACCTCTTTTTTGAGGCGGGACAGCATCAATAACAAAATATTTTAGATGTTGCAAACTGCTATCATGATGCGTCTTAAAATGCCTTGCTACCGGGTAACTAGGGTCATTGTTGTTAATTGCCCGTATATGTTGTAGTATTCGCTTGTGAACAGATAATTTGGTGCTACCTTTGTATACTAGATTGCAACTACATTGCAAAACATAGATTGCATAATCTGTCCGACATGTTAGATGCTGTTTTATATCTTGTACCCTGTCGTTAAAGGCAGTATAATATGTGGTCCTGTTGGAGCCATATTGGCATGCTTTGCAGCTGGAGCATTTAAAGAAGCCTTTTCTCGCTACCAGCCATCCTCCCTGTTCTTGCTCTTCAGGGCTTCTCTTGACTAATGCATTGGCCATTGATGCAGTTTTCCTATAGGTTATGGCTGGATGTTTAGGGAGTAAATCCCCAATTATTGGATCATCACGAACTATTGGCCAATTGCGTCTTATGATGGCTCTCAACTGTTGCTCCTGTTTAGAATATGTCAAGATGAGCCTAGTGGGCTCCTTAGATGCCTCCACTATTTCACTACATGTTATCTGGGACTTTTTATTGTTCTGCAAAAGATCTTCTCTGGCACGTTTCCTTGATTTAATTATAGCAGTTTCAATAGTTGATGTATTATAACCTCTGTCTAAAAAATGCTTCTTACTTTCCAACTGTTTTACTTTCAAATCCTTTTCCTCACTACATATTCTACGGATACGAAGCATCTCCCCATATGGGATGCTTTGTATCAGATGCGGAGGATGCACACTCGACGCGTGTAGCATAGTGTTACCTGCCGTGTCTTTGCGGTACAATGATGTAGTAAGATTGTCTTTGACTACATTAATTTGTACATCCAAAAATGTAACACTCTTATCACTAATGTTGGATGTAAAATGTAAATTAAGGTCATTATTATTCATAGATTCAACAAATTCTCGGGCTTCATTTTCTGTTCCGTGCCATATAATGAACAAATCATCAATAAATCTAAGCCATGACACAACATTATTCTTGTAAATATGTTCAAATTGTCTTTTGAGGACCAACTCCTCCCACCAACCCATAAACAGACAAGCATAACTGGGGGAGAAGCTGGCCCCCATCGCTACACCTTGTATCTGTTGGTACATTTGGCTTTTGAACATAAACAAGTTATTCTCAAGGCAAAACGTCAACATGTCCATTAGCATTTTGTTGTGCTGTAAATATTTGATTGGCCTGTTTGCCAAAAATGCCCCACTGCTTTTAACCCATCATGGTTTCTTATACAGGTATAGAGTGAGGATACATCAAGTGCCATTAAATACCACCCTTTTTGCCACTGAATATCCATAATTTTTCTAATAAAATCACCAGTATCCTGTACATACGAGTTAAGATTATGGACATGTTCTTGTAAAAGAAATCAATATAGCGAGACATATTCTCTAGAAGTCCATTACATGCCGCTATAATCGGTCTTCCTGGCGGCCTGTCAATGTTTTTATGTACTTTAGGAATAAAATACATTGATGGTATAGTCGGGTGCTCCTTCTTTAAGTATTTATATTCCTCAAGGCTCAACAGACCCATACTTTTCCATGCCAGTAATTTAGTAAAAAGAGATTCTGAATAGCTTTAAACTTTGGGAGGGAACTTTTGCGATAACATTCATTATTGTTAAGTTGGGAATAGGCCTCCTCCAAATATTCCCTTAAAGGCCAAAGCACAATATTCCCTCCTTTGTCTGAATTCCTGATTACCACATTTTTCTCATTTTTCAATTTTGCCATTAGTTGGCCATATTTTTTTCATGATTGGACATCTTTTTCTTATTTTTATTGATATTGATGTTTAGCTTTTTCACTTGCGCCACCACTTGATCATTAAAAACGTCCAAAGAGTCCCTTGGCATAATGGGGGTGAACTTTGATTTTAGTTTAAATGGAGTATCAGGTTTAGAGCAAACTTCAAGCCCTGGCGGTTCCCAATGTTCGCTGCACATTTCATTTGATCTTTGATTAGAAATATCATTTGAGGCCTCAGTTCCTTCTGCCAAATCATGCAAGTCTTTCAGTGTACCCAGATCGGCCACTACTAGATTCAAGGCATCGGATTCATTGCTGATGGATACCCCATTACCCACTTTTTTAGATTGAGTCTGTAATTGATGGAACTTCTTTAATTTTAATTTACGTATAAATTTATAAATATCTGCCCGAATCTGTGGATAGTCAAAATTAGACTCTGGGCAGTACGAAAGCCCCAATGAAAGCAATTGCTCCTCTGCCAACGTTAAATCCACTTGTGCCAGATTAATGATTGTCTTTGCCATTGGAGATGTTATTGGGGTCTGCAATGTACCCACTATTTGTTCTTCCAGCCCCCCCGCCCACGTCCGCGGGCAGGCCGCCTGTTGCCGGCGTTGTCTGGCTGCTTTTCTCCTTTGCCTTCTGGCCTCTGTTCGCCGTTTTTTGCCGGTCGATTTCTGGGACGCAATGTCTCCCTTCTACTTTGTCTCACATAGTCTAATTCTTCCCCCAAGGTAGGTTTAATGGCACTCTGTTTGGCACGTTCCGCTCGTCCCTCTGTCTCTGACTCGCTCTCCACTGCAGAGCTTAGATCCGACATAGAAGGGACCTCTTCTTGAGGTTGAATTCTGACCTTTTGGTTTTGTACTTGTCCTTGTTTACTCGCTGCTGCACTCCTATATGCGTAAAATTTGCGGGCAAAAGTAAAAATTTGCCCACTTGCATAATCCTCCTGATCCCTTCGAAATTCGAAGGTTTTCCTCTGTTTTATTTTTTCTTCTTCTTTACTTAATCTCATCACCATATCTTCATGAAGTTTATTTCTCTGTTGGGAATCTCCCATTGTCTTTATTTCTGCGTCAAGAGCATCTATTTTTGTTTGCAGTTCACCCCGATCGCTTTCCGCGTATTTCACTAATATCTGGACCAGTCTCCGCGACGAGTCCAGGTTCGTCTCCGCCCATTCAGCCATCATCTGTGGGTTCGGGGTGTCATAACTGGGAGCAATCATTATTCTTAAGCCTCTGGGTATCCTGCCCACATCCAAATATCGCTGTAATGATTTTGACTCCCACCATTTCGCCTGCTCTTGACGCATCAGTCTCTCCAGACTTCGATATTTTTCTTTTAAGCCTTGTTCCCCTCTACTTGACTCATCACTGGCACCTCTATCGTCACCATGCTGCGTTATTGTCGGTGAGTCCGAGAACATCTCCTCCGCAGCTGATTCTCGATTCCGTAATGCTGCGGCGGACATTTTCCCAAAAGCAGTATTGTTCATGATTGAGTTCCCGTCAGGCGCCTAACCCACTTTTTCCTTTTATTGGGCAGACTCCTTGGGTGCACACTTCCCCACCTGCTGTTCTGATTGCCAATACCTCCGTACCTGATTTCGAGCCGGCTGGTTGCAATGCCGCCGCCTCCTCGCTAAGCACAACTCCTCCGAGTCCGCTCCACTCGACGAGCTCGGCTCCGCGCCAGCCACCTCTTTTCCAGGCACGTATTCTGCTTCAGCAGGGGGCTCCGCGTTTCCGTTGCCGGAGCGTATCCAGGTTGCTTCCGGGACACCAGCTCCTCGAAGCCTCGAGGGTTACCAGGTCCACCAAAAGCGACGACTTTACCAGCCACGGAGCCAACTTCACGGAGAGGGGGTCCACTACACCGGGAAAAGTCAATCCGGTGAATATATATATATATATTCGTGACAATAGCAGCACGGACAGCAACACGAACGATAGTTCCTTGAAAGAAAAATACAAAATATTGGAAAAAAAACTACGCAGTGAACAGAGCAAGTGGTGGGAATCCAGATCCCTTCAAAGATACATAGATGTTAATCGGATTCCAAGGGGGTTAAGAATATTGACGTCCCCCAGTTATGAGAACCCTAATCCGGATCTAATGAAAGAATGGGCAGAAAGTAATCTTGAGTCTTCACGGAGACTGGTATTAATCCTCATCAAGTATGCTGATATCGATCGTACCCAGTTATTCAAAGACATAGAGGCAATCAATGATGATCTTGATAAAATCGAAGAAACTGAGGAAAAAGCAAAATTAAAAAATGACATGACACTCAGACTCAAAAAGAGGAGGCAAAAATCATGGAAAGAAAAACGTTCAAATTTCAGAGGGACCGCCATGACTATGAGCAGGGGCAAATTTTTACGTTTGCTAAAAAATATGATGCCTTACGTGTTTCCAAATACAGAGCCACTGAAAATCCCCAAGTCCTTAACAAAAACAAGAAGACTGCTGAAACATCTCAGTCAGATATGAGTTCGGCAGGAGGCAGCGATTCGGACTCTGACATGCGAAGTTCAGGTGTCAATAGTCAAATACCCAAACCGTCACCAGGGGAAGAGATTAATTTTTATGCCACGAAAGGAGGCAAACCCTCCGCCCCAGACCTCAAAGAGACAACAGCGGAAGTATGCCAACTACAAGCGGAGGCAGAGGTACAAAGCCAGTAGGAGGCGCTCAGAATTACAACAAAAAAAAGGGGAAGGGGCCAGTGGGCAAAGAAGTAAAAAACAAAACAATTGTAAACCTAACGCAGGTAAAATTAACGGAAAATGAGGAAAATATTTTGAGATTGGGTTTATCTTTTTCCCCTGGTTGCGATTTCGACTATGCTTCCACCAGGCTCGACATTTATAAAGCAGTAAGGAAATTGAAATTAAGGAAATTTCATGCGCTCAACAAAAAACATTCCAAGACGCAGGACAAAGGGGAGATTAGTGGCTTAACACAATCTGATGTTCCCATTCTTATGGAGATGCAAGAATTATGGGAGACAGAAGGCGCAGGATATAGCACACAAAGTCGGTCAAGTGAAGGTGTCATAAGCACAGATGTAGCCAAACCATTGACTCCTTTCAAACCTGTGTCTACATTTAATCCAATTACACCTCGGGATTCATTGGATGTTTTCCATGAAAATGTCACGGCGCAAATCATAAAATTGAATAAAGATACCCTAAAGAAGAGGAGCAAGTATAACAAACAAAATCAACAGTATGAGGCCCTCATTAGGAAGTTGAAATCGGAGAAAAATTTGATTATAAGGAGCAGTGACAAAGGGGGTAATATTGTGCTGATGAGACGGGAGGAATACGATAAGGAGGCTTATGCACAGCTTAATGACAGAGAGTGTTATATACGCAATACGCTGGCAGCTATGAAAGAAGCCTACAATGATTATCATAAAAAACTGTTGATGTGGAAGAATATACAATTGATTACGGATGATGAATATAAATATTTGAAAAAGGACAATCCGGTAATCCCTTCCATTTATTTCATCCCCAAAATCCATAAGAGCATCAATAAACCGCCTGGAAGGCCAATTATATCCGCCAGGGATGGAAGTTTGGAAAAGACGTCAGTATACATTGATTATTTTTTACAGGATTTTGTCAAATCTTTAAAGTCATATGTACAAGATACAGGGGATTTCTTACGTAAGATCAGAGATGTGGTTTGGAAAGAGAACTATTGGATGCTGGCGCTTGATGTGACATCCCTTTACACCAGTATCAGACACTGTGACGGTATTCAAGCAGTACAATATTATCTTTCAAAAAGACCACCACATTTTAAGGATCACAATGACATGTTGATTGAAATGTTAGAACATTGTTTAAAGAACAATAATTTTATGTTCAACAATCTCATATATCAACAGATAAGGGGTGTGGCCATGGGGGCCAGTTTTTCTCCCAGCTATGCCTGTCTGCATATGGGCAGCTGGGAGGAAAGGGTCCTCAAACGCAACTTTGGCAAAATCCTTGATGACAATGTGATTGTATGGCTGCGATATATTGATGATTTGTTTATAGTGTGGGATGGTACCAAACAGCAGGCAGATGATTTTGTGACTGAAATCAATAATAATGATCTGAACCTCCATTTTACGGTAACAATGAGCCAAACATCTATTACTTTTTTAGATACTGAGGTATTTATATTCAATAACCAGATTGAGACTAGGCTCTATAGAAAGGACACCTCTGGAAATTCTACATTACATGCAAGCAGTGCACACCCGGCACACCTCATTAATAGCATCCCGTATGGGGAGATGCTACGCCTCAGACGTATCTGTAGCAACGACCAAGATCTGAAGGCGGCACAGGTCAGTAGCAAACAGAGATTCCGTGAGAGGGGATACTCTGACAATATCATCAATAGTGCTATTATTAAATCTATGAGGTACAGCAGGGAAGAACTCCTAAAAGACAAGGGGGAGGTGGACCATACAATATTTCAAGAAGGCAGGATTGAGGAACATGAAGAGGAGGGGGATACCCATCAATTCAGAATTATCATGGGATATAGCAGGCAACATGCTAGCCTTCATAGAATTATAAACAAAAATTGGCCGATAATTCTGAATGACCCAGTAATTGGACCCACGTTGCCACGTAGGGTGTCCATTATGCATAGTCGGGCCCCCTCAATGAGAGATTGCCTAGTTAACACCAGTCCGGAAACCATTGATAAATCCAATTGGTTACAGACCAACAAAGGGTTTTATAAGTGCAAATCCTGTAAGGCTTGTCTCCATGGGATTAATACAAAAACGTACAAAACCCCCTTCAGTGATAAGGAATATAGGATCCAGAAACTCCTAACTTGCAAAACAGAATATGCAGTATATGTACTGAAATGTCCGTGTGAGTTTCTGTACATAGGTAGCACTAAGTTATCTGTCAATAAACGCATTTTGCAACATCTACGTGCTATATCCAACCAAGATAACACATATCCTGTGGCGCGACATTTTAGGGAGTATCACAACAGCAATAATGAGGGTCTCAAGTACTATGTGGTGGATGCAATCCCTCCCAGTAGAAGGGGAGGAGATAGGGAATCTAAACTGCGTAGATTAGAGACAAGATATATTCTCCAGCTTGATTCCAAAACCCCAGGGGGATTGAACGCCACGGAGGATTTGCACACATGTTTGGGGTAGATGACAACGTGTATATTTTATCTATTTTCGGGTCGAATGCTTATGGTATTTATTTTTATGTGATGGCAGCTCCTTTTAACCTCTACACTTTTCTACTCTGTATTACCTTTTTAAATTTTTACACTGGGTCTTTTATGTACAGTGATAATGTATTTTATATTTGGTTGTTATGCATTTTTATATTTATGAATTTATATTTATATATTTATATCTATTTACATATTTTTATGCAAAGAAGTGTGACAATTACAAACCTGTTCATAACGGTGAATTAGCAAGACAGGAATTTACATTATATAAAGGTTAAACTATAGAGAATGGATGGGGGGGAGTTATTGGGGTTGTATCATATAATTTATTCCATATATTCTAACAAGATAAATCGTGATAACATTGAGGATAGGTGATGGAACAGTAATATCCTCCATTTGAAACCCAGAAAAAGATCTAATTTCTTAAAATCTGCCTCAGGTTGCTCTGTAACTACGAAAAGGGTTAATTAATATATCGTAAACTATCGTTGCACCTTTTATTTCCTGATTTTAACAGACACAGAGTTTAGGTCAATTTCATCACGGAGGATATATATTTTTTATGCACGTTTGTAGGCTTCATTGACATATACAAACATTACTACATGCACGTGGCGTTAGGAAATGGGATTTAACCCGAAACACAACAATTAATTGTTTCAATAGGTGTCACTTAACATGCATGAGAATATTATGGTAATAGCTTAAAACCATGAGTGAGTCAACGGGGGTCCTTTTTAATAAATTTTGGGATTCCCAGTTGTGGACAAACAAATCTTGCTTTTATGGAGTGAGACGGATTTAACAAATACAATGCATTTATGCTAATATTATTTCAATTTGATTTTGGCGGCAGGTCAGCATTTTTATGCACAAAAATCTTTTTTGTAAATTTGATGTTATTTTTACTGCTGTCTTTATCCTCATGTCCTTTTATACATTTTATATTGATTTTACGATATATTAATGTTTTAACTTGCGGTTGGTTTTTTAACTTTACTCATGAATTGTCAATGAACTACAAATTTTTCTATGTCTATGGGCACCATTTGCACGTGATTGTTGGTTAATTGCACTGGTCACTTTAAAAGCGGAAGTCAAGTAAGAATACAATGTCATTTGAAAAAGGCTCGGACGAGCCAAAACGTTATGGCGACATTGAAGATTAAATAAATACAATTGCACTTACTTATTTGGTCCGTGTCCGTTGTTGCATGGAAGAACCTTTCAGTTCAACGCGGAAAGCAGTGATATATATATATATATATATATATATATATATATATATATATATAAACAAGATTGTAACAGTCAAAACACATTACAGAAACGATATGTGTATATATATGCAGACCCATTGCCACATATGACCACTCCAACATACTGCTCGAGATACTTCAGTTTTGCCTGGAAAACAACTATTTTCTGTTTGACAAACAATGGTACAGGCAATTGATGGGGGCTGCCATGGGCAGTTGCTTCGCGCCGGGCTACGCGTGTATGTTCATGGGGTGGTGGGAACTGGAATGTGTGTGGTCTGAGGCCTTTGACAAATATACCAAGCATCTGGTCCTGTGGACCAGATACATTGATAACATTTTTCTCATCTGGGACAGGCCCCAAGTCATCTTAGATGAGTTCCTTAATAGCATTTCCATTAATTACCTGAACCTCAAATTCACCAGCAAGACCAGCACAAATAGGATTGATTTCCTGGATGTAGAGGTGGGAGTTCAGGATGGGACAATTGAGACAAGGCTCCACAGAAAGGAGACTGCTGGCAACAGTATCCTACATGCCAGAAGCCACCACCCCCTAAACTTAAATGCAGTATCCCCTATGGGGAACTCCTCAGAGCTAGGAGGAACTGCAGCACTTTGGAAGCGTATGAGCTAGAGAAAGGGAGGATGATTGAGAGATTCCTGCAAAGGGATTATACACGCAAGGTCTTGGATGATGCTAGACATAAGGTCAGGGATGTGGAGAGAGGGACTCTACTACAACCTAAGCCACGCACACACACCAAACCCGAGATCAGACTCATAACGACTTACAACTCTAGTTGTACTGAGGTTCAGGCGATAGTGAGGAAACACTGGCATCTGGTCAAGATGGACCAGGTCATTGGCAAACTGGTAAGCCCCAACCCACAAATCACATACCGCAGAAGTAACTCTCTGAAAGATATACTAGTGCACACCTTGATGGAACCAGGTAAATCACAAAGTAGTACTTGGTTGAGGGAACTCCCCGGTTTTTATAAATACGGCAAATGCAAGGCGTGCACACACAGTACCAACATCAAGTCTGTTCACTTACCCAGTGGAAGACAACAAAAGATCAAGCCTTTCATCAATTGTAACAGTGACTATGTTGTGTATGTGCTTGTATGTGTGTGCGGCATGAGATATGTGGGGAGCACAATTTTTCCCGTTAAGAAACATATCTTAGAACACCTAAGGGCAATTCGAAACAATGACAGGACATATCCCATGGCTAGGCACTGCAACACCCTACATAGTTCCATTGATGCTGAGAATCTCAAAATCTCATTTTTTGGAATTGACAGGGTGCCGGCCAACACCAGAGGCGGAGACAGGGAACAGGCCCTCAGAAGATTGGAATCCCGATACATAATTTGTCTCTGCAGCAAATCCCCGGGAGGCCTAAACAGGATGAGGAGCTTCATGTGCATCTGGGATAGCTCTCCTTGCCGCGAGAACAGTCGTATGCTCAGCCTCTGTCCCTCTTTCCCGGCTTCACTTTGATTTTTCTCCTTCTTTTTCTTTCCTCCTTCTCCCCCCATCCCCCCTTGAGGTACCACTACTGTGACACCGTCCAACACGATGTCTTCACCTATATGTATCTCATTTCCGGGAGGTTTGGGGGCTCTACTATACCTTGGACCCGTACTTGAACAGAAACACTTCTAGCTTCTAGGCACACCTCGCTTCTCCGGCCTATCCGCCCACTCTGACCTCCGCGCATCCCCTGCTCTGTTCCCCAGGTCACTGGAACAAATCTCCACATCTTTGTACTCCGACCTGGGCACTTATGAGAAGTACTGTTGTACTACAAAACACATGCACTTGCGTGGTATATGGATGTCTTCATGAACTAAATTATTTACTGCTTTCTTTTTTATAATTTGTTTTTAAATTATTTCTTTACATACATGACAATACACCATGTTTATTTATTTTAAGGGAAGAAACATTTTTATGTTAGATGCATTGAATCTGCTTTCCAAGTACTGATGAGCACAATTTATGTAAGAGTGCCTAAGTCTTTTTCCTATATTCATTAATTTTGCAACAGTGTCTCTCTGACTATATAGAGAACACTGCCACAATGTTTCCCCAGCTTTGATAAAGACCGCCTGGTCGAAACGCGTCAGTGAAATAAAGTATCGATTTGGACTAACCTGGAGTGCGGGCCATCCTTGCAGCGCGGCGGCGTCAGCAAGGGATTGTGAAATATATATATATATTGATCAAGGATGGTAACGGCGTTATGGCGGATTGGAGTGAACAATAAACAATTTTGCACAGAGCCTGGGTCCGCACTCGTTATTTTCCCTGAAGGAGAGTGAAGAAGACGAGGATCTTGTATATATATATATGTATATATATATATATATATATATCACAAAGAAGAAGGTTGCCCTTGTAGGAACGCCACACAGTTGGTAAGTATCTCCGTAGCTTTTATTGCAGGCTGCAGGCAAAACTTACTGTCTCCTCCCAAAAACGCCAAATGCATTTCGGGCACCTGCCCTTGTTCACTGGCTCATTCAAACAGTCCTCACAGCCAGGTGGACTAAATACCAAATACCCCGCCCATCGTTGCACAATGCTTTATGGGTATGGAAGTCCTTTCCTATTTTTCCATTGTGGATGCTGGACGGAAAGCTTGCATTAAAACTGTACTCCCCATGTGGGTTACATGGAGGAGAAACATCAAAGTTCCTGCTCGTTTTTCGCCTGCAATATTGGATTAACCAACACCAAACGGCCCTCAAAATTTCAAGCGCCAAGGTCCGCTGTCATCACGGCAGAGCGTCCCTGCGACGAGGCGCGCCGCAATTAAATCACAAAGAAGAAGGTTGCCCTTGTAGGAATGCCACACAGTTGGTAAGTATCTCCGTAGCTTTTATTGCAGGCTGCAGGCAAAACTTACTGTCTCCTCCCAAAAACGCCAAATGAATTTCAGGCACCTGCCCTTGTTCACTGGCTCATTCAAACAGTCCTCACAGCCAGGTGGACTAAATACCCCGCCCATCGTTGCACAATGCTTTATGGGTATGGAAGTCCTTTCCTATTTTTCCATTGTGGATGCTGGACGGAAAGCTTGAATTAAAACTGTACTCCCCATGTGGGTTACATGGAGGAGAAACATCAAAGTTCCTGCTCGTTTTTCGCCTGCAATATTGGATTAACCAACACCAAACGGCCCTCAAAATTTCAAGCGCCAAGGTCCGCTGTCATCACGGCAGAGCGTCCCTGCAACGAGGCGCGCCGCAATTAAATCACAAAGAAGAAGGTTGCCCTTGTAGGAACGCCACACAGTTGGTAAGTATCTCCGTAGCTTTTATTGCAGGCTGCAGGCAAAACTTACTGTCTCCTCCCAAAAATGCCAAATGCATTTCGGGCACCTGCCCTTGTTCACTGGCTCATTCAAACAGTCCTCACAGCCAGGTGGACTAAATACCAAATACCCCGCCCATCGTTGCACAATGCTTTATGGGTATAGAAGTCCTTTCCTATTTTTCCATTGTGGATGCTGGACGGAAAGCTTGAATTAAAACTGTACTCCCCATGTGGGTTACATGGAGGAGAAACATCAAAGTTCCTGCTCGTTTTTCGCCTGCAATATTGGATTAACCAACACCAAACGGCCCTCAAAATTTCAAGCGCCAAGGTCCGCTGTCATCACAGCATAGCGTCTTTGCGACGAGGCGCGCCGCAATTAAATCACAAAGAAGAAGGTTGCCCTTGTAGGAACGCCACACAGTTGGTAAGTATCTCCGTAGCTTTTATTGCAGGCTGCAGGCAAAACTTACTGTCTCCTCCCAAAACGCCAAATGCATTTCGGGCACCTGCCCTTGTTCACTGGCTCATTCAAACAGTCCTCACAGCCAGGTGGACTAAATACCAAATACCCCGCCCATCGTTGCACAATGCTTTATGGGTATGGAAGTCCTTTCCTATTTTTCCATTGTGGATGCTGGACGGAAAGCTTGAATTAAAACTGTACTCCCCATGTGGGTTACATGGAGGAGAAACATCAAAGTTCCTGCTCGTTTTTCGCCTGCAATATTGGATTAACCAACACCAAACGGCCCTCAAAATTTCAAGCGCCAAGGTCCGCTGTCATCACGGCAGAGCGTCCCTGCGACGAGGCGCGCCGCAATTAAATCACAAAGAAGAAGGTTGCCCTTGTAGGAACGCCACACAGTTGGTAAGTATCTCCGTAGCTTTTATTGCAGGCTGCAGGCAAAACTTACTGTCTCCTCCCAAAAACGCCAAATGCATTTCGGGCACCTGCCCTTGTTCACTGGCTCATTCAAACAGTCCTCACAGCCAGGTGGACTAAATACCAAATACCCCGCCCATCGTTGCACAATGCTTTATGGGTATGGAAGTCCTTTCCTATTTTTCCATTGTGGATGCTGTACGGAAAGCTTGAATTAAAACTGTACTCCCCAAGTGGGTTACATGGAGGAGAAACATCAAAGTTCCTGCTCGTTTTTCGCCTGCAATATTGGATTAACCAACACCAAACGGCCCTCAAAATTTCAAGCGCCAAGGTCCGCTGTCATCACGGCAGAGCGTCCCTGCAACGAGGCGCGCCGTAATTAAATCACAAAGAAGAAGGTTGCCCTTGTAGGAACGCCACACAGTTGGTAAGTATCTCCGTAGCTTTTATTGCAGGCTGCAGGCAAAACTTACTGTCTCCTCCCAAACACGCCAAATGCATTTCGGGCACCTGCCCTTGTTCACTGGCTCATTCAAACAGTCCTCACAGCCAGGTGGACTAAATACCAAATACCCCGCCCATCGTTGCACAATGCTTTATGGGTATGGAAATCCTTTCCTATTTTTCCATTGTGGATGCTGGACGGAAAGCTTGAATTAAAACTGTACTCCCCATGTGGGTTACATGGAGGAGAAACATCAAAGTTCCTGCTCGTTTTTCGCCTGCAATATTGGATTAACCAACACCAAACGGCCCTCAAAATTTCAAGCGCCAAGGTCCGCTGTCATCACGGCAGAGCGTCCCTGCGACGAGGCGCGCCGCAATTAAATCACAAAGAAGAAGGTTGCCCTTGTAAGAACGCCACACAGTTGGTAAGTATCTCCGTAGCTTTTATTGCAGGCTGCAGGCAAAACTTACTGTCTCCTCCCAAAAACGCCAAATGCATTTCGGGCACCTGCCCTTGTTCACTGGCTCATTCAAACAGTCCTCACAGCCAGGTGTACTAAATACCAAATACCCCGCCCATCGTTGCACAATGCTTTATATGACGCTTGAAATTTTGAGGGCCGTTTGGTGTTGGTAAATCCAATATTGCAGGCGAAAATCCGTTAACATCCCCTATGGAGGAGTCACTCATGCATTTATTAATATTTAAGCAATAGAGAAGCAAGAAAGGTTCACCTTCAGTTCAAATTTGCACAGGAAATTATAATTATTAATCCTATTGGCTCTTATTTCTTCAATTGCCTTGTTATTATGGTGACTCTTTTATCTCAGCAAGAGTGCAGTAGCTGAAGTTACTCTCTGCTCAGTACTCTCCTTCGAATAAAGATGAAATCATTTAAAATAAGGACCATTTATTTATTATTTCAACTAGATTAATGCCCGTCCTTTTGGGCATTTAGGAGATCTTCGACCCGATAATCATTCAGTAGGGTCTGTTCACAAAATGCATTTTGTAGTATGCTTCATAGTGCTACAGTAGTACTTATAAAATACTAAAAAATGCTATTCACAAACCTTACAAGTGTAATTCTCCACTTCCATATCTCCTATTGTTTCTAGGGAGTGATCCTCACACATGCAAGTTTACTACTTAGGGGCCGATTACGATGTTGGTCGGAAAGCATTTAGACTGAATGGGTCGTGTATTGGTTTCCGACCGAATTGTATTCGGGGAGTGCGACCAACCGATTACGATGGTTCGAAACACCGTTCGGTCGGACTCCCATTGACTTCAATGGGAGCCTGTGTTCTGACCGACAACACAGGCTTTCATTGAAGAAAGGGGTGCTTGTGGAAAATCGTGCGTCTTGTGGCGGGCACCCCATGGTGCCTGCCACACTGTGCATGCTTGGAAAGGGGGGACCCAGGGGTACCCCCACAGGACCCATTCGGAGACCCCTGGATAAAGGGGGGCCTGCTACGGGCCCCCCAAGTCAGATTACGACAGCCAATCCGTGTCGGAACAACTGATTCAGAAAGGCTGTCCGAATTCGACATCGTAATCGCTTGGTCTGAAACGCGGTCCATAGACCTGCATGAGTCGGCTCTGACCGACTTGTTTACTCCGAATGCCGTTCGGAACATAGTCGGAAAGTCCGAACGGTTTCCAACCATCGTAATCGGTCATTCGGAAATGTGTCAGAGTCGGTCGGAAAGGCGGGTTCCGAACCGGATTCGGACGAACAAAATGCCATTCAGAGTCTTTCCGACTGACATCGTAATCGGCCCCTTAGTAGTAAACGTGGGATGGACGGGGGATGTGGCTGGAAAAAGTGGCATACTTAATACTAAATGGGGGGATTGGGGTTTTGGTTGAGGAGAGTTTGAGCCCTTGTCAAGCAACAGCTACAATCCCTGTCAGGGTGAACCACTAAAGTCACTAAATTATCCTGTGCTTAACCCTCTGGTAGTTTGACACAAATGCAGACATGCTTAACTTAGAGGCAATACGTAAAGTATTTACGCAGTACACAAACCATAATAAAGTGAAAACACAACACAAAATCCCATACCAAGTTAGAAAATAGAGTACATTTTTATGTATTATTTGACACTGAAACAACATAAATGTAATCAGTTGAACTAGAGTTATGAATTTGCATGTTTTTGTGAAAACTAGTGCCTAAATGATCAAAGCGCCAACCGAGGGCATCTAGTTGTGCAAGAGCGAGGCAGAGTTGAAAGTTATGACCAACATCGATGGAACGTGGTTCAGATACAAGAAGTGGATTGGGCCTGGTCTCAGCTTAGCTTCGGACTTAGAAGAAATTCTGTACAAAAATGTCTGAGAAGGTAAATGTTTATGGGGCAAAGCAGCTAGCGGTGTCCGAGGAAAAGGGTTCGTTGTTGGGGAGCTGCTGGCCAACATCACATTGAAGTATCCTCCGTTCGGACTTAGGGCATGATTTATATGTTGGTGGGAAGGGAACTCTGAATAAGACATATTTATTATTTGAATATTTAACAGTAATTTTTTAATTTATAAATGAATGTAAAATTAACTTTTATTAAAAGTAAATAAATGACTTTTAATTATTTCTATACATCACTTTACTTTTAATTAATTCTATACATCACTTTTAATATTTTAATTCATAATGAAAAATATTTTTTTACTTTAGGTAGAAAGTTATTTTTTAATTTAAACTTCAGAAAATAATATATTTAAACTAATTAAAGATTTAATTCAAAATTAGGTTAATAATGCTGTTAACAAGGAGGGAGACACAAGAGGGGGTGGGCGATTGTTTAACCAGGTCCAGCATACGTGCCCAGCTACTGTAAACAAGAGAGGTGGTATGCAGTTCCTGTAGGGTTCGTGCAAGTGACGGGGGGAAGAGAAGCTACAATAAAAGGGTTTAGCCAGAAAGGGGTCGGGGAATTCCTCCTTTCGGATAAAGTGCCCTCACACACCCAGCCCGCTGGGTGTCATGCTTCATCATTGGGCATGCTCCTCGTCGGGTCGGCGGGCACCCTCAGTCGGGGCTCTTTGGCGGAGATCTTTTATCCTTGCCGTATGGTGAGTGTGTGTAAGGGGCTCTAAAGTGTAGAAGTGTAGTTTGTGAAGAGGTGAGTTAAAACAGGGGACGGTGGTCAGGGCCACTTATTTAATAATCCTGCCTCCTACCCTGATTAAAAAGGTGTGTGGCGGCTAACTACAGTGATGTTGCAGCTAGTGGCTCTTTATAAGGTCAACATGTTTCTTGCCTATCAGTCCCAAAAAAATAGGATCAAGCGGCAATTCTTCAGGACCAGGGAATAAATGAAACAGTGATATAAAATCTACACTGGTGTCTGGTAAGGTGGTACGATAACCTAGATATTACCAGTTCGTGTACACCATCGGCTTGAGATGTCCATAGGTGCTGTAGCCAATCTAATAGATAGTAAGAAATGGCCTCATCGGTCATCGGCAATGAATGGGCGCGTTTAATCAACGCGTAGTTTCAGAGACTCGCGCCCACTCGGCGGAGAACCTGACCCGAATTGCCGGACCGGACCGGGGTTTTTAACATGGGGTTTTTAATCTGCTATGTATGGGACTAAGATGGGAATCATATTCAAATGATCTGGTCATTGTGATTGGGCATGGAGGAATGAAAGTAATATATCTAATTTCACAGGTAATTAGTGCCTGTCTGTACGTATTAGGGAGAGACTACAGCAACTATGGAATCCAAAACCTCATATCACTTCTTAAGACGATTGGAAGAAATTACCAGTTAAAGGGTCAGAAAATAGGCAGTCCATCACATAGTACTGCTTGAACTCCCTCTGTCTTCTGTGCTGACTATCAACATCTGAGGAAACCTTTACCCTTCTGTTGGTGGATAATTGGGATTTTCTAGCATTGGGTTTTACAATCCCTATTTCAGTAAAGATTATTATTTAAGATTAGGAGTAGAGGTTGTAGAGAAATGTGTTATTAGGTAGAAGACACAAAGCCCTTTAGGTCAGGTGTATGAATAGTGGTTGTCTTTCCGGATTTGAAGTCCTGAGTGGTCTCATGGCTTAGGATGAACATAAAGTTTGTAACTGTGCTTCACCAGATCAGGGGGGCTGCAATTAGTGTGCCACTAACAGATCCTGAGCTAGCAGTGCCTTAGCTCGTAGGCTCCTGGAAGATCACTGTCCTTGAAGTGTTTTAAACAATATTTTATATCAGATCAGGAAAATCAGCATCTAAGTTAGACACAACGGGCAGGACATGGCTGACCATATGACACCAAACAATGACGGGTGAAACCTTAAAAGAGCATCCCTACTCCTAAGAGTCTTACTCTGTGTTTGCCTTCCATAGGGATGCCTCCCATATGTAAATCCAGTACTTGTACAGCGCACGAATCACCCCCGAAGGGGTATCTCGGCGCTGGGGGCCATTGGGAAGATTAAGCGAGCTATTGCCCAGAGTCGCATGGTGCTGGACAGACCCCTGCCGCCGGAGCCAGGGATCGAACCGTGATCCCCAGCGTCCAGCGTCAGTCGCCCTGGCTGCGGCGCCACACCTCTCTAAGCCATGTGACTTACAACAGAATATGTGCTCCAGCCAAAATTCAAAATGTCATAATTTATTCTGGGCAACAAGGAGATACGCATCTCCTTGATTTCTGATTACAGTATGACAACTCAAGATGCATTATATAGCGCTTAAAATTAGTTTTTTTACTGTTTATGGTTTGGATGATAATTTTGCAGTGTATTAAGATGGGAGAATTTGAGCATGATCATTTCATTCATTAGGTATTTGATTGGTCTTTTTCTTTTAGGGAGAATTTGAATTGATTCAAAAAATATGCATAAAAGATTTTAACAATGATATAACCAATTATTGTGTGGATATAATACAATAAAACCAATATTAAACTATTACTTGAAATTAATTAAATGGTGCCAGTGTTGATTAGGTTTGCATTGAAAAAAATGAAACATTAATTTTCCCCTTGAATATGATCTCAGTCAGTCAATTAACTTTATTCGATCTTAGACATTAAGATCATAAAAGTACAGTAGTTCATAAATTTGGTGCAGTGTTACATTCCATCACATTTGAGTAAAACACAGATAGGAACCATATTAAAACTTTAAATAAAACACTATATTAAAACATACTGAATAAAATATGCAAAACAGTACCAAAGCAGGTTGGGTTGCAGACAAAGGGTCAATCAATCTACTATCTGCTAAGACCAGCTAAGTGCAAATAATACCAGCTAAAAAAAAAAACTCGGGGTAAAAGGGCACCCATTAAAAACATACTCAATTCGTACTGTAGATAATGTAAAGTGCAAAACAGTGCCACAATCAATTAAAGTGCAAGTTATGAGCTGATCAATCTCCTTTTTGATAAAACCAGGCATAGATAAGATGCAAGAGAGAAATTTACATAAGGGTCAGGGAGCGTCTGGAGGAGGGACAGAGCTGGGCGATATTGTACAAAATTATATTTCAAAAACATTGGGCGAATATACTTTTTCCGTACACACGTGTAAAACTTACAGAAAAATATAAAATGGAGGTTAGATTGAGGGAGGTACCATCACAGGGGCAAACTGGAAATTCGTTGATTGAATATGTCCCTGATGGAAAGCTTAGCATGCAAGGGATAAGATTTAATCTGAATCTCAGCAATACATATCGGTGACGAGTATTTGTTATAGAATCCAGGTATGAGTTCGCTTACCAAAGGGCAGGTGGAAGGCCCAGATATAATGCCACCATAGTTTTATTACAATTTAGTGCATGCCTTTCATTATCCCTATACTCTTTCGAGCGAGATTTGCTTTTGGGGTGTTCAAACAGGTGAGTGGGTCATAAAATAAAAACTCAAAGCCCAATGTGGACAGGGTGTCCTTTACATACCGCAGCCATGGAACCTGGTGGGCCTGCTCAAGGGATAGACAGTCTCTAATAATATTTTGAGTCAGTCCCACTGTGTCCCTGGTCCAGATTGAGTGCCAAAGTAGGACCGGGGCTATAAATATTAAATCAGATATAAATGGGACATTCAACTCTTGGTGCATAGTGTAATTTGAGACACCTTTCGGGAGAGATAATAATTTTTTTAAGAAACCATCTTCTTTCTGTTGTAATACATCAGCTTTGGCTATCCCCAGATCCCTGCTCCATATGTAGCTGATGCAATAGCTTTAGCAGAGTAAATCTTTTTGATTGGTTCCAAAGGCTTTGTGCCCAACTTTTTCGTGAACGAACATATAGCCATAACGCGCTTCTCTAGTGCATTACATCTATTCTCTACCATGTTTGTCCAAGACCCTGAGCTATTAAAAAGTACGCCCAAATATAAAAAGGTCTTAGTTACTTCAATTCTCCGAGTAGCGATAAAAAACGACTGTAGTTTTTTAGGCTGTTTCCCCACTATTAGGACATAGGTTTGTGATTCGTTAACTTGGAGATCTAATGCAGCCATATAGGACACATAATTATTTATTAGTTTTTGCAGGGCTAAGCTGGTCCTAGCTACCAATTCGGCGTCGTCAGCATATAACAGGATGGGAATACATTTCTTGTTTACCATAGGGACGTCAATAACCTCATGATTCACTGCGAATTCCACACCATTGGTGTAGAGTGAAAACAGGAAGGGGGCTAGAATGCATCCCTGCCTGACACCCCGGAGGATGGGGAAAGATCTTGTACATTCGCCCTGGCTGCCGTACCTAACACATGCAGAGGACTGGGAATATAGTTGACGAATGAAGAGTATTATATTATCATCCACACCCATGTCTTTCAAAATATTCCATAATTTATTATGTGAAACAGAATCAAGGTGGCGGAAAGATCCTTGAACGCCATAAAAAACATTCCCTCCCTTGATATTGGTATACTTTGCAGCAATTAGATTTAGGTTTAAGCACTGATCCAGTGTCCCCATCCCTTTTTAAAAACTATATTGCACCAGGATTAAAATATTTTTATCAGCTAACAACAAACGGCCCATTAGTTTTACTGTTCCATCCAGAAGTGAGATTGGCCTATAGTTTTTGGGTAATGCTTTATCCCTTTTCTTGTATATTGGCATGATAACTGTCTTTTTCCATGAGGCAGGGGGGCCCGCTATAGCAACTGCATTGAAAAGGTTCGTCAAGAACGGAATCCAGAGTTCCGGATAATCAAAAAAGAAATCAATAGTAGCCCCATCCAGATCCAGACCTGGAGCCTTAGCAGTACTGCATTGCGTAAGGCCAGTTTTCACCTCTGACAATACGAAGATAATGGGAGTGCCAATGTCACAATTTGGATGGTCTCCAGTAAAATTTTCCCTATCTGGCACTAGCCCAAATATAGCTGTATAATGGTCCACCCAAGCATCCTCTCCCACGTTGACACTTAGGGAGGGTCCTGTCTCTTGGTTCAGGAATGGTGAATTAACTATAACCCAAAATTCTTTAGAGCTTTTTAAAGCTGAGGCTAGTTATAGTTTGTCCCAGGCATCCTCCTTTAGGGCTATGAGTCTACATTTATTATAGTGCCATCGGAGGGAGCTGACCAAGGAATTATTCCTTGGCCTTTCCTTTAAAGCTTTGTGTAGACTACTGAGTGCCTTGGTGCAAGCAGTATTAAACCAACGCGGGGTCTTTGTTAGATGGTATCTCTTCCGGCATTGTAAATTGCTTTCCACCACACTCAGCAGTGAAACAAAGGCCTGCACTATATTTTGTGGGTCACTATGCATATCTAGACAGGTTGATATTTCTTTCTGGGTGCACCCAATTATGGTAGGCAATAGTACATCCTTATTTATTTTTGCCCATTTTAGCACTATTCCATTCCTTCTTGCTATTACTGGTGTTTGGATTTTCATAACCACGCTGTTAAAACAACCCTTCCAGTGAATTTGAAATGAAATGAAATTAAATGAAATTTAGATTTATAACGCGCGCTAATACCCGGAGGTGTCTAGGCGCGGCGGCTCATCATGATCTGTAAGCCTGCGCAGGGAGTTCGGAAAAAGTGGGGACAAGCTAGTTGTTAAAAATCTGAGTTTTTAGAGCTTTACGAAAGGCCAGGAGATTGTTTTCTGTCTTCAGTACTAGTGGGAGTGAATTCCACAGTGTAGCTGTGCCTGCAATGGAGCTTCGCACCCCCTCCCCCCATGAGGCCGTTCTGGCCCAGGGAATTACAAGATTTGCGGATGTTGCGGAGCAAAGCTGCCTCTCTGGAAGATACCAATTGAACTTGTTTGCCAAGAAGTCAGGGCCGAGTCCAATTAGTGCCTTAAAGGCGATGCAGAGGGCCTTAAATTCGATCCTTCTTTTAACAGGTAGCCAATGCAAGGTTGGTAAAGCATGAGCCACTGATTGATGTTTCGGGATATCAAGCAGCAGACGAGCTGGGAGATCAGTGCAACGTGGTCAATAAAAACTGAAGCAAAGGTTCCTATCTGGTTAAAGAATATCTTAAAAGGTAGCGCCACCACTAGATAATTTAACGTGGAGCCATGTATAATGTCCCCGAACGTTTTTGCCAGGATGCCAGTATGCTCATCAGTTGGATTGAGTATTAGCAGATTTCTCGTGACCAGGAGTCTATTCAATTCGTCCCCGTACTGAGTATGTAAAAAATGGTACGGGACAACACCTTCTTCGTCTACCAGCCCACAGAGCGGAGTTGTTATTCTTGGGCAACTATGAGCGTTAAAATCTCCCATCCAGACTATATGTAGGGGATTGCGATGAGTGGTTATTGCTCTATCAATTGCTTGTTCGAGTGAGTGAATTACCTGAGACATGTTGCCCTCAAAGTTGTTATTATAAAAATTAATTAGGAGCATATCCTCCGCTCCAGGGCCACCACATACTATAAGGTGGTAGTGGGAGGACTGGACATCTGTCTCAAATATATTTACACACAAGGTGTTTCTTATCAAGGTTAATAATCCTCCTCTAGCTCTACCTGACCGTGAAGGGATAGCAGGAGTTTGTATTACGCGATACCAATCAATATAGACCGCATCAACTTCCCATGTTTCTTGGAGGCACACTAGGTCATAGCATTCAATTATTCTAGTCCAGTCTTCATTGCCCCATTTAGATCTAAGCCCCGCTATATTCCAAGTTAATGCATTGACCGTGTCTCTTCTCTGGTCCAGGGGCTGATTAGCTATTGGCGAGACTACCTCCTGTTGGCTCTGTAAGTGCTGGGTCGCGCTACTATCCATATGTCAATCACAAGTTTCTAGGCCCTCCAGGGGCGCAAATTTATTAGCCAGTGATATAGCTGCTATATGGTTCCAGCTGTCGGGGATGAGTAGAGTAGCGGTAGGGGGGAGAGGAGGGAGAAAGGAGCCAGGGTTGTTAATCATCCTTCTATCCGGGGGTTTGGCACCCAGGGGTCTATAGAAGAACCCCAATGGTAAGGCACACATTTGTGTTGATGCTAAGGGGGAGTTGGGTAGCATATCCAAAAGATGTTTCACAAGGTGTTGATTTTTAAAGTTAATCACTATGCAATCCCCACCAATTGATTTTGGGAGTTGCCCACCCAGTGAACTCTTCTGGCCATGTTGATGTGGTTAGCAATATTAAGGCATTCGTAGGGAGGAATAAACTTGGACACCCAGTGTGATGCTTTGTTCATCAGTTGTTGCGTAGATTCTGTCTGGTGGTGTTGTAATGGTGGAGTGTTTACTAAAATCACCACAAAAGGGCATGCAGCCGGTGGGAGATTCAAGTTAAACTTGTGCAAATGTTGATGAACTCCCTGTGCATCCCATTGAATAACCTGTCTTTGTATGGCGATATCGGTGATGCTCTGTGACTGTGTAATCTGTTGAGTCGGTGGGTCTGAGTTGTAATAAGCGGTCCCCTGATTAGATGTCACAGTATTGCGAAGGCCACTACACAAATGATCATACTCAGCAATTGGCCGAATATTTGAGTTACTCATCGCCGTCGAATTAACCATCGAATCAGCCACACGAGTGATGTTATCAATGCTTAGCCCCCCCGCGACTACCTCCCTATTTCCCTGAATACGGGGAGTAGCCCGTGAGCACTCAGCTCTAACTGTGTGCTGCGTGTTAGTGGGAGGAGGATCTTACATTTACACAGACAAACACTGCATGGGTTCAACAGGCCTAGTGATACATTCACATACGCTTCCACCCCTTTCACTGATCTTTGCTAAGTTAGCCTTGATCCGTTCAAGACTCTTCATTACAGGCTGCAAAAGTCGGGCAACAATACGTTCCAAGTCTTGAGTAGACCTCCCTGACTCACTTGCGGTCTTTAGAGGAGACCCCTTACCCCGCCCAGTTCCAGTGTTCATTTTAATCAGTCTTTGGGGCCTACCATCCCTCTTCTTTTTGACCGGTGGCTCATCAGGGGAGTCAGGAGACTCTTGGCTGCCCGTACCATTAGGCGGGGGTTCGGGGACCATTGTGATAACCTCATTTGGGATGGATAGACCAGCAGCAGCTCTGGGCAACAAATCATCGTTAGAATGAGGAGCATGAAGGGTAGTAAGCTCACCTCACCTCCAGACAGCCTTCCCTCTGCTCTCTCTATCTCTTTCGACAGCACGTCCGCTGCTCTCGAGAGGAAGGAGTCCAGCGTGTTGATGATCTCAGCTCCTTGATCTCGTGGTGTTGCCTTTCTCTTCACCATGTTCAACAACTGGGTCCCGGGATGAGTCTGTGAAACAAACCACCTCGTTAGAGAGGGGGCCCAGCTCAGCCTCCTCCGGGCTCTGACGGGCGCGGATGGGCCTGCCCTTGGCCCGGGCTTAGCCCGGGCGCGTCCCGCGCCGCAGGAGCGCGACACGCTTTTGAGCGCATCTGGCAGCAGGGAGAGTCGGGAAACGTAGTCTTCCCCAATAGCTTCTCCTCGGGCTCCCAGCAGGAAACAAACAAGCTGACCAGCGGCTACACTGCCGTGGGAGCGCGACGCGCTTTTGAGCGCAACCGGCAGCAGGGGGAGTCGGGAAGCGTAGTCTTACCCAACGGCTTCTCCTGGGGCTCCCAGCAGGAAACAAACAAGCTGACCGGCGGCTTCTGATCTCAATGTTAAGCAATCATACAGCCACTGAGGAGGACTTTCTGCTCTGGTTTTGAAATACTATTATGTATTCACGCCTAAAACGGACAAAACAACAAGGAGAGGCTGTAATGTAATTTCATTCCCCTAGTAGAGCAAACTGGATTTCTGAAATCAGCGATTCTAGCGTCTCATCGGGTGGCTAGACCCTGTTTTATATAATGGATACTACGTGGTACACTTTATGCCTGAGGAGGGGCTTTTTAATTACCACTATACTTACATAGCTTGTCCCTTCTTAGGAATATAGAACTGAGTCCTGGACATGAAACTCTGCTAGATAGTCCCTCTATTTGCAAGGATTTAATTACAAAAATTACTATGAATATAACACGATTTTGGGATCTATTGGCATTGTCAATGATTTTTAGCCATACTGCACAGCATTCAAGATGCTGTGCAGCAAAACAAAGAAAAAAAGCCTTTGACGCGGCTGCCTGCAGGCACGCTCCTAAAAACTGATGCAGGTGCTTTTTGGCTGTTTAGTTACTGATCTGAGTCGGATCAGTGACTGAAGAGAAAAAAATGCATGAAAGCATTTCTTGTGAACTTAGTGGGGGAAGACAGACAGATATAAATAGTTTATTTAGACCTTTGTCTTTTAAACATACATTACATTAAAAAAGTGATAACATTGATTTACAAGCATAGATATCAGACATCGACATTTAAAAGAATTAAAATAAATCTTTCTGTGTGGATACAGCCATAAAAATCTGCCCACAGCACGTCACATCTCAAAATTCATACCAAATAAAAGTCTTATAGCTTCTCTTAGTACCATAATCCCATATTTCAGTAAACTGGTTTTAATACCTTAAGCCGTAAAACCAAAAATGTAAACAATCACACAAAATGTGCACAGGCGAGCAACGCTCTATAAGGCTGCAGCGCCATAGGATATAATGGACTTGTAATACAGTGGACGGGATATTTGACACGTTTGAGACTTGGGGGCCTATTAGGATGACGTACGGACTTTTATCCGCTCGCCACCCTAGCAGTGCTGGGACCGGCCGCCAGTGGTGCGGCGGTCCCGCACAGGCGATTAGGATGCCACCGTGGCATCCTCCATTCCCAGCATTGTGGCGGGCGGTGCACAGAGCACCGCCCGCCACAATGCTGGGAACGCACTGTGTGCATTGGCATGCACAAGGTGGCAGGCACCGCGCGGTGCCTGCCACCTTGTGCATGCCAATGTTGGAGGGTACCATGGGTACCCCCCAAGTGCAGCCCCCAACCCCCACCCCCAGGGGCCCGCAACGGGTCCCCAAAGGCATTCTCCGCATGCCTTTCCATGGCGGAGTCTCCGCCATGGAAAGGCATGTGACCGCTCATCATCCTAATATGGATGGCGGTGCCTGCAAGGCACCGCCACCATATTGCAGGCCTTTTCCGCCCGGTAGGCAATCGGGCGGATTGCCTACCGGCGGAAAACCGGCGGACGGTCTTTCTGTCCGCCTGGGTCCCCACCGCCATCGTAATACGGCGGGGGGGAAATGTTAGGCGGGCGGTCAGAAATGGCGGGCGGATCGCCACCGCCATACGGGCGGCGGCGATCCGCCCGACATCATAATGACCCCCAGAGTATCCTGGTCCGCCAAACTCTAAGTCAGATCCTCAATCTTTATTCTAAAATTGATTTGCACCCACAAGGGAATAGAGAGGATTCAGTCTTAATTGCAGTTTTAATATGGCATTACGCATTGCTGGATTGGGTAACTCCATCAAATACGGGGAGGCATTTAAATTCTCCCATGAGGGTCTTGGGTGAACCATTCAGTGGCGGCTCCTGCGCTAAGGGGAGGAGCGTCGCTCCACTGCTATTTGAGCAGTCCAATAATAAAAAGAAAATGATAATAACAATACGTTATTATCATTTTATTTTTCTGTGCGGGACTGGAGCCAGGTCGGGGTGGAGCTGAGCAAAGTGAGGAGTGGTTTGCACTCCCTAAGTGCGCATGAATGTTTGGCCGACCCTCTTGGGCCAACCAAGCATTCATGCGCACTTAGCATATTCTCCACCTGGCTGTGTTGCACAGCATGATGGAGAACATGGCCAGGCTACCAGGCACTGCCTGAGTGGCCAAACTGGCCGCTCAGACCAATTCCGCCTTTCAGCTATTATTTGTTCCAGATTTGGAGATTTCATGATATCATTGTACAATTGTGTCCTAGATTCATAGTTTGGATGAAAATTCTGGTCCGTACACAAAATAAGTTAGGAATTCTGAGTTTTTCGGTAAACACTGCACCTTCACAATTTTTCACTAACAGATTTTGGCAAGTCATACCTGCCAAAATGTGCCGGCGGAAAATTCCCATTAAACCACAAGTGGAATTTGGTGTGTTAAAACGGATTCCACATGTTAAGCCTCTTTTTCAAATTGAAAACTCTCAATAAGAGATATTTGCTAGGCCTGGACTTCAGTAATTACATATTACTCTTGTGATGCAGAATTACCAAAATTATTCGATTACGCCAGCTTGAGTAATCAAGAGTAATTTGGGGCAAAAACCCTACTGCAGGAGCACAGGAACAATGAACTAAGAGAGAGCGAGTGGCTGCCGGCTACTTCTGTTCATGTCCTGTAGCATTTAGTGCTATTTTCTTAGTGCAAAATGCATCAGCAAGCCCATTTTCAATGCAAGGGCGTGTTCTAAACTAAGAAAATAGCACTAAATGCTTGATAACACTTCTCACATAATTACGCATAATTACAGATAATTTTGCAGTAATTTTGCAGTAATTACACTAAAGAGATTTACACCAGTAAGCCCACCCCTAATATTTACCCCACGCTATAAATACCTTCCCCTGGAGTAATATGTGCTTGGTTTTTGTAAATTTCAACTCTATTCCAACCAACTCAAAACAAGCGCCTTTGAAGGTGATGCAAGTGAATAGCTGAAGAACAGGATTACATAGCAGGAAGAGTTGATCACAAGTCATCTATGATTTCTTTATGAGTTCTAAAGCTGAGACTGTGATTTATGTGGAATCTCAGTGATTTGGTACTATTGAAGAGTTAACATGTGAAGCCCTTCAAGCTCATTGCAGACAGAAAGTCCTGCACTTGTTCTAGGTGGATCTATCACTTTTTGGATAAAGCATGGTTTGAACTGTGGCAAGGCTGTTCTTAAATGGGTGGTTGTTACATAGGTGCCAAGAGACATGTCAAGACCTTACCAAGGGTTTCATCCTTTCAGAAAATGGGACATTCCTCTCAATGAACGCTGAGTACTCACGCCACAATATCTCCATGATCGTAGTCATCTGAAGCGGAGTTCCACGAGTCAACTGGAAGACCAGGCATTAAAAATGGTGGCTGGGTTCTGGAATCCAGCATGGAATAAAGCATATCAAATCTTCTTCAATTTTCAAACAAATGCCGTGATTTTCTAAAAAGAGGCATGGAAAAGCCTTATGACCAACCCTCCTCAAGATGGCGGATTGACATTAGAATATTATTTAGGATTCCCAATCTAATATGGAGTTTGGATCTTTTCGTGTGATTACTTGTTTAATCATGTACAAGGGAGACAGTCACAAGAGGAAGATGTGTTGAAATGTATTTGTTCTATTATTTTTTTGCGTTCTTTGTCCCCCTTGCTTCTATTTTTGACCCAAATTTTGCCTTTAGTAGTCTGGTCTTTTCCTGGATTTCTTCACTTGGATTCTTGCTTGGCTTATTTCTCCTTCCTCATTTCAGGAGGAGTTTGGTGCCTTGCTAAATTCTTCTATTCTAATCTTCATTTTCAAACAAGAGCTATAAGATTAGCAACAAGGTTTCTCCCTTTTATGGATTTTCCTTCTCTTTGGATCCCGCTTAAGGAGACACCTGACACTATCACATTCACTAACTGTACAGGGTGGCACTGTGGCTTCTGGGAGGAATCGCCTTTTCCTCAGGCATTCACTAATGTGACTCAACATCCCTTCATATTGTGCAATCCTTTACAGTGGTGTACTTATAGACAAGCCCTTTAGGTATAGCTGGGTATCATATGCAAACTGGTTACATTTTACATACTTTGAGGTTAGAAGAAATTTAATAGAATCTAAAGAGAGATTAAAGGTCACTAGTGACAGTCTGAAGACTTGGAGAACATCACTGGTTATGGAATTATGCTGCATGGCCTGTCCATCCACAATTTTGTGGGGTATGATGGGTGAGGTTGGTGCATAATGAGCAGAAGAAGTCGAAGATGTTACCTTTGATTTGTGTTGGTAATGTTGTGCACTGTCTGATGGTTGGAGTCTTCAGTGGATGAAGACTTTCTTCATGAATTCATAGTCTGAGACACAATGAAGGTTGAAGTTAAAGATATTTTTTCAGTAGTGCTTCAGTGATGAGGGTCGATCTCTTGGAGCAGATAGTGGAGATTGGACTGGGTGATCAGAAGATGAAATGGAAGGTGAACTGCTAACAGTGAGAAGTGACAAAAGATGACAGAAGATGAAAGCAAAGGGGCTGAAAAGAGGTTGCAGTTTGTGTGTTCAGGGTCATACTGATCTATGGATGACCGCAAAAGCTCCTCCTGTTGTGCTGAATTGATCTGTGTGTCAAGTTTTTTTCAGATATTCAATTTTGGGTGACAAGTTATTTGTGTGTATTAGTAATTTTAATGATGCATATGACCACAAACGATAAATTAATGATTTTGGACTTGAAACAATATGATTATCTCATTTGCAGTGTGCTAAATAATGCAGTATAGTTATGCCTATTTTAACACAAGACACCATTTCATTAAAATGGATGCAGTTTCTAGTGTGCTGCTCATCATGCATCTGCTCATTCTCCCAAACAATCAGCGACCCGCTGCAGGTCTTCTCTCCCCACAGTTTCTGTGGAACACAAAGCGCAATGACGTCAATAGACTGAAATAATAGAAAGCATGTATTGTGAATGAAACTTTCCATTGTGTACCTAATGTATCATTTTGAAGGATTTCCGCTGGAAGTTCCGATGTAGACATTCATACCATGCTGAATTTGCAGTTTTATTAATTAATATGCATAAAATGTGTATAAAACCCCGGGTTTTGAAGAGTCAACTTCTCATTTTCCTCCTGAGACTCTGTTCGACTAACTAGGATTCTGTTGTGATTTATGATTCTGTATTCGTGTATTCTGAGTCTTTATGACAAAACCATGAATTCCTCTATTCTCTTCTGTTTACCAGTTTTATAAAGCTTCCCAGCGCTAACCAAGCTAGCTAGAGTGAGGTAGGTTGACAAAATTTAAGGGAAAAGGTTCATTTTTAGTTTCTTTCTAAAAATTGTAAAATTGTCTTCCATTCTCAGGCTAGTAGGCAAAGAGTTTCAGTGCAAGAAATGTAAAGGAGCGACTTCCACTTCTGGCTTTTTTGACACTAGGAACAACAAGAAGGTCAAGATTTGGACCTAAGAGCCCTATTGGTGTGGTGTGGGGTGATCAGCTGATGGAGAGCAGGTGGGCCACCTTTTTATGTAGTCCGGTGGGTGATGCAGAGTGCTTTGAATTGTACTCTGCAACTTCTGGGCAGCCAGTGAAGGGTTTTGAGTGCTTCTCGCGCTCACTATGTTTTGGGAATGCCTAGCAGTATTTGAGCAGCAGCGTTCTTGATGACGTGGAGTTTTTTTTATGACCGACAGAGGACTACCCAGGTACAGTAATTTGCCGTAGTCGAGGCGGGAAAGGATTAGTCCTTGGATCACCGTTCTTTTTGACTCAATCGAGAGCCATTTCAGCGTCTTCCTCAAGGGTCTCAGGAGGCCAAAGCAATTGCCCGCCACCTTTTTTTATATGGGATGCCTTGGAAAGCTTCTTGTCTAAAGTGATCTCTAGGATCTTGACTTCCAGGTTGGGGGATGGGCAGTCTCCAAAAGAGAGGGGCCAGCTAATCTGTTCCCAGAGTATTGGGTTGTTGAGGTTTGGCTCCCACATGCGTGCTGAATGTTGTCTGTAGGGACTAGGATGTCATGGTTGTGGGTGGAGGTGGGGGAGAGTCAGGTTTCTGTGGTTAAGATGTCATCAGTGTTTTGTTTGGTGATGATGTCTGCTAGGTCTTCTGCATGGATGACTGGTGAATGTTTGCTTGTCCTCATGAAGTGCACTGGGCACTCGGAGTGTTTATTTTGTGATCTGATAAGTGTGATTCTGCTGAGGATGTTTGATTGACTAAGTGTAGACAATGCATGATCTTGAGGTGTATCTGGTTGCAAGCAAAGGTAGAGATGGATCACTCAGATGCGAGTATGATGCATACATGTTTAAATATGGGTTCTTGGTAAGGTGCCTGGCAAGGTGTACCAGTAGTAGGGTTTCCGACCATTGGCTTTTCTTTGTCGTGGTCCAGGTCAGCTACATTTGTTGTGGCTGCTAGGGCACTCCGCCTTCTCTTCCGATTGCTTAGCACGATGGTTGAAATCACATGACCATTGGCCTTAATGGACGCTGGGGTATACTGCAGAAGTGGTCAGTCCTGCCTGGTAATTTATTTATTTTTAAAATGGTGTCGGTAGCAGGAAAACGTTGTCTGTTTTCTAGTTGTTTGGGGGTAGGTGAGTTTATGTGACCTTTTCCGCAGTTGATGCTCGGGTATTTCAACATAGAGGAACATATGCACACAAAATTAGATCGGTGGTGATTTTCTGATATTAAAATCCATGCACATCGAGATGCATCTGAGTTCATAGCGATGGGGCAGCTAGTTCCCAGCCCTGAAGATATCTTTTATGTATGTGGAACACGGTGTTTAGCAGTTGTCCGTAGATTTAAATATGTTTATTTGAATGTATTTTTTGTACGTTGACAGTGTCTGAAAGTTCTCTCCCGTCACATACTGGAAAGGTAGTGGGCTCACCCTATGGTAAACATATGAAAGAAATGCATACATTTATTTAAAATTATTCTCTAACCTGCATTTAGAAAAGTGCATTCAGTATTTTCAAGCCTGTAATATGCCATTGTAAGATAAATTGCTCAGATTCAATTGTTAACTTCCTCGATTGTATTACTGCATTAGAAAACAAAAACAAAATAAAAATGAATAATGGAACATTTTAGTATTAGGCACCCTATTACAGAAGATATGCACTGGCACAGAAACAGGTCAAATTAGTCTACACTATTTTACTGACTGTGCAATGCGCAATGGAACATACAATAGTCCCCCCTCCCCACCTGCATTAAGAAAACGGGTCAAAAATGAAAAAAACGATTGTTGATCCATTGCTGCTAAATATATATATGGCAAACGTTTTTGCTCATAAATCATTTTACTAGCATTTACTAGTATTACAAAGATTTTAACAAGGGAACGCTAGACTGTTAAGAATTCTTTGAAAATCTTTAAAAAAAGAGTGAGCATGCTGATTTTTGACCGTTTGTTCTACTAGCCTAATAATGTTGCTTCAAACATAGACCGATAATTCACAATTATAAAGTGTAAGATATATTTCCCTGCTTACCTTCGTACAAATACGGTTTGCTCCATTTCACAAACAGCAAAATATGGTGCAAATGCAATTGGCCTAATTTATTTAGCATCGCTGCATAGTTTTTGGATCCGGAGTGACAATGCAGCTGTTACCAATTATTTAAAATATCCATAAAGTGGGCTTTGGTGCCGCCCAGAAGAGTATTTTTCTCTCACCTCATGATCTTGGCTGTTAGGTGTTTCATCCTGCCTCCTATTGGATGCCTATTGGAAAAGTACAATGAACAATCACATATTAAATTATTTATCTGATAGATGCACTGAATATATAGAAAGCAATCATTTTATATTTTGCTTTATCACTGCAGTCAGCTTTTTACAAATGTTTTAGTCAGGACTCACACTGCAAACCAGTCCTATTGTCTTTGCCAATGCTTGTTTAATGCGACTTTAGAAATCAGATAGATGCTATCCAGTCATCTGTTCTTAGTGCTTCGAACATCTTGGGAATCCTGTGGTGCTAGACATGTTTCCCAGGGGCTCATCAGAGGCGTTCAGTGTGACGTGCACAGCAGCACTCCAAGGACAAACACATGATGTGGGAAAATGAGAGGGCGAAAGGGAAATAAAGTTCTGCGGCGCCTTGAGGAAGAGGTCTTGTCCAAGGCGGTGTCTAAGAACCCCCCTGGATAGCCGGACACAGTTCACTTGGCTATCATGATGAGCGGCAGAATGGCGATGAGGAAGTCTCTTTGTTTGCAAGGCTTTTCTTTTATTCTGAAAATAAAAAGATCGGCTTTACGGCAAAGAGTTTGAATTAGCATTGAATTCGAACTACCTCCCCCTTTGCCACAAGTGCCAACAGGATGATGTCACCGGCGGTGAGCAATCCCTGCACAAAAGAAACAAAACCTCCTTCCCCTTCCCACGCCTACCTTAAAACAGCAACCATTATCTCATGACTTCAGACAGTCATGACCTCAGAAGAGCTCTTATGGTCTAATTGGTTGCCTTGAAGAGAGGTTTAAGAGCTCTCCGTGAAATGTGCGGTTCCAAATCATCTCTCCCTTAAGAAGTCGGAGCAAAGGGTCCCAAAAGATCATCGCTGGTGTCTGTTTTTGTGTAAATCCGGTGTCCGATTGCGACAGAAAATAGGCTGGGCAGCAAAATTGTAGTGGCCACATTAGCGAATTAGATAGCTAATTAAGTGGCCCACATTTGCAAATCGGGCTCGTTTTTAACTTGTTAGGACATACTGTATATCTGTTTTACAAGGTCTGGGGGAGTTCATGCGTTTGTGCTTGCTGCAGGCAACGTTTGTGGTTGTATCAGAGTAATCAACAGTAAAAACTTGCCCACCAGACCCTAGAAAACGCCAACAAGCAACCAAAAAACCGACCACCCCATTGGGCACTGCCTGATTGCCATACAGGCCAGTCTGACCCTGTGTAAGCTTCACACTGAAAACACACACGTTTCCAACATCACACTTTAGTTTCTTACAGGACACTCTCATGTAAGCACACTGAGGCCCAGATTTATCAAGTCTTTGAGTTGCCCTTGCATTGCACAAGGCGGTGCAAGGACAATGCGAAGGCTTGAGTAATATTTACAAAGCCACACAAGGGGCAATTGGAGCCGCCTTGTGTAGCTTTGTAAATAAATGTAACGCAACACAGCTGCCTGAAGGCATTCCATAGGTTGAGCATGGGCACTCCCATGCATCCACCCATGGATTCTGGCGCATTTACAGATTTCCTAAAGCTAGTGAACCTGGGAATGTGTCAAAATGCTACACCTTACCCAGTGAGGTGTAATGAGAAGAAAGATCTGTATTTCTCATCATTTCCTCTTTCCATTTGTGGTCAAATCTGTAGCACACATAGAAAAAGGACAATGACTCTAAGGATTGTTTTGTGCAGGACGGTGTGCCTTCCTGCACACAATCATGCCAGTAATACAGCCACCCTTGCACTATGGGAAAGGGTACCTGTGCTGGCGCTTGGCAGCGCGCAGTGCGCTAGCACAAGAAGAGGGCAGAAATACTCCATATCTTTTTAAATGTGGAGCATTTCTGCTCATTACTTGTCATGCAATATAGTGCAGTAACTTTGCTTGCTTCCCAGCGTTGCGTGAAAGGCTAGTGTGTCTGTATGTGCCTACCATTCTTATATCTGTACATTCACCCATCTGAACACGCATTTGTCTTTGTATACATTCGCCTGTTACAAATGGGATTTCTGGTTGGCTAGGGCATGCGCCTAAGCCAGGCAGACACCGCCACTCTAGTCAGGGCAAGGGAGTTACACACCGAAGATAACCCCTGCTCACCCCCTTGGTAGCTTGGCAGAGCAGTCAGGCTTATCCCAGAGGCAATGTGTAAAGCGTTTGCGCAACACACTCACACAGCAGCGACACGCTAGGCACACCACAAGAGAAACTCCAAACAAGGTTATGTAAAAATAGCTTCTGTGTTATCCATAAAACACCTTAGAACATAATCACATATATACACTGTGCCACCTGGCACTTTGGCATGACTTTACAGGGATTATATACACCACAGGGCCAATTGGGCCACTGTCATAACATCACAACTCACAGTTAGTGAAGACAACCAGTATCTACTGGTAAGGGTACACTTAGCATGAACACATTAGGCATAGACCAACATCAACAGCAGTGCACCACATCATTATCACTACACACATGGGTACTCAGCATAGCACATTATGCATACACAGAATTAACAGTGCGCTACAGTAGGGAAATATCGTGCCCCCAGACTTTCTGGAGCACATCAGGGCGTAATACGGACACCTAATCACATTATGCCCACCTGGGGAATCGGGGCAAACCTTAGTGGGGACTGACACGTAGTAAAAGGGGAGTCAGGGACGTGGCAACCACTTTAGGTGCCATGTCACAGCGACAGTAAACTGCGCGCGCAGGCCCTGCAATGGCAGAGGCCTGAGACAGGTTTGAAAGGCCACTTTGGTGGGTGACGCAAGCAGTGCTGCAAGCCCACCAGTAGCATTTAATTTACTGGCCCTGGGTATATGAGATACCACTGTACAAGGGACTGACAGGTAAATTAAATATGCCAAACAGGTGTAGACCAATCTTACCATGTTTACCACAGAGAGCACATGCACTTTAACACTGAACAGCAGTGATACAGTGCCCAGAGTCCTAAAACCACCAACAACAGGTCAGAAAAAATACAGAAGGAAGGCAAAAAGTTCTGGGATGACCCTGCAAAAAGGGCCAAGTTCAACAACACCCATCTGAAGACCCATGTGTGTCTGACAGTTGGCCTTATTGTCTATCTGTATCTCAGAACACATATCCATCCGCCTGCCAGTCAGCTTGTTGGTCATTCTCTTTGTCCACACATCTGTTGCATCTCTCTGCTTCTGTGCACATTCATCCATTATCCCTATGTCTGTTGATCATTGCGTCCATCTGTCCACTCACCTGCCTATTCTTGCTAATGCTGGGGAGCCTTGGGGGTCATTTCTGCCCCTCCTGATTCTTAATATATACTAGAATGCTCTGTGAGAATTAATACCGGGTATAACCAATTGACCAGATTGCCGATAACACTCTACTATATATATTTTCAGTGTTGTCCAACTGGCAACTTTGGTGTGTTTTTCTCCTTTCTTTATTGCTTCTGACCTCCTGTTTTTGACTGTGTGCTGCATTTCGTTTTTGCTGGTTTTAGAACTCTGGGCACTTTACCACTGCTGATCAGTGCTAAAGTGCAAGTGCTCCCTGTGTAAATTTTGATTGTGATTGGTTGTTCATGATTGGCACATTTGATTTACTAGTAAGACCCTAGTAAAGTGCACCGTGTGTGCCCAGGGCTTGTAATTCAAATGCTTCTAGTGGGCCTGCAGTACTGAATTTGCCACCCACATGAGCAGCCTTGCAATCATTTACCTGCTATGTCGACCTGGGAAGTGCACCCACTTGCCAGGCCCAAACCTTTCCTTCTACTGCAAGTAAGGCACCCCTAAGGTAGCTCCATGGGCAGGGTGTAGTGTATTTAAAAGGTAGGATATGTACTGGTGTAACCAGCAGGATGTAGAAAGCAAAAGTCCAGTCCTTTCACTGCCCAAGACAGAAGTAGCAAGCAGAACACCAGCACAACAAAGCAACAAGCAGAGCAGAGTGGCAGTTCTCCTCCTGCAGCATCCGGCTCTTCTTCTTGGCAGAATCTACTCTTAGTTCAGAAGTGTTCTGAAGTTCTGGTGTCACAGCTCCAGTACTTATACCTGTTTCTGCCTTTGAAGTAGACAAACTTCAAAGAAAAGTCTCTGTAGTGCACAATACACTGCCTTTCCTTGACCTGGCTTCAGACACAATACAGGGGGGTGGAGACAACTTTCTATGAGGACAGGCCCAGCCCTATTCAGGTGTCGGTGACAACTCTTCCCACCACTCTAGTTCTGGAAGACCCATCAGCCTCGTTGGTGATGGGCCATCAGGACATGCAGGGCACACCTCAGCTCTCTTTGTGTGACCGTCTAGAGTGAGTGCACAAACAGCCCAACTGTCAGTCTACAGGCAGGCAGAGGCACAGAATGGTAAAGCAAGAAAATGTCCACTTTCTAAAAGTAGCATTTTCAAACACTCAATTTAAAAACTAACTTAATTAAAAGATATATTTCAAATTCTGAGTTCAGGGACAAACTCCAAATTTCCATCTGTTCCCAATTGAAAGTTACACTTGTTAGAGGTTACAAGGCAGCTCCAATGATAACCTATGGGAGAGATAGTCTTTGCAATAGTGAAAAACGAAATTAGCAGTATTTCACTATCAGGACATGTAACACGGGTTTCCATTTCTCCCCCCTGCTTCCTGGCTTCGCGCTGCTGAGCGCATGAAGCGATGCCTCCGGCCCATGATGGGCCATTTAACTCCACCAATAGTGCGTCCGCGCAGTTGGTGTGCCACTGGCTCACCAAAGGCAAGCCCGTCTGCGCCCGCCCACGCCCGGGTCGCGCAGAGCTCCAGTCCCCCTGGCCTTTCCAGACAAGTTGTAAGGTCTCTGACTGGTTACTTACAGGAGGCACTCCTACAGCTGAATTCCACCAGTAAGTGCTGAGCCGCATCTCTGTTGGGCCCCCACCAGCCTTCCTGTTTCCTTGGTCCCGGAGGACCACAACACCCGGCAGCCTTAGCGCGCGGACGCGCTACTTGTAGAGACGCCGGCCCGCGGCGCGGGTGCAGCCGCATCTCTGTTGGCCCCCCACCAGCCTTCCTGTTTCCTTTTCCCGGAGGACCAGAACACCCAGCACCCTTAGCGCGCGGACGTGCTACTTGTAGAGACGCCGGCCCGCGGCGCGGGTGCAGCCCCATCTCTGTTGGGCCCCCACCAGCCTTCCTGTTTCCTTGGTCCCGGAGGACCACAACACCCGGCAGCCTTAGCGCGCAGACGCGCTACTTGTAGAGACGCCGGCCCGCGGTGCGGGCCGCGCCCGGGCCAAGGGCGGGCCCTTTTACGCCCGTCGGAGCCAGGAGGAGGCTGGGCTGGGCCCACCCTCTAACGTCTCGCTGAATCGATGGCCAAAAACATAGGGAAGATGACTGCTAAAGGCAGGAGGAAAGCTGCGCACACGGCAACAGAGGAGGTAAACCTCACCTGTTTGGATACATTTTTAGCTAAAGCCTCTACCGCGATTGCTTTAGAGATTGACCGGGCTGAGAGGAGATTGTCATTGGGGGGGGGGATATTGCCGCAAATCAGGATATGCCACCAGGTTTGACCCCCAAATGGGAGATGTCGGACCCCTCCATTAATCTTGCGACGACTAGCTGTACCCCTCTATTAGAGACAATGACTTCATTGATTCAACCAGTTGCGGCACCACTGCAAAAAAGAAAGAGGGGCCCAGCCAGAAACCCACCCATAAACAACCCTAAGAGACCTAAGAGAGGTAAAATTACCCCAGAAAGTGTAACAGGCGATAACAGGGAGATGTTACAACCACCACAGACAGTTGTTCCAACCAAAGGTCAGAATATGGAAGACTTTGTAGACAAAGTTAGAGAGCTATTAGCCCCCATAATTCTGCGATTAGAATATATTGAAAAAGCAATAAAGGAGATAAAGGAGATAAAGGAGATAGTACCCTCAAGATTCAAGCCATCTTGTGAGGGTGAGACTAGGTTCCAGCTGAATAATCCTATAGAAGGTGAACGTAATGTAATGGCAAGCACTAGTACAAACCCCCAGATAGTGGCACGGAAAAGCCAGGGTGGCATTCCTGTTTCCCGGCTCTCATCTCGGCATAATCTTGTTAATCCCCCTTTGGATTTATCTGTGGTCCATGGCCCAGGGCAAACGCCTGAGCTTAATCCATACCTGGAGATAAGGGGTCAGGTACAGGAGTCTTCATTTAGAAGCTCCAACCGCTTTCTCAGTTTAGAGGAGGGTCGTAGGTTAGATCTCCCTCCTGCTGCATCCCCCTATGTAGTCATTTTAGCAAACATTCCAACTTTACGAAATGACCAAGTAGAATCTACAATTCAACTAATACATAAGATCCGTCATTGGCTTTGCAAAACCACGAATGGTCAGGTAGAGGGTCTTTGCAACATCTTAATGGCCCGCAGAGTTTCTTGGGTGGGGGGGCAAGCTAAAACTATTCCAGGGGATTGTGTGGTTGTAACTTTGAAATCTCCTACCATGGCCAAAGAATTATTACAACTATTACCTAATAAACCCTCAGCTACAACACAAATATTCGTACTACCCCTTGGGTTTTTTATAAACCATTGTCGTACCAACAAGGAACCGCTGTCAACAGGGCCCAGGAGCCTCTTCCTTCTAATTCCAAGACCCAATCACACCCACAGCACAGAGGAAATACTATCCCTGCATTACCAACCGCAAATTGCTTTTCACCATTGTCGGATCTGGAAGCCTGTGACTGACGGTGTACTAGGGTGGATCCCCCGAACGTTCCACGATGTGACCTTCGGGTGAGTGAGGCAGACGTTGTGCCCATTGTAAAGGATATGGATACCTTCAAAGCCATCTCATGGAACATTGCAGGTCTGGCACAGAAATTGCTGGACCCTGATTGGTTAGAATACATCGCTAGTTTTGACTTAGTGTGTCTGCAAGAGACTTGGGTAGTGGGTCCTGTTAATATAGATGGCTATAGGTCATATTATACTCCTGCTATTGCCTCGCCGGCTGGAAGGGCGGGATTGTGACACTTTTAAAGAATACGTTGCGATTTGAGGTCTTAACTTTTTTTAATGAATGTCAATACTCAAATATTTTACTCCTTAAAGGGTCGGATGACAATACTATTTTATTGATTCATTTTTATAATAACCTATTCGGGGGTGAAATGTACAAAGTTGTTACTACTGTGGAGGAAATTATGAACAGGATAATTGGTTCATGTAACAGAGACCCGACAGTTCTGTGGGTGGGTGTTTTTAACGTACACCCCTGTCCTCTGTTATCAACCTCCACTTGTGGTCTAACAGATGAGGATGGAGGTGGGAATGTACATTTTGTTCACAATCAATATGGCAATGCTCTAAACAAACTCATTGTTGTAAAAGATTTGGAGATTCTGAACCCCCGGTCAGAACTCACTGGCCTTCTGTGTGATACCTTTTGCTCTACCCTGCATAGTACAGTAATAGATTTTATAATAGCCTCAGCAATATTGGTAGGAGCTTTTAGCAATATAAATGTTGAATCTTCAGGCTTCAGTGACCATGCAGCTCTAACTTGGATTATGAAATGGCGAGGTATTCACGGTACTAACCTCTCACATATAAAGCCAGTCATATCAAAAAGAATGGGATAACACTTAAGTGGGAGGGTATTGATAAGACTGTCCTTATTCCCCAGGTTGTATCTAGTAGAATGAAGGAAATAGTTATTTGTTTAGACCCAAATCAGGACCCTCAGCCCACGATAGAGGCCTTCGAAATTATTCTGCTAGAAGTGAAGAAGAATCTTACGAAGAGTGGCGGGTCACACAAACCTATAGGACCAAAATGGTTTGATCATAACTGCACTAAGGCACTTTTCCACTTACATCGATCCCTCAAGTGTGTTCCAAGAAATCCCGCCCTGGTGAAACAGGCCCGGCAGAGTTATTTTAAGGCTAGGAAGTACAGGTTAAAGATATTGAAAGAAGAGGCTTGGGATAAATTACTGAAAGCTACAGTTACAAACAATACGAGGGACTTCTGGTTAATGCGCCATTTTTAAAACAAAGCTTCGATCCTAATCTGGACACACATGTGGATGAGGATTCATGGGTGGAGCATTTTAGCAAAATGTTTAACGGTTTGGGAATGGATCCAGAACCGATGGGAGATGAGCTCGACCAACCATATAATATCCCCCTTACTTTTAATAACACGGAAATAGGGGCAGCCTTAGCCCAATGTTCCAGTAATAAGGCTCCGGGCATAGATGACACCCCAATAGATTTTTTTACAGATTGCCCAGACCTGTGGGGCCCTCTGCTTACTAATACATTTAATGCCATAGCCAAAGAGGGACCCCCGGTCTCTTGGCACAAAGCAGTTTTAATCCCAATTTTTAAAAAAGGGGACAAACTAGACCCCAGAAACTATAGGCCAATTTCCCTTCTTGACAGCACGGCCAAACTTATGGGATGAGTGTTACTAAATAGATTGGAGGCATGGGCTTTGACAAATAACATCCTAATCCCGGCACAATATGGATTTAGAAAAGGTAGAGGGACCCAAGATCAGTGCCTGAATCTGAGCTTGCTTATAGCGAAGTACACCCAAGCTAAGCAAGGCAATCTCTACCTGGCCTTTATGGACCTTAGCGCAGCCTTCGACTGTGTATCTCACTCACATTTATGGAAGATAATGAGGGACATGGGGATAGATAATGGAATAATTAACTTCATAAAACAACTGTATGTGAGGAGTGAAGCTTGCGTAAGGTATGGCTCCCAGGGTGAATGCACCAGATGGTTCCCAGTTACAAGAGGCGTTCGCCAAGGGTGCGTTCTCTCCCCCTTTCTGTTCTCACTTTACACTAATGGGGTGGAGTCCCGACTGCTTGAATCGACTTTAGATGTACCCAGAATAAATAAGACACGCATTCCAATTTTATTGTACGCAGATGATGCTGTGTTGATGGCACGCACCGGAAGATCGCTTCAGAAATTGTTGAATAATTATGTGGAATTCATGAAAAGTCTGGACCTTCACACAAATGAATCTAAGTCATTCGTATCAATCGCAGGAAAAAAGCAGAAACCCCCCCCTGCTTTTTTTAATTTTGAATCGTAAAGTGGCACAAACAGATCTATTCTCCTATCTAGGGGTTACCTTTGACTATCGAGCATCTTGGGGGAACATGGTGGCGAATCGAGGGATGTTGCTGGAAAAGAGTACTAATGCAATACGCTCATTTTCAAATAAATTGGGAACAAGAAACCCAGCTATTGTAAAGAAAGTCTATGGGGCCAAATCTAGTGCAGTAGCAGCTTATGGTGCTGGAGTGTGGGGCCATGTTAAAGTAAAGGATCTGCAAGTAATAGAGGATAGTTTCTGGAAATCTATGTTGGGTCTCCCCAGTAGCTGTCCCAATTTTAAACTACATCAAGAGCTAAATATCCCCTATATAACTGACCAGATCAAGTTAGCCCCTATCCTTCTCTGGCACTCAGTATGGTCCAGAGATACTGTCCCGCTTTCCCAACAAATAATAACTGATTGCTTAGCCATGGAACATACTGAGAATATCCTATGGTTAAAATACGTGAAAAATACCCTATACACCTTAGACTTTGGGAGTTTGTTTGAGTCACCGGGAAATTGTGTATCTGTTTCAAAAAAGCTTTTAAAAACTCGTTTTTTAGCCTTTTCCAATGATGCGAGAATGAATGCACTTTATAATAAATCTATTGTAAGGGAATATTTGGAGGGCCCACTGCAGGTTGAAGGGATACCCTCCTATTTGGAGTTTGTTACAATCCCTCGGCACAGATTTGTTCTGTTACGATTTCGCCTAAATTATATCCCATGTATGCTGGGCTACCCGGCTGGTATTTATTCCAGTAATGATCTCCCGTGCTGCCCTTGCGATGATTTCTCGCTACAAACTGATTTGCACATCTTTTTTTGTAAATTTTATTGTAATCACCGCAAAAGGTTTTTAATTCCTCTTTTACGCAAATTAGACTTTAGACAATGTCGCCCTGCGTTACACTTTTTACGAATGTTGTCTGATCCTTTAATCTGTTTTAGCGTCGCTTCTTTTTTATGTGCGTCTTTGAGAACAAGGAAATTGACCAATTGCTGATATGAATTGTCTGGCTTTTTAAAGAAATTTTATCTGTGATGTATGTCTGTAACTTTTATGATTAATTTGTATTAATCAAATAAAGTAACTTTGAAGCTTGAAGCCTAGCCCCCCATTGCCTTGACATTGCTAGTCTCCCTTTGAAAGCTATCGCCACATGCCCCGACTGCAACTTTCTTCTAAAACCTCCTCCTCATGTTCAGGATCCCTTTATTACTACGTCCAATGCCCAGGTGGCCCACCCTATAAATCTCTCCTGCCATGCGTGCTCCTTAACGCAGGGTCCTTAGTTAAGCATATTATAGAATTTCACCTTTTCATGGAGGATCATGATTTCTCCCTTGCTTTTGTCACTGAAACCTGGGCGGACCCTGCTTCTGACACAGATCACATGGAAGCCATACCCAAGGGCTACAATTTTTACAGGTTCGACAGACCACACTAGTGGGGCGGTGGCCTAGCACTTATTCACAAATCCAATTTGACAGTCCATTGTGATCCCTCATCCTCTTTCTTTGTGAAGCCCTTGCATTCAATATCAGGATATCTAATTTCCAATACTTTAAAGGCACACTGATTTACAGCCCACCTGGCCAATGAGCAACTTTTGCTGAAGACCTCAGCAGCTTGCTTGAGGCTATACTTACTTCACAACGACAACACAGTGCTTGGTGAAGTTTAATTTTTACCTGGAAGCACAAACTGACCCGGACATTTTAGCCCTTCTTCAAACAATGTCCGCCCTGGGCCTCTCTCAATTGGTTGATGGTCCCACTCACTCAGCTGGTCACACACTGCATGGCATTTTTACTAATAATCCATCCTTAAACATCTCACACTCTATACCATTATCTTGGTCTGACCATAATGCTATCTTTTTTCAGATCTCCATTAACTCGCTGCATTCTTCTCCCTGTTCCAACCCGCACATAAGCTCTACTCGCGTATGGTATAAAATTGATCCTGCCCAGTAGTTGGCTTCGATGTCCCATTGGAGCCCAAGTGGTTCCTGTTGGGAACCTCCGGAAATGAAGACTGGCTGAGACATATAAAGCAATGGCTGTCATTGTCTGCGGTGGTAGCGAAAAGGAATGTGGCGAGAAAATGGGGGGCGGCTACAGTCCCGACATTGGATGAGTGGGTGAAAGATTTAGATTGGTGTTGGCAAGCAGAAGGTGTGATATACAAGAGCAGAGGGTGCCCCAAAAAAGGGGAGAAAATCTGGGGGGCTTGGCAGACTTACCGTGGACTGTAATATAGATAATGCGAAAATATGCTTTTCTTGTTCGTTCTCTTCCTTCTTTGTATCCCTTTTGATTAAGTCGAAGGTAAAGTGAACAGAATGTTAATTGTAAAGCTGAATGTGACACTGATATGCATACTCCATGTTTGATTATCATTATATAAGTACCAATAAAAAGAGTTTTAAAAAAAAATAAAAAAAATAAAAAAAATTGATCCTGCCACTCTTGCTAGCTTCCTAGCTCTCGATGCTCTCGATGCTCAGTACTACCATTGGTTATATGCAACTGCCTCATCCTTGGACCCTCCTAACCCAGACAAACTTAAGCGGAACAAGCTCTCTGTCCCCTGGTTTTCGGAGGACCTAAGGACCTCCAAGCAGATTTGCAGAAGGCAAGAAAGAATTTGGCATTGCATTTATAACAGTGAAAAAAAGGCCAAATACAAGTCATGTTTAAGGATTTATAAAAAAAAAAAATTTAAAAGCTAAGACAGCCTATTTCACTCAGAAAATCGAATCTGCTAAGAACTCAAGGAACTTTTTCTAACTGTTACCAAGCTTACAAGGAATCCTGACAAAAAACTCACTATCTCCAGTCAGCCCTTCTGTAACGAGATTGCCAGTTTTTTCTTGAATAAAGTCGATTCAATCTACAAAGACCTTTCACAATCCACTGCAGGGCAATTCCTCTTCTCTTAGCCTTCCTCTGGGAGCTACCAGCTTCTCAGCTTTCTCTCCCCCATCCATCGACACAGTTGCTAGTATGATCAAATCAGCCAGATCTTGTTCCCCCAATGACCCTTGTCCTCCTAGGATCACTGCTTCTATCGCTGACATCTTGGCCCCGGTCCTTACTGATTTCTTCCGACTCATTTTCAGCATAGTCTCTTTCCAATTAGATGGAAGAAAGCTTCTGTCCTCCCTCTTCTAAGGAAACCTTGACTTGACCCATCCGATCCTAATAACTATCCTATATCTTGTCTTCCTCTGCCAGCAAAGATTGTTGAGAAAGAAATTAATTCCCAACCTACCGAATTCATTCAATTCCACAACTTACTGGATGCTACTCAATTCGGTTTCCGTTGAGACCATAGCACGGAAACAGCTTTAATCAAGGCCAATGAAGAGATTAGAATGTCCCTTGATGATGGAGGCAAAGCTGCTCTGATCCTCCTTGATCTGTCGGCTGCATTTGACACGTCCACCCTAGCAAACTGTTGTCCCGCCTAACTGAGATTGGTTTCAAAAGCTTCGCCTGGGACTTACTCAGATCATTCTTACCATCACGCGAATAAGTGGTTCATCTTGACAACTTTGTCACCCCACCGTTGTCCTTCCCTTGCGAGGTCCCACAGGGGTCCTCGCTCAGCCCCACACTTTTCAATATTTATGTCACACCTTTAGCGGAACTCATCAAGTCTTTTGGCTTTTCCCTTACATCCCATGCTGACGACACCCAAATTGTTGCTTGTCCATAGTGAGGGGCCTGATTTGAGCACCAACTTCTGCAATTACATGCAGGCAGTCGGCACCCGGGTGTCCGCAAACTGCCTTCAGCTGAATTCCAGCAAGACCGAGGTCTTCCAGCCCTCTTTTTGGACTCCTGCCTGGTGGCCACACGGTTTGGGCCGTTTTTTATTTCCAGTTAGCAAATCTGGGAGTCAAGATGAATGACAAACTTTCCTGCACTGACCAAGACAATGCAGTTTCCTCTAAAGTCTTTTACATTCTTAAGCTGTTAAAAAAGCTCCTTCCTTTTATTCCACTGCAACTACAGACAATAAGTTGTTTTATCTCTTGCAATGTCCAGACTCTATTATTGCAATGCTCTTTACCTTAATCAGACCCTCCAGAATTTCGCGATTTCGCGATTTGCAGAAAAATTGCGAAATCAGCAGTTTTGTAAAAAGGCTGCGCTTTTTACAAAACTACCCGCGAAATTCGGAGAATCTGTGATCTGATATATTTTTTTATTTTATTTGACGAGGCTGACACGGGAATACATATGTCACAGATGTTATTGTCTCTCAATTCCAAACTTTTTGGGAACGAGGACATCTTGTGGCCATCTTGTGGGTGTACACTGCTGCTCTAGGTAACCAGGCCCTAGAGGACTAACTGGTGGTGGTGGTGATGGAAGGGAATACTGCTAAATAAACTAATGCCAGGAGCTTACGTACAGGGAAAGGAAAAGGAGGACCAGGGCACTCGCCACCTACCCAGGTAGCCTGAGCTCATTTCCAAACAGTACACAAAGACTGCCAGCTGCCTCGGTTCAGCCTGTCCTCCAAAACGCCTGGTTCTCCTTCGCTGTAGTTCTGAGGGTGAAAGGACCTTGATAATTATTGGCTGTTTCAATGCCCTGTTTGCAACTGCAAACGGTACACCTAGTGCAGATGTTAGCTTCCATGCGGTCACAAAAAACAACAAATATGAACAATTTCACCCTAGGGCAGGAGGAAAAGGGGAAAGCATCCTTCCTAGTACTCTGGCATAGCCAGGATGGATGATCAGTTTTTGTCCCGTGGGTCTAACATCCTCCGTATTTAAAAGGAAAGAACTAATTATCAATTCCTTTGTAGGGCTTCTCTTTACCAGAGAGTATTGCAAGTTTCATAAAAAGAAAAACATGTTTGTTATTGTCTGGGACCATTACTAATGCTTTGTAATGCCTTGGGCTGTTGCTTGTCATTGCTGCCTGTGGCCATTGAAGTCCTGATGCGATCATTGAGGTTCATTATCACTTGGAGCTATTAATGCTTAGCAGTGATGGGGTACATGAAACATCATTCCCATTCCTGGTGCAGGATATTTACCCTTATTAAGATTTGGGCCAAACACAAAGTAACAGAAGACAGTGGAAAAAACGTTGATTAAGTATGACGGGGGCAAGACTATCAACATCGCAAAGTCCAAAAAGAGGAGAGAACGAACAGTTGCAGTAGGAAGAGGGTTGGTCAGATAGGTTATGGCAACACCTCATACACCACTTTTTGTTGACAGAATGAAGGATTGGCTTGTCTTTCAAGATGGTAAGTGATGGAACCCTGATATAAGTTTGCTTGCTTTCAGAAATCCTACCTTCAATGCAGTCGATATGGGTGGTCCCATTGATAAAACAGAAGAAATAACAGGAAAATATGTGCGGAGCTGCCGGGACGTAACTGCCGGTTTTAACAGCCAGAGACAAGATGATCTGCTGCTATATACCTAATCCCCTCTAACCAACACAGAAAAAATAAGGTTCTGGAGTTCCAGAGTGGTAGAGTCTCTGAGAAATGGAAGGATATAAGTGCGAGTCAAGGATCTCCTGCGATAAACCATGGCATGACTGGGTATATGAGAAAGAATAGCTGAGAGACTGTTTTATCTTGCTCCCCTGCCACCTGATGTAAATAGATTCCCAGCTCATTTAAGACGCCAGGGAGGATGTAGATACTTATGTGAAACTGTGTTATGCACAAAGATAGAGTTTCACGAAAATGTACACTATCACAGATTTTTGGAACTTGTCTCCCACATTCATGGACATATGAAGGACAATGTTCCCCTGAGTATGCTGTTAAAGAGATATTGTGACACAAGTAACTAAAAATATATTGTCTCAGGGACCCACCACCTTCACATAAACTTAAAATAAACTCTGCTCCTCTGCCCCATTCCTCCTAGGAGTGAACTTTTTAATTGTCAGATGAAGACATCAAAGCGATTTTAATTGCCAGAATGATTTCAACTGTAGAGTTTAAACCGTCAGTCTTCAGACACCAGGTTGGTGTCAGAAGTGAGATTTTAAATGACCAGCCTCTGGACACTGGTATGGTTTCAGTGTTGGGATTTGAAACCAATTGCCTCCTGACAAAAGGATAGTGTCCTCAGAGAGATATTAAGGCACCATTTAATCCTAGTTTTCAAGACGTACTTGAGAGTCAAACCCAACCGATCCCATTGACAAACATACAGAGAGTCCAACTTGCCTCGTGCACCAGGGCTCATGCGTGAGAGCACTGTTGTAAATGAGGCAGCATGGAACGGCAGGTAAGTTGAGAAGGTCTTTATTCCAAGTATGTGGGAAGAGACAAGAGCGGACTCCTTTCCACGGAGGCAACAAGCAATTGCAGTAGAACAGAACCCTTACTCAAGAGCAAACATAGAACATACACGTAAGAGCATTCTGGTGGAATACATATCATGTAATAGCATTCTAGAAAGACTAGAACAGAGACTTATGTACTACACATCTTCTTCCTTTCCAATGTCAACAAACGTAAAAGAGAAAAAAAAAAAAAAAAATGAGAACCTAAGAACTAACAGAAAGTTACCATAGATATACAAAATCTAGCAAATAAAGTCTTGCAAATAGACTGGTGGTCTGCAAAACCTCAAAGCACGAGCAGAAACAACCCCCTTAGAAACAGGGTCTGAGGCACGTACAGAGAGACTCCCAGACATGAGAGAATCACCACACCCACCGTTACGATCTCTCTCCAACGGGGCTGAAGGAGCAGCTTCCTCAGGAATTTGAGCTAGAAGATAACCACTACTACTCAAAGAACTAGTGGGTTTATCCTGTGGTGCAATTGCTTCCCCTCTTTGATATAAAGCAACACGTCTGAAGTTCCAACACTCACTATTATTTAGAATAACACAATGATCAAGTACTTTTTTACCGTGAAGGGCCCCTTGAACTTTGACAAACCTCTCCCCACCCTCCCGCTTTTGATCTTGACAAGATCACCCACCTTGAAAGGACGAGATGAGTTTGAGGAAGACGGCAGGTCAGGACATCTACCTTGCAATGTGACAACTTGCTTCATCCAAGAAGGAACAAGTTTCGAGCCGGGAGCCCGCCCTCTCATAAGTTGGAAAGGGGAAGGTTGACCATCGACAAGGGGAGTGGTCCGATAGGCCCAAAGCATTTCGTTGACCATTTTCCATACCACTAACCCACTGGCGGTGGCCATTTGGATAATACCTTTGACAACCTTGTTAGCTCTCTCGCACATTCCATTGCCTTGAGGATTGTATAGTGAAGTGCGATGATGAGAAACACCACAACTCTTGAGAAAAGTTTGCATCTCTTTGGAGACAAGTTGAGTGCCGTTGTCAGTGATGAGAACAGAGGGAATACCCTCATCCTTAAATAGATTTCCTAAGAATTTAATGGTATTCTCAGTGGTAACATTATTGGTGAATTCAACTACTAACCACTTGGAAAACACATCAACTACAACAATGGCAAATCTGTCTTTTTCATGTAACTCCCCCATAGGACCGATAAAATCAAGACAGATGCTGTGCCAGGCTAAACCTGGGTTCTGTATGTGTGCATCATTAGATTTGGAACCTACCTTAAGTCGCTTTTCACCTTCTTTACAAATTAAACAACTTTCCACCCACTCAACCACTTGAGAATCAATACCTGGCCACCAGAAGTGATTCTTGAGGCGATGTTGTGTGAGAGTCTTACCCAGATGACCTTCATGCGCTACTGCTAAAAGTTTGTTTCTGACACCAAAAGGAGGGATACATTTTTCACCTTTGACTAAAACATTGTTATTGTTAAGAGGAAGGTCATCAAGAACTTTGACATAAGGTCGGACAGAAACCGAGACACAGCTTTCCCTTCTGGAACCCAATTTTAAAAGTTTGATGACCTCTTGTAGAGTGTGATCAATACTCATTTCACGTTCCCAATCACATGCCTCAAAGGCACCCTCACCTACAAATACAGCATCCTCAATTGAAGCCACAGCTATGTCATCACCGCACCCAGTAGTACATGGATCAATAACAGTACGCCAGTCCAGAGACATTCTAGAAAGGCAATCAGCTTGAACATTCTTCCACCCCTGAATTTATTCAATAGAGTATTGAAACTCCTGAAGTTTTGATGCAAGTTTGGCAAGTCTTGCTGACCCTTTCCCAGTACCACCCAGAGAAAGAACCTTAACTAGGGGTTTATGATCAGTTCTTAGGAGAAATTTCATCCCCCACAAATACGTTCTAAAATATTCCACAGCCCAAGATGCTGCCAACGCTTCCCTTTCGATGACTGAATAGTTTTTCTCAGCATCAGTCAGTGTTCTAGAAGCAAAGGCAACAGTACGTTCAGATCCACCTTTGAACTGTGAAAGCATAGCTCCCAAGCCTGTAGCACTGGCATCCACAGTTAAAATAGACTTGTTATTTACATCAAAAGGAGCTAGTACACTGGCATTGCAAATTTCTTTTTTATGTAATCAAAACATTCTTGTTGCTGAGCACCCCATGAAAAACTCACCCCCGCTTGAGTAAAGAACGCATACAGGATGTTTTGTCGGAGAAATTATTAACAAACTTTGAGTAACACTCAATAAGTCCCTTAAAGGAACGTAACTGGTCTTTATCCTTGGGTTGTGGAGCTGAATGAATAGCATTGCACAAGTCTCTCTTGGGTTTAACACCAGGAGGACTGATGGTATAGCCTAAATAGCCAATTTGGTCAACTAGGAACTTGCATTTCTCCTTTCGGAGTGTGAGACCTGCTGCCGATAGTTTATCTAGAACAACCTTGAGAGTGACATTGTGTTGTTCGACTGACTGACCATATATTAAAATATCGTCTTGGAAATATATGGTATTACTTACACCCTCAAAAATGTTGGACACCATTCTTTGGAAAACACTGGCCGCAAAATTGAGTCCAAAACGAAGACGTGTAAATTGGTAAGTGCCTTGAGGTGTAATGAAAGCAGTTAGATGTTTAGAATCTTTGTGCAGATTGATCTGGTGGTACGCACTTCTAAGATCCAGTTTTGAAAACACCTTAGCACCCTTTAGAGTAGTGACCAATTCTGTGATATTTGGTAGAGGAAATGTGTCAGCAACTACACACTGATTCAAGGATCTCAAGTCCACACAGAAGCGGAGTTTCCCATCAGCCTTCTTGGTGACGACGATGGGCGAAATCCATGGAGACGCCTCTACAGGTTCTATGACTCCCGTTGTGAGCATGTCTTGAATGAGTCATTTAACTTCCTCTTTAACAACTATAGGGACACGCCTAACCTTGTGCTGAACAGGAATGGAACCTTTTTTAATTAAAATGCGATGTGAGTAACCTTTGAGTTGACCCAATTCTTCCGTAAAAACATTACCAGCTTCAGCAAGAATTTTATCCAAATCCTCATCTTCAATGACCATGACTTGTGTGGTTGCACGAGGGTTGACAATAATTCTAAGATCATATTGATGAACCCACCCAAGAATGGCTGGCCCGCATTTAGACACATATACTTTTCCTTGAATATGTCTGTGAGAAAACGTGATATGTGCATCAAAGTATCCAAGAATGTCAATAGATTCTCCTTGGTATCCCCCAGGGAAATATCCTTAGGAAGAAGTGGCATATCACCCCACTTTTCTTCAAAAAGATCTTTGGGGATTATGGTGTACTTTGAGCCGGTATCAACCATAAGACAAACTTCTTGACCATCAATTATGAACATAGCTTTGGGTCTATTTCTTCGCTTGTCTTCTTGTTCATCAGTTATGGTGTCAGACTCGCCCACCAAAATTTTATCATTCTCACTGACATCAGGTGTAGGACAGTGCACAGTGGCTACACTAGAGCGAGATTTGCTCCGACAAACTCTTGCGTAGTGTCCCATACGACCACATTTTAAACACTCTTGCTTAGAAGCAAAACAAAACTTAGAGTCTGAGCTGTGTACTGTACTTCCACACCTATTACACATTCTGACATTTGTAGTCTTAGAGTTGCTTGTAGCAGGTTTCTTCAAAAACTTTTTATTCTTGACAGCAGCGATTGTGCTAGGATCATCATCATTGTGATCATAGTTTACTAAATCTTGAGTAGACACCTCATTGACATCATTAGTTGTTGACCTTTTTTCTAATTCTTTCATACACCCTTCGGACTGTTCCACAACTTTAGCTAAATCTATAGCTGTTTTAAGATTGGGGTTTTTGGCTGCCCATAGACGTTCCTGAATTTTTTTATTGTTGCACTGGACTATGAGCTGATCTCTGATTAATTCATCTGTCATGTTTCCAAAATTACACTTGATGAACATTTCTCTAAGTCTAGAGATAAAATCATCGATGGACTCACCAGTTTTTTGACTTTGGGTGTAAAACTTATATCTATTCATGACTAGATTTTCTTCTTTTGAGTACCTTACTTCCAATCGACAGATTGCTTCTTTGTATTCATCAGGCATAGCCTGCCCATTGGCTTGAAGGGCTTGAGGGAGGTAGCAAAAAACGCGTTGACCTTCTTTGCCAAGAGTACTTAAGAGAAGTGCTTTTTTCCTCTTAGCTGGAAAATCTTGACCATCAAGAGCGTCAAGATAATTTTCAAACATAGGCAGCCAATCCTCCCAGGGTATGCTTGGCTGGCCTGGTTGAGGTAAGAAGTTAGGTGGCAGACTAACAGAAATATTTTGAGAGGTCATGTTGAAGATATAGAGCAGCAGGAACGATTAATCAGGACAATAAACTAGCGTGTATATGACTGAAACTCCAGTGAAAAATTGTTAAAAATAGTCAAATTCCCAATAAGCAAGACCATAAATCCCAAAACCTATGAAAATAAGTGAGCAAAACCATACAGCGAGGCTTGACTGTCTTCAACGTCCTCACTTCTCAAAATCCAAACTAATGATGTCAAACCGAATGATATACGGGCGTGTATATCGCCGAAAAACAACTAAAAACAAACTTAAAAAGAGTACCTGAATTACAAAGCCTTTGATACACTGTAGGCGTGTCTATCGCCGAAGGAATCAGCTGCTTGGCGGGGCGCAAACGGCTTAAATATTGAAGTAAAACTCCGTGGCGCTGTGTTACTATGACAACGAAGAGAAGCCAAACAAAATGGCCGCCGACGTGCGGACGCTGTCTTGCAGCGCAATGACGTGGCAACAACGTGGTGCTTGAACGTGTCTGGAAGACAGATGCTGACGTTTCACGGGATGGTGAAGTGCGTCAGAGAAGAGTCGCTAGGCAATAGACTGCGAAAGCTGCATGATGTACGTCACCCTCAACGGAGATACCTGAAGTCGCGGGCCGAAAAACGAAGAAGACGAGGATTCCTTCAGTACAGGAGCAGGGAATGAATACTGTCCGCTCTTGTCGTTGTGGTGAAATCGGCAGAGTTTTACCTCACTGTCTCTGTTTCAAGACGCTTCCCTTCGACTGGAAAATAACCATTGGTTCGCTGCTGAGCTGCACACAGGGTTCTTCAAAACATCGCCAAGTTGTGGTAAATGAGGCAGCATGGAACGGCAGGTAAGTTGAGAAGGTCTTTATTCCAAGTATGTGGGAAGAGACAACAGCGGACTCCTTTCCACGGAGGCAACAAGCAACTGCCGTGAGAACAGAACCCTTACTCAAGAGCAAACATAGAACATACACGTAAGAGCATTCTGGTGGAATACATATCATGTAATAGCATTCTAGAAAGACTAGAACAGAGACTTATGTACTACAAGCACCTTTCATAGTTTCTATTAGTGCCCACTCTGGTCCTTGGTGATGGTGACTTGCTTGTGTTGTGTGGGTAGTACTTCTACCAGGTTGCACAGGCCTCACGGGCCCTGGTGTGTGCACTGAGCAGCGGGGATCTGCCTGTGTCATCATTATTGCATTTGCCGTTTATTATACTTACCACTCAAATGCTTGCCTAAAGGGAGGCAGAAGCCCTAGATGGAGCAGCTGATGTATTGTTGGTGACAGGCATGCTTACTAGTTGAAGGGTGTGTGTGAGTCAGTGTTAGTGGAATGAGCAATGTCTGCAGTTTAAGTGGGGTTGGCGTGTTAAGAGTGTTGTGCTGACATCTGTCGGGTTTCTGTCAGCAGTTCGGGGGCTGTTTGCTGGTTAAGTTACATTTGCGTGACCAAACCGATCCACATCTCCATGGTCTAGGGTGTCTCTCACGTCTCCATGGTCAGGGGTGTCTCTCACGTCTCCATGGTAAGGGGTGTCTCTGAAGTCTCTATGGCCAGGGGTGCCTCAGACGTCTCCTTGGCCAGGGGTGCCTCTGACGTCTCCATGGTCAGTGGTGTCTCTGAGGTCTCCATGGTCAGGAGTGTCTCCCTGTGCTATTGTGCATGTTTTAACCTATGCTCCAGAATGTACCACAAAGGAGAATATAGCAAAAAAACACTCTCAGACACTTTAAACAAGACTATTTCAAAGTGAAATACTCTGCTAAAACAGTTTCCATTGATTTAAGGCTGAAAAGGAATGATTACGAGTAAAATAGAGTGCCGCAATAATGCCGCTAAATTTCCATTTTTGTGCCGCTAAATTTCCATTTTTGTGCCGCAAAATTTGCAAAGCTATGCCGCAATATCCTGGGGGGTCTGCTTAATGCACATAAGTCGGTTCTTAACAAGCTTTAAACCTTACAGAATGCAGCTGCTCATCATCTTCTCAAAATCCCAAATATCAATCAGTGTCCAAATATCTGAAGAGGCTTCACTGGCTGCCTATCAGACACCGAGTTACGTTCAAGGCTCTCTGTATCACCTACAAAGCCTTACATGACCAAGTTCCTGCATTTCTGTAAAATAACTTCAGTTGGTACATTACCAATAGGGCATTAAGATAGGCCTCAGCCAAATTTGTGACTGCCCCTAAATTCAAACATGCGGCATGGGGAGGCCGCAGTTTTGTGCTGGACGCTTCTACCGCCTGGAACAATCTTCCACTTTATCAAATCCTCTACAAATCTTCTGACCTTCAGGAAATCTCTCAAGACCTGGTTATTTAATTCACCATAATTCCTTCCTTCTCGCACTCTGCAGCCAGCGCCAAGACACCCTCGGGTAGTCTTGCGCTATACAAATGCTTTTACCATTTAACATAGCATACCTACAGACTGCATGGGCAAGGCTGAAGTCTGAATTCCATGCCCTACAGACTCTGGAGTAGATGGATTGTAGAAAAAACAAATTGAAGGAGTATGCCCCAGAGAGCCGAAGGCTGCTACGGGAAACGCCGATGATGAAAAATACCAGAGAAAATTTCTTTGGTTTTAAAAGACTCCTCACTCACCAACCTAGTTGGTGACATGCTTCATCATTAGGTCCCACCCGAGCTGCCGAATGCCACTCGGGTGTGCTACAACACCTGATTACAGTGGAGCGGGTATTTTGAGTGAATCAGTGAAGTGGTGATCGTAAAATTATCTTTATTGTACTCCGTTACTTTTATTATGGAGCAAGTAAGACAAGGTTAAACAAGCATTTGCAATGCAATAGGTCTCGCATTACTGAAAGTTTGAGCTATTGGCGTTGCATTATTATTTGCAACACCAATAGCTCAAACTTTCAGTGATGCGAGACCTATTGCATTGCAATTTTTTTTTTGCAATGAAGTGATAACACGAGACAATCGGTAGAGCACATAACAACAGACGTAAGAGGGCCAGTCCTCATGGGAGGCTACAAAAGGAGAAAAGGCGGTACTTAGAGGGACTACTAAGGCTATTCACAAATCAAAAGTAACCATTTAGAAAGGACAGTAATTGGAGCCAATTGATAAGATGTGTGGAAAATGGGCGGAGGCTCAAGTCCATACCTGAATACAGCCCTTATGGAGTTTTAACTCTGTTTAATCCACTTTCTTTTCCTAGGTGCCTCATGTCACTGCCATGCGCTACCACCCACCACGGTAAGCCCAGGGTGTCTAGCTCAATATCACAGTATGGCCATTTGTAGCAATGCCATCTCTGAAGGACTTAGGTCCGGTCGACCCCTTGGCACAGGCCCCATGAGTGTGAAATCTCATCAAACGTCAGAAAAAGGCACACCCGTGCAGTCGCTAAATCCGACAGAAAATGGATACGATAAAACCCGCACCGCAACCTCAGACGTAGGCAACGTTTGGCAGAGGAAATGGCCCAAGTTACAAACAATACAACTTTTGACGTGTAGCTCGGGGGAGTGCCTGCCCTGCTTTTTGTTTGAACGACGGTCCCACTTGTTTCGACAAATACATTCGAACGTGACTGAAAAATAACACCATTAGGCACACTCAATCCACGTGCGTCCTAGCCTACTGCAGCTCTGGGGAAAAAAACATTACTTTTTAATCTCCGGGTTTGCAACAAGCTGCGCGCTAAATGTTTGCCTGTCGTGTTTAAAGTGCACCAGCAGCATTTTGTTGTTTTGAAGATAATGTTCACTGTTGTTCAATAGTAACACTCAAAATGGCTTTTATCAGGAGTCTACTGCTTTTGGGGAGCCACAGTTGACCTGGAGCAAAGGGCCCAAGTCTGCCAGGAGTTTTTCACCCAGGTTGAGTTTTCCCAGTGCGCAATGACCAGCTGCTATGTGTAAAATAACGATTACGCAATGTGGGCAGCGCACAAAAAAGCAGCTGGTGAAGGCTGCTTTGAAGCCATTATCGTGATGTTACACAGGTTTGGACAAGTCGTTTCCATTTTAAGGAAACTTCACTTTCCATTTAAATGCTTTTACTTTTTTCCCTGAATCACTGCGAGCTGCTTGTGTAGGGTGAGGTCGCAGTTATTTTGACTTCACTTTCAGTGAGCTGACAAGAAGGCTTATCGAGTTAATAGGGTGCTGCTGTTATCTGAGTGACACAAGGTTCGACATCATGTGATTCGGGGCAAATCACTTAATCCAATTCCCAAAGAGGTAGCAATTATGCAAAGAATGATACCTTGCAAACTGAGGACCTGTTTGAATAAAGAACGACAGATGTTCTGTGGGTGACAAAAATAAACGCAAGCTTTTCGAATATAGATTGTTGGGGAATTTTTTTCCTAATGATAGCAGTCGAGCGAGCAGCTAATAGTACTCCAGTTATTTTGATCCTTAGCTTCCATACCGTTCTGGGTTTGAGATCAATCGCCAAGTGTAGGTATAACCATAGAGCCTCTGGCCAGATTAGGACAATCATGTACACTTTTCCTGCATTCGGACCTGCAGACAAATCCATGCACCATAAAAAGGCGTACTTCTTTTAAGTCAAGGTACCCAAACGAGTCAATCAATCAAGGTATCGGTCTCAGACTTAAGTTACTCAATAAATGTAAAGTACACCATGAACCCGAACGGCTGCAATAGTGCTGTTAAAGGGAGCTTTTCTTCTCAGACACTTGATTTTTCAGCTTCTCATGCTTGAATCAGTCAATTACAATGCAACAGTTCGAATCAAATTACAAATTAAACTGTCCTTCAACATAGAACAAACGTAAATACATTTTATACCCAGATAATTTAAGCTACTGTATTTTAGTATTTCAAGTTTAGTGCGCACAGCTGGAGAAAGGGGCAGACGCAAAAGTAGCCCTTTGTTAGTTCAAATGAAATCTTTCAGGCAATTTGATCACGAAGTCTTCGTGGTTTCTGAAATGTGCAGTAATTTCAATGAAAAGTAAAAGCACTTTACCATTCTGCACGTTGAGTCACTATTGAACTAATATTCCACAAAATAAAACCAATCAAACAATGTATGAAAACGCTTACGGATGAAACAATTTACTTCACACTCGTTTCATAAAGTTGATGCTGAAGGATCTATACACGGAGGTGACACGCTGCGACTTATGGCGTGTGAAATTAATGCAGGTCACCGCATTGCATGACCAAGTCAAACACAACATAAATAAGGTGTCTTGTTTTAGGAATAAATAGGACGATCCCTACCAACTACCACTTCCAATTATTTTATTTATGTGTTCTTGTGATCTTGCAGTACATTCAAAACCCAGAGGGTGGCAAGATGCCCTAATATTCTCCGCACGAAATTAAACTAAAACTACAGTAAGTCGAGTCAGGTTTGTGTGGCACCTTTACATCCAATGTGTATTGAGTTAGGTGAAGTTATATCCCCAATGATGCGTGACCAACCTTCCCGAATGCTACAAATCGCAATACGTCATACATCGCAGTCAGTCCAGAAAATCGGCTGATAGGGTTGGATCTACTTGTAAACTTGATGAAACTGGTTACGAAAGGTGGTACAACGTCGAGACATTACGGGTAAAAAGATGTAATTCAGGTGTCATATACCTTCCTTTCACAGGATGTTAAATGATCAGAAGTGTATAACATGTCAAGATACATTTAGGTTGAGGTCCCCATTAGGTAAATAAACAGTGGTGCGCGCGCACCACAGAGGAGCGGGGGGAGGGAGCGCGGCAGCGACAGCGAGGCGAACGCGCGCTGCTGCGCGTTCTGGCCACCGTCGGGAATGGGAGGAGCGAAGGCGGGACATGCGCCCGCCTTTGCCCAATCGCGTGCCGTTTTTTTAAAAAAAACGCTCGCGCCAGCCAATGTGGGCTTCTGAAAACAAAACCACACGCACGAGCGTGTGGGTCGTTTTCAGAAGCCCTTTCTAAAGGTCTCGCGCTGCGCGAGCAGTGCTGCGCACTGCAACGCAAGGCGCGAGACCTAAAAATGAGTACACAGGAATATTACCGTAGTGGACCTACTTGTCCACAGGTAAAAACTGTGGGTGGTGAGAAAGTGAAAAGTGATAAGTGGGTCTACATGTTTCAACCTACGGTGTATATTACTAGGTTTTCATCAGGACCTATGACCCGGGCGGTGTACACACGCTAAGGTGTACCCAACCCTCGGTCACAATTAAAATACCATACTGTGTACTTACAGGATGGAAACCCTTTCAGTCTTCACGAAAGGAAACAAAAAATTCTGAAAAGAAAAAAGCACATAGATAACATGCAGCGAATTAATCATGTATCCATGAATCAACATATCCGTGCATATCGCACACAGGTCGCTCCCATAATCAAAATGCATGTGCCTGGTATCAGTGCTCATCTAGCACCCAAAGTGTGTGAGATCGCACTCATGACAGAGACATACAATACATAGCGACAAGTGTCTAAGTGAACCCAACAAATGCGTGGTGTCATACCTCACTTGTCAAAGGTGTGCCAGTTGTCAAGGTACTATTTAACCCGGTGGATTCGAGAACAAGAAAGAAGTTCCTCTAGGTTAAGAGTAGTACATACACTCTAATTACTACAATAAAAACAGGAACAAAAAATGGGGAAAGAGATATCAAGGCAGAGGCTTACACAACGACACACCCGGAAGCTTCTGGGTTTGTTATAGACCGCGAGGACGCCGGTTTCACTATCCTCGGGTTTCCTGATGGGGTCACATCGCAGGTTTGAGTAGCGGATGGCATGACTTGATGAAGTGAGTACGAGGGTGGGCTCCGCTTTTCAACTGTTCAAATGGAATAGTTATACCATCACTAAATGTTTTATGCTTCTCCGCAGAGTTTGACTAAGTCAGCATCCATCCCCACAGTAACCATGAGGCCAGACGTAATTTCGTCGTTGTGTAAGTACACAGTATGGTATTTTAATTGTGACCGAGGGTTGGGTACACCTTAGCGTGTGTACACCGCCCGGGTCATAGGTCCTGATGAAAACCTAGTAATATACACCGTAGGTTGAAACATGTAGACCCACTTATCACTTTTCACTTTCTCACCACCCACAGTTTTTACCTGTGGACAAGTAGGTCCACTACGGTAATATTCCTGTGTACTCATTTTTTAACCTTGTCTTACTTGCTCCATAATAAAAGTAACGGAGTACAATAAAGATAATTTTACGATCACCACTTCACTGATTCACTCAAAATACCCGCTCCACTGTAATCAGGTGTTGTAGCACACCCGAGTGGCATTCAGCTGCTCGGGTGGGACCCCAATGATGAAGCATGTCACCAACTAGGTTGGTGAGTGAGGGGTCTTTTTAAAACCAAAGAAATTTTCTCTGGTATTTTTCATCATCGGCGTTTCCCGTAGCAGCCTTCGGCTCTCTGGGGCATACTCCTTCAATTTGTTTTTTCAGTTAACCTTAGGGGACTAGGAGTACCCCCTTTAAATACCCTCTCTCTCTGATTGTTTTACGTAGATGGATTGTATGCAGGGGACTGTGCAGAGGATGTTGTCACAAGTTTCACTTTGCATCTAGAGCCCGCTGGGCATGGCTGAAAGCTGATAAATGTGGGGTGAAAAATCTCCAAAATAATAAAACAAGTTCACAGTGTGCAATGGCGGTCCATACTATGGATGAAGTAATGCACTAAAATAATTGAGTGCAATCACTAGTGGTCACAAGGAGTGGGTACACTTTGTGGCAAAAGGCTTTGCTCTGTGTCCGGAGCCCAGTAAGCATAGTTGAATGCTGTTCATTACAACCACTATGGGATAAAAGAAAACCCTAGAGGAATGAAAAACGTATTAAAGATTAAAAAAGCTAGTTACAATGCATGGTGGTGGACCATTACTGGAGTCTGCAGGCCATAGAAAATATCATTCACTAGAAACAATGAGCAAGTACTAGAGGTCTACAAAACATAAACAATGGATCACAATCAGTAGAAGTACAAACAAAAATAAATGAACTATAAACAAATATATTTTGTTTCATATCTTCAGTTTGTGAAATAAATAAAATGTAAAACAGATAACCATCCTCAGTGCACAAATGGGTGCAAATGCCATGACCTACGTCTAGCTGAAAGCTGTGAGTAATGGGCTCTTTGAAATTGGGGTTTATCATAACAAATGCCATACTGCTTACATTTCACGGGGGTGGGGGAGGGCTGAAGGCCATGTGTAGTGAGCTCTGGGGGAGAGAAATTGGGTCCAGGTAATTGCTGAATGTCACGCCCTGCTTCTAGTTTCTGAGTTGCATGGTGAAGACCTGTGTGAAGCAGACTTTGGGGACAGGAGGGATGAAATGAGGACACAGTTCATTTGACAGGTTGTAAGCCATGTTCATAAGGCTTTGTTGGTTGTGGTGCTGAGTGCAGAGACTTCCCTGAGGCCAGACCCTGCACGTAGAGTCCATGGTGCATGGTCAAAGGGTCGGTGCCAGTAGACCCTATCAGAAGGGGTCCTTCCTGGGTCCAGGACCTCGCCAAATGCCAGCCATCCACCCAGCGTCAACTGAGTTTAGTTAAAGGTCAAACATACAAGCCAATGATGTCAGCAGTGACGACATTGTTGATGTCAACTGAGTCATCATATCTGAGGTTATGAACAGTGGTTAATGGATTCCTATTCAACTATATTTACTTCATTTCAGGGGAGTTTAAGCTTTATATCATAACATAATATTCCGTGTACTGATTTTAGGGAGATCTTTTTAGCTGTTGCTTGCTGTATCTATGTATTAAATGTATGAGCATTTTTATGTGATGATGTTATATTTCCAACTGATGTAATCGGAATTTGGCTGCAGCAGAGAGAAAAAAGAATCCTGCATATTTAAATGTAATTTAAAAAGGATGGAAAGAGTGATCTCATCTTTGCTAACCAATGGGTCATTACTCTTTTCCTGCAAGATTATGTTTGCATCACAGATAATGTTCTCAAGGCAGCAGTAACAATTCCTCTCATTTTGCATCCTTTTTAAGCTTTTAAGTTTTGAATCTCTCAGTGCCTCCTGGTGAGATACTTAGATGATAAACATATAGGGCCCACAACTCAAAGCCATTTGTGCATGCAGAATGATGTTTTGTTCACGAATGGCTGGACCTACACATACAAAGTATTCACAAATTGTGACCTTGCCTATGTAGATCGATTTAGTCCCACATAAAATTAAACTATGTTTGTATGATTGGAGGTTTATACCAGTCAAAGGGATGAGTAAATCTCTTCTCAGAGTGGGAAAAAGAAGAGGCCCTTCCAATCTTCGTGGGGTTGCAGAAGAAGGGAATGTTTTCACTGTGGAAGAATGAAAAGAACAAAATGAGCATTTGCGCAGTAGTGCTGCTTTTCTATGTTGTGGTCTGTGCACATTATTCCACATTAGGGAAGTGCTATCACATGATTTTCCCAAGTATGTATCTGGAAACCGGAGATTTGGTACAATTCTACAGGTGTACCATTAAAAAGATTTAAGAAGTTTCAAAAAACCTAAAAATTGGTTCAAGTGTTATGTTGTTATGTTATGCAGGTTTCTAGAGTACACTATCACCCAGGAGGGTATCCTGGCACTGAGCAGGTGTGAGTTCCGCCAAACCTAGGGCCTAGCAGGACTACTTAAAAAGCCAGGCTTTCAGTTTCTTGCAGATTTCAAGAAGTGAGGAGGAGGCTAGCAGCCGGTCGTTCCACACTTTAGGAGAGATGTAGGAGAAGGCTTGGCCGCCAGATCTGGTTGTCTGTACGCGTGGGATGTGTGCAAAAAGGGGTCCAGACGAGCAGAGATTTCTGGAAGGTTTTTGAAAGCAGATGCGATTGTTGAGGCAGTCTGGGCAAGTGTTATATAGTGCCTTGAAAGTGTGGGTGAAAAGTTTAAATTGTGCTCGTTTGTGTATGGGGAGCCAATAGAGCTCCTTCATGTGTGGTGCAATGTCAGTGTGGGGTGTGAGGTTGAGAGTGATTCTGGCCGCTGAGTTCTGAATGATCTGAAGTCTTCTGGTGAGCTTTTTGTTGATCCCGGCATAGATCAATCACTCAATCAGTGAATTGTAAGCACGCTACGCACCCGTGAGGGTCTCAAGGCGCTGGGGGGGGGGGGACCCACAGATCTGTTAGCCGAACAGCCAGGTCTTGAGGGTCTTCCTGAAGGTGTTCAGGGAGGAGGCGCGTCTGATGTTTGCCGGGAGCTCGTTCCAGCATTTGGCTGCGATGTGGGAGAAGGATCTTCCGCCTGCCCTGGCTCTGTGGATGCGCGGGGATTCGGCTAGTGCGAGGTTAGAGGATCGGAGGTTTCTCTTGGGTACGTGGAAGTTGACTCTGTCGTTGAGGTATTTGGGTCCGGTGTTGTGTAGGCATTTGTAGGCGTGGGTGAGGATCTTGAAGGTGACTCTTTTCTCCACGGGGAGCCAGTGGAGGCTTCGAAGGTGGTGGCTGATGTGTTCGTGCCGGGGGATGCCGAGGACGAGTCTGGCGGCGGTGTTCTGTATCATCTGGAGTTTCCGGAGTAGGGACTTGTTGATGCCAGCGTAGAGTGCGTATCCATAGTCCAGTCTGCTTGTGATGAGTGCGTGGATGGCGGTCTTCCTTGACTCGGGGGGATCCATTTGAAAGTCTTGCGGAGGATGCAGTGGGTGTTGAAGCAGCTGGAGGTGACGGCGTTGACCTGTCGGTTCATGGTGAGAGATGAGTCGAGTATGATTCCGAGGTTTCTGGCGTGGTCCGAGGGGGTGGGTGGGCTTCCAAGGGCGGACGGCCACCAGGTGTTGTCCCATGCTGAGAGGGTGGTACCGAGTACGAGGACTTCCGTCTTCTCGGCGTTGAGTTTTAGGCAGCTGTGGTTGCTTTGGAATCCTGATTGTGATGGGTCAAGTATGGCGTTGTCCTCGATGAAATGTGCCAGTTCCCTGTTGACAGTTTCTCTGCAACGTTTGCCGCGAAGGGGAGGAGCGAGATGGGCCGGTAGTTCTTGAGGTCAGTGGGGTCCGCTGTGGGCTTCTTGAGTAGGGCTCTGACTTCTGCGCCTTTCCACTCATCTGGGAAGGTGCCTGTTTTGAAGGTGGTGTTAATGGTGTTTTGTAGTTTGGGTGCGATGGCCGCGGCGGCTCTGTGGTAGATGTGTGGCAGGCAGGAGTCGGTGGGGGCCCCTGAGTGGATGCCTTTCATGGTCGAGGTGGTGTCTTCGGCCGTGATTGGCGTCCAGGTGGAGATGGTGGGCTGGCTTGTGTGTCTAGGGGTTCTCATAGTCCAGCTTGCTTGTGACTACGGCGTGCACAATGGTTTTCCAGGTGCTGATTGAAACCATTTGAAAATCTTCCTCAGCATCTTGAAGGTATGGAAACATGAGTCAGTGATGGTGTTGAATTGGGCAGACATATTAAGTTTGTGTCAATTACAATCCTGAGGTTCTTGGTCTGGGTGGTGGGGCTATCAGTCCCAGCTCTGTTGGCCACAAGGTGGAATCCCACACTGGAATACTCTTACCGAAGATCACGATTTCAATCTTGTCAGTGTTCAACTTCAGACAGTTTGTCTCCATCCAGTGGACCATTTCAGTCATGCAGGCATTCACCTTGATCCAGATACCAGGTGTCTTGTCTGTGAAAGAGAGAAGGAGTTGTGTGTCTTCAGCCTAGGAGAGGATGTTGATGTCATGAGAGTGGATGATGATGCTGGCTAGAGGGATCATGTAAGTGTTCAAGAGGGTTGTGCTCAGGGAGAATCCTTGTGGAACTCCGCAGATGAGGTCGCAGGCATCCAAGGTGTACGGTGCAAGGCTCACTGACTCGGTACTTCCAGTTAGGATGGAGCAAATCCATTAGAGTGCATGTCTTTGGATTCGAATATTGTGTTGGCGTCAGATGAGGATGGGGTGGGAGACCATGTGAAACACTGCAGAGAGGTCCAGGAGGATGAGGGCCGCTGTGGTTTTTCCATCCAGAGTCATGTGGATATCATCCGTGGCAATGATGAGGGCAGTTTCTGTGCAGTGGTTGGGTCTGAAACCAGACTGAGTGGTGTCGAGGAGATGGTGGGTATTGAGGTACTAGGTGAGGCATCTGCTGATGATTTTCTCTAAGACCGTGGCTGGGAATAGTAACAGGAAGATCGGTCATAGTTGGTGAGTGTTGATGGGTCTGCGGAGGGTTTCCTCAGAAATGGGTGGAGAGTTGCATGTTTCCAATTCTCTGAGAAGATCATGGAAGAGGTGGAGGATTTCAGAATGGTATGAGCATGGTGCTGATTAGTTGCAGTCCTCTGGAGCAGACGTTTCGGGGGCAGGAGTCCGATGGAGCCTCTGAGTGGTGGACTTCTTTGTGGTGGGGGGTTTGTCCTGTCTGGTTGTGGGTTGAAGTTGCTTTAAATGGCAGTGATTTTGTTGCTGAAGAATTGAGAGAGATTGTTGCATAGGTCTTGCAAGGGAGTGATCGAGTTCGAGGCGGCAGATGGTAAGGTGAAAGCCTTCAAAATGGCAAAGATTTCCATGTTTCTGTTGGTGCTGGCAGGGCGGCACTTTTGGTGTTACAGATCATTTTGTGATAGTGTCTCAGGGCAGCTTTGAACATGCTCCTGTCTGCATTGTCCAGGCACATTCTCTATTGGCACTCCAGTCGTTTGCAGTGGTGTTTCATCAGCCTGAGTTTCTTCGTGTACCAACTTGCCGGTGGTCTAGATCATGTTGTATTGTTGTGTTTGAGGGGAACCAGAAAGCCGGTGCAGGAGGTGATCCAGTTGTGTACATGTTTTATGGTTTTGGGGAGGCTGTCACTGTGTTTGGGTCAGTTGGTGTTGAATGTGGTGTTCCAGTCCTTGTCAGGGATGCTATTCCAGTTTCAGTGAGCTGGGCTGGCAGTGGAGCGTGTGGTTTAGACCAGGACAGGGATGCTGAATTTGATGAGGGTGTGGTCTGTCCAGGAGATTGGTTTGGGATTTTGAATCAGATGTTGTCGAAGGTGGTGAAAAAACAGTCCAGGACGTGTCCGGCTGTGTGGGTATGCCTCTTTATTCGGGTGTTGACTAAGCTTTCAAGGTTTTTGACAAGTCCTTTTGAGTTGGGGTCGCTATGGTCTTCCAGGTGGAAGTTCAGGTCTCCAGGTAGGATGTAATTGCTAGCGTCGAGGTTGAGTGCCATTTAGAGTGAAGTTGGCTGTGACGTAGAACTTGAATGACAGGTGTTCCATGTTGGAGAATGTGGTGTCCGTGGAGATGGTGCAGCTGCTGGCCTTCTTGTGGATGATGGTGAGTCAGTCTCCGGACTTGAAAAGTCTTTCTTGGCTGGCGATCTTGTAGCGAGGGAGGGTGGTTGGCTGTGACGATGTCAGGTGCAGATGCGGGGTACAGCTAGGTATGTGTCAGGCAAAGTAGGGTGTTGTCGTCCACCAGGTCGAAGATCGCTGTTGAAGAGCATGCATGTGAGCGCGGAGTGTTGTGTGGGTGGTGGCAGGACTGTGTGAGCGCTGTTTGTGTAGGTGCGGTGTGTGTTGATTGCATGTAAGAGCATGAAAACATGCAGGAAGTGCAGGTGAACACTCCCTCAGTGTTCTCTGATGTGGCGAGGCAGCAGCATGTGAAGCAGCAGTCGGGAGTTGATGGTGCAGAGGGTCACAGCATGTTAGTGACAGGAGGTAGGAGGACCAAGGTTACTTGCTTTGGGAGCAGACCAGGCGCAGATGGGCTTACCTTTGGCATGCCTTGGGCATACCAATGGCAGCATGCTGCGGTCATCCACGCTGCAGCCACTATTTAGAAGGTCCTGGGAGAACGGAGGAGTGATGTCACTTCCTGTGCAGATGGATGATGGAAACTACAGAGATGTCACATCCTGGGCTGATGGATTATGGGAAATCCAGTGATGTCACATCATGCGCATTTGGATCAAGGTTCGTAATTGGGTCTGATTTGCACCAGCTGAGATTGCAGTTGTCCCAATGAATGCCCCCAATGAATGAGAGAGAAGATGGAGAAATACACACACATAACGCATAAAGCGAGGAATTCACCAGAGTCCTGAGAAGGTAAATGCTAATTGAACACTACTTCAGAGGCACATGTTTTTGGACCTGACACTGTGGGTCTAATTTCTAACCTACAAGACACCAGGCACCAGATTTACTAACGTTTTGCGTAGGTGTGGCATCACATATTTGACACAGCCGCAAAGCAGAATGTATTTTGGGGTTTACTTACCCACAATAAGCCCGATTTGCATGGCTTTGTGCGGTTTAGTAAAAAAAAAAAAGTAACGCAAGGCAGCATAGCGTTACTTTGCATCGGGCAGGCATTTCATGGTTGGAGCATGGGCATTCCCGTTAATCTACCCATGGATTTTAATGCAAACCCAGATTTACTAAAGTCTGTAAACCTGGTTTTGGGCTAAAATGGTGCGCCTATCGGAGGCTGGCATAAAAAGGAGAAATATCTTTAATTTTCCTTGTTACTTCTGTAGCGTCCTCCCAGCCTTGGTACCCGCTAATGACTAAGCATACCTGCAGACTGCATGGGCAAGGCTGAAGGGAATTTCATGCCCTACAGACTCTGAAGTAGATGGATTGTATGCAGGGGACTGTGCAGAGGATGTTGTTACAAGTTTCACTTTGCATCTAGAGCCCGCTGGGCATGGCTGAAAGCTGATAAATGTGGGGTGAAAAATCTCCAAAATAATAAAACAAGTTCACAGTGTGCAATGGCGGTCCATACTATGGATGAAGTAATGCACTAAAATAATTGAGTGCAATCACTAGTGGTCACAAGGAGTGGGTACACTTTGTGGCAAAAGGCTTTGCTCTGTGTCCGGAGCCCAGTAAGCATAGTTGAATGCTGTTCATTACAACCACTATGGGATAAAAGAAAACCCTAGAGGAATGAAAAACGTATTAAAGATTAAAAAAGCTAGTTACAATGCATGGTGGTGGACCATTACTGGAGTCTGCAGGCCATAGAAAATATCATTCACTAGAAACAATGAGCAAGTACTAGAGGTCTACAAAACATAAACAATGGATCACAATCAGTAGAAGTACATACAAAAATAAATGGTTACGATCAGTAACCACGGACTGAACTATAAACAAATATATTTTGTTTCATATCTTCAGTTTGCGAAATAAGTAAAATGTAAAACAGATAACCATCCTCAGTGCTCAAATGGGTGCAAATGCCATGACCTACGTCTAGCTGAAAGCTGTGAGTAATGGGCTCTTTGAAATTGGGGTTTATCATAACAAATGCCATACTGCTTACATTTCAAGGGGGAGGGGGTGGCTGAAGGCCATGTGTAGTGAGCTCTGGGGGGAGAGAAATTGGGTCCAGGTAATTGCTGAATGTCACGACCTGCTCCTAGTTTCTGAGTTGCATGGTGAAGACCTGTGTGAAGCAGACTTTGGGGACAGGAAGGATGAATTGAGGACGCAGTTCACTTGACAGGTTGTAAGCCATGTTCATAAGGCTTTCTTGGTTGTGGTGCTGAGTGCAGAGACTTCCCTGAGGCCAGACCCTGCACGTAGAGTCCATGGTGCATGGCCAAAGGGTCGGTGCCAGTAGACCCTATCAGAAGGGGTCCTTCCTGGGTGCAGGACCTCGCCAAATGCCAGCCATCCACCCAGCGTCAACTGAGTTTAGTTAAAGGTCAAACATACAAGCCAATGATGTCAGCAGTGAAGACATGGATGATGTCAACTGAGTCATCATATCTGAGGTCATGAACAGTGGTTAATGGATTCCTATTCAACTATATTTACTTAATTTCAGGGGAGTTTAAGCTTTATATCATCATAACATAATATTCCGTGTACTGATTTTAGGGAGATCTTTTTAGCTGTTGCTTGCTGTATCTATGTATTAAATGGATGAGCATTTTTATGTGATGATGTTATATTTCCAACTGTTGTAATCGGACTTTGGCTGCAGCAGAGAGAAAAAAAAATCCTGCATATTTAAATGTAATTTAGAAAGGATGGAAAGAGTGATCTCATCTTTGCTAACCAATGGTTCATTACTCTTTTCGTGCAAGATCATGTTTGCATCACAGATAATGTTCTCAAGGCAGCAGTAACAATTCCTCTTATTCTACATCCTTTTTAAGCTTTGATGTTTTGAATCTCTCAGTGCTTCCTGGTGAGATACTTACATGATAAACATATAGGGCCCACAACACAAAGCCATTTGTGCATGCAGAATGATTTTTTGTTCACGAATGGCTGGACCTACACATGCGAAGTATTCACAAATTGTGACCATGCCTATGTAGATCGACTTAGCCCCACATAAAAATAAACTATGTTTATATGATTGGAGATTCAATCAGTCAAAGGGATGAGTAAATCTCTTCTCAGAGTGGGAAAAGGAGTAGGCCCTTCCAAACTTCCTGGGGTTGCAGAAGAAGGGAATGTTTTCACTGTTGAAAAATTAATAGAACAAAATGTGCATTTGCGCAGTAGTGCTGCTTTTCTATGTTGTGCTCTGTGCACGTTATTCCACATTAGAGAAGTGCTATCACTTTTTTCTTTTTCTTTTCTCTTTCTCCTTTGTTCTTCTCGCTACATATCTTTTCCCTACTTCAGTCTTTCACTTCTTATGTTTCTTGGCTTTCTTTTGTTTACTTACCTCTACATCTACTGTTCTTAACTTTTCTCTGTCATTGCATTTTATGTTCATATAGTTGGAATGTTATTAACCTTACCTGTTGTTCTTTGATGGTCTTTATTGACCTCCTATTCTTGGTAATTTTATTGTTGATTTTATGTCCCTGAAAATTGTATCTTGGAATGTTAGAGGTCTGAACTCTCCCATCAAACGACAACGAGTTTTAACACATTTATCCAAGTTAGGAGCTGATATTGTTTGCTTGCAAGAATCTCATTTAAATGCTACTGAATCTTTGAAGTTGAAAAGAAATTGGGTTGGTGGTGTTTTTTTTTCTCCGGGTGATGGTAAACGTAATGGCGTTATTACTCTTTGCCATAAATCGTTGAAGATTAATTTGCTTTCTCAACAATCTGATGATGAAGGCAGATGGCTATTTACTAAATTACAAGTGAGAGGTGTACTGTTATCTCTGTTTAATGTTTATGCACCCACTAATGGGGATCCTCTGTTTTGGTCTTTTTTGTCTCAGCAAATTTCCTCTTGTATTGATGATAACTTTATCCTCGCTGGGTATTGCAATCAGGTGTTGGACCCCTTCACAGACCGTAATTCAATGGTTTCCTTTAAACCCCATAAAGCCCATAACATTTTTGTTCAAACTATCCAACAATATAAACTTATTGATGCCTGGAGAATTTGCAATCCCACCACTAGAGAATTCACATTTTTTCCCCCTGCTCACCAAACTCAATCCAGATTAGATTATTTTTTTGTCTCACATGATATTTCCCAATCTTTAAGAAGCGCTGATATTGGCTCTATTTTAATCTCGGACCATGCTCCCGCCTCCATTCAATTGGATATAGTTCCTAAATCCAGCTTACCTAGAAGATGGAGATTTAATAACTCACTTCTTCTGGATAAGAATTTTCATTCCTCTTTTGTCTACTTTTTTAATGAGTATTTTACACTTAATCAGACTGATAATCTTCCCTTTTCTGTTGTTTGGGATGCATTTAAAGCTGCCGCCAGGGATTTCATCATTGGCTACATTTCCAGAAAGCGCAAAAATGCCCGTCAGGTTACCAGTGATATTTTGGCTGAGATTAAGAAGCTAGAACACTCTTACTACACTTCTAAATCCAAAAATTGTCTCTCACAACTTATTGAGAAAAAACTTCAATTTAACAAAGAATCTACAGAGAATGCCTCGCTATTTCTGTTGAAGTCTAGTGTAAAGTACTATGGTGGCCAAAACAAGGCGGGCAAGCTTTTGGCCAATTATTTAAAAATTAAACACAACAAGTTTGATATTGAAGCTATGTTTAATGAACACAATGTACTACAAACCAAAGATCCAGATATATTAAATGAATTCCTCCTTTTTTATAAGTCATTATACTCTCCTGAGACCACGCCCTCAGAACCTCATATTACACATTTTCTTTCGGATATACACAAATCTTTTAATACTCAAATTGATCTTTCCCCATTGGAGGCTGACTTATCACAACAGGAACTTCTTAGTGCTTTACATTCACTTAAGAAAGACAAAGCCCCAGGTGCTGATGGATTTACAGTAGAATTTTTTACTCACTTCGCTCCTATCCTTCTTCCTAAATTACTTAGGGGCCGATTACGATGGCGGTCGGTGGTAGTACCGCGGTGCCGGCGGTGCGGAAAAATGCCTTTTACCGCCCGCCAGCAGCGGTCCTCACGGCCGCCATATTATGAAGGGCAAATATGCCCCATTTCCCGACCTCCGCGGTGCAACGCCGACCGCCATGAAATTGCGCCCGCCACCGCGCCGGTGGGAGCCAATGGAGACTCACCGCCGTGCGGAATGACGTCCCGTCCGCTCAACAAATTACGATGCGCCAAACAACCCGTCGAACCGCAGGGGAGAAACCGCCCTTCCAGACACGGCGGAATCTCGACAGCGGAGCGTGAAACGAGACTTCCGGAGCCCTCCACCCGGAGCCAAACGCCATGGATCCAGCACTACACGTCCTCCCGGTGCTGTACGTGATACATCACCAGGCCAACATCGCCCGCCGCGGACGCCGCCGCAGGTACGTAAACAAAACACAATACAACACAAAACAGAACACAAATTCCACGGGCTGAAACAGGGCACCTGGCCACACCAGACACACTGGTGTGGACAGGAACACATCCATCAGTGTACCCACACATGTCTCAGCTGGCACCAATTCACACCCTACATCAAGCCCACCAAAGTACCGCGAACATAATGTAATGTGTTGCTGACGACACCGCAGCGGTGAGCATGCGGGAAATCCATCGCACAAAGCAGAATGCATGTACAGCAACGGACAGGCCAGAAAGACCACAGGCCACCACCACCACCCACCACCCACAGCTCCGCCGCACACAGCAAGAAACATGCCAATCCCCCTGTGCACCCCCATGTCCAACACCAAGCGAGCTAAATCCACACCCAGCAGCACACAACTAACACCTAGGGAGACAGACACAGCAGCATTTGGTGTAGATCAACACACAGCACAGAGGCACAGGCCCAGGGCAACACACACACACACTACACCACCACATACATGGCAAGAAAGCAGAATACAAGCACAAAATGAACATACACACAAGGAACATACAGACTACTGGACACACACCCTGCCAACTCACACAGACATACCCCACACCGACACACAGCCACATACACAGACTACATGCCACCAGCAATGGAGCACAACATAGAGGAAAGCAAAAATGATGTGCACACAAATGGGAGGGCAAGGAGACAACCAACAACCAGGTGAACAGACACATGCAGGACAAGGAACCCAGAACAACATCCACACCCCATCCAAGCACATGGCTGGCACAGTGAGTGAAGTCAAACAACAGTCACCTCAGTGCAACAACTCAGGGAGACAGCAAGGTAACCCATGTATAGGGACAGGGATGAAAGGAAGGACCTCAAGTCAAACAGTGAACAGCAAGTACACATGAGTATCACACAGGGCACATTGGCACACTCAATGACTGCCAAACACAAGTAGGAGTCCCCAAACATACCCCCTCATATCTGCAGCACACAATCCCAATGCCAGACACACAGAAGGGCCTACATAATGTCCAGACAAGACACAGACAAACAATCAAACCCCTGGGGGCATCCACAAACATCACACACACACAGGGATTTCAGTACCAACGTCTGCACCAAAACAAAAATGGCAAACACAATTCAAAACAGAAACACATACAGAACTACAAAAATAACACACAGCACCTGTGCAGCCAAACTAGGGGAAGGCAATGGGAGCACACACACAACAGGAGTGCACCACCTCATCAGTCAGGAAAAATGCATGGGCTACATACCACAACACAGACAAGAAGTGCACCATCACAGAACAACACAGACACATCAAACACACAACAGATGCACAACACCACAAAACACATAGCAAACACAGCAGTACATCAGGGGATGTACACTAGGACAGCACAAGGCAACATACACCCACAGCACTGAATGCACAACAAGCAGTGTGTACACACAAACACACAACAGTCCCACACAGCCATGAGTCACACGCCAGTAACACACACATCAACACACACGACAAAGCCACTACCAACACACCGTACAACCCTTGACCACCCAAATGCACACCATGTAAGTAACCGTTGTGACTAGGATGACTGCCCATCACAACATGACTACACATCTACACTGCTAGGCATACATGAAAGCAAGAACGCACATACATGTTGAGCCTGGTCAGCCTGCCTGCAATCCCGTGTATATGACCCCTCTATGTGTTTGCAGTGCCCACATACCAGGATGCAGTAACACATAGCCAACAGCAACAAGGAAGGAACATGAGTCTGGTATGTCACCGAAAACAACATCAATGAGCCCACAAGTATCCGAGTCATGAAGAACTGAAGTCCCCGTCACCCCTGTAAAATAAATCATAAGTCAAACAAGCCAGTGGCACAGTTGAAGTGGCACACAGAGCATGTGGCACAGTATATGTGAGACATACAGGAAAAGCCTTATTCAGTAAGGACAATGACACAACTGACAACATGAGCAACTGTTTTTATTCACAAATAGCACTGATAGGAAACAATATCAGACAGGACCAAGGCACAAGATGCAGAGCCTGAACATGAGAAGCTGCACAGGCAGGGGGCAAACTGCAAGGCCAGTGGCCAGTCCAAGGTGCAGACAGAGACAATGAGAAGCTGCACAGGCAGGGGGCAAACTGCAAGGCCAGTGGCCAGTCCAAGGTGCTGACAGAGTCAATGAGAAGCTGCACAGGCAGGGGGCAAACTGCAAGGCCAGTGGCCAGTCCAAGGTGCAGACAGAGACAATGAGAAGCTGCACAGGCAGGGGGCAAACTGCAAGGCCAGTGGCCAGTCCAAGGTGCTGACAGAGTCAATGAGAAGCTGCACAGGCAGGGGGCAAACTGCAAGGCCAGTGGCCAGTCCAAGGTGCAGACAGAGACAATGAGAAGCTGCACAGGCAGGGGGCAAACTGCAAGGCCAGTGGCCAGTCCAAGGTGCAGACAGAGACAATGAGAAGCTGCACAGGCAGGGGGCAAACTGCAAGGCCAGTGGCCAGTCCAAGGTGCTGACAGAGTCAATGAGAAGCTGCACAGGCAGGGGGCAAACTGCAAGGCCAGTGGCCAGTCCAAGGTGCAGACAGAGACAATGAGAAGCTGCACAGGCAGGGGGCAAACTGCAAGGCCAGTGGCCAGTCCAAGGTGCAGACAGAGACAATGAGAAGCTGCACAGGCAGGGGGCAAACTGCAAGGCCAGTGGCCAGTCCAAGGTGCTGACAGAGTCAATGAGAAGCTGCACAGGCAGGGGGCAAACTGCAAGGCCAGTGGCCAGTCCAAGGTGCTGACAGAGACAATGAGAAGCTGCACAGGCAGGGGGCAAACTGCAAGGCCAGTGGCCAGTCCAAGGTGCAGACAGAGACAATGAGAAGCTGCACAGGCAGGGGGCAAACTGCAAGGCCAGTGGCCAGTCCAAGGTGCTGACAGAGTCAATGAGAAGCTGCACAGGCAGGGGGCAAACTGCAAGGCCAGTGGCCAGTCCAAGGTGCTGACAGAGACAATGAGAAGCTGCACAGGGAATGTGTGTCACCAAACTCCGCCATGGTCAGCAACACAGTCTGGTGTGACACGATGGGCAGCACAGGTACCGGTGTGGGAGAGACAGGTCTGTGACATTGATCAACATTCAGAGCTGGCTGTCAGTCTGACTGGGAGCTGACTGTGTGTCGGGCACAGTTGGACCACTTGACTGGGGAGTGAGACGCCCAGCTGAGGAAGAGCTATCAGTGGCCTTGGACGCTGGAGGGCTGCTTGGACCAGGTGGTGTAGTGGCACGTGGAGGTGGACTCAGGCCGACGTGGGACACAGTGTGGGAGGGAGACAGTGGAGGGGTGCCTTTCCACTTCTTGGGGATTCTAAATGGCTTGCCTGTCTTCGTATCAATGGGAAGTGGTGTGGACACAAACGGCACACTCAGCAACAAAGGCTGCCGCAGGTGCACACGCTGGACCTCCCTTTGGGGATGTGCTGGATCCAGAAGGACGCTTAGCCTGGCATTGCCTCTGCCCCTCCATCCCCTCTTTACCCTGTGTGCCCCCTACAGTGCCCTCCTGTCCCTGCTTCACTGGACTTGGAATGGGAGTAGAGGTAGTTGGTGAAACAGCCTTGGATACCTTACTATGTGTAGCCTTGCCAGGCCCCACCTTCACAGTGGGCATGGAGAGTGTCTGCATGCCTTTGCGAGACGTTTTTGGAACCACAGAGTCTGTGGCCGGGGATTGCTCTGAGGCTTGTGACCCTGAGTACTTCCTCCTTGAATCATGTGCCTTTGCAACGCCTGACGGGCTCTTCCCTTTGCGCTCTGGGGTTGTTTTTCTCTTTGTAGGGGAAGGTGTCTGTGACCTTGACCGCTTGGGCTGCTGCTGCTGTGTGCTACGTGTGCAGTATCGTGAGGTTGAGGTGTGTGAAGCGTGGTCACCGTCGTCAGACGTCGCCACTGGCATGGGGGTGGACAAAGGGACTGGAATTGGACTACGAGATTGAGCCAGTTGAAGTGCAGCCGCCATTGTGGAGGGCATTGTCTGGACAGTGCGGTGCAGCCCACCCACGTCTGAATGGATGCCCTCCATGAAAGCTAACACCTGTGCCAATTTGCGGTCGTGGTCTGACAATGCATTGAGGAGCCCTGTCTGCCCCACACACAGCTGGCGCATAAGGTCCACACACTCTGCACTGATGGCAGCAGGGGGCACAGGGGCAGGGGCAGCGGTGCCTGGAATGAAGGACACCCTTCCCCTCTTTGTGGTGCGAACACGGGCAGCAACAGAGGAAGTGGCTGGGAGAGTGGGCACTGCACGCTGTGTGCTTGAAGATGTAGCAGACTCTCCGTTCCCTGTGTCCTCCAAGATGTCTGCACCACCGCCGTCATCAGATGATGTTGAACTTTGCGTCTCGGGCTGTGATTCCTCCAGCATACTCCTATCCCCCTCCGAGGCGCTGGTCACATCTGTGTCACTGGGATCCTGTGCAGCTGTTGTGCTTGTTTCACCACCACTGGTGTCCGTCCCCTGTCCCTCCGTGCCCACGGGAGATGCTGCATAACAGAGAGACATGTAGGGTCAGCAAAGTGACAGCAACAGGACAAACATATTCAAGCAAAGCAACACTGAGGATGACAAAGTCTACATGTTGCAGGCCACCCCGTGCAATCTCACCATGCAGACACACATCACTACCTCAAACAGTGCGTACAAACATCTAAACACGGCACAGCTGAGCCATGTGATGGGCAGACAGCACAACATCATGCATGTTGGGGCGTACAAACACTAACACCAATGGACCAGGCCTGCAGCACACCACCCACAATGCCATTGAAATTCCCAGGATTGGAAAAACATCAGTAAGTGCATGTATGTAATATCCGTGACTGCCACACCCAGCACAGGGGCCACTTACAACCCACTGCATCACAGTAACCACATCACGTACACCAGCGCAGGTACAGGCATGGTACACATGCAGCCACTCACAGACAAAATCAACCTTCACAGAATACTCACCCCTAGCTTGCTGTTGATGCTCCTTCAAACGTGTGTCCAGCTCAGGCTGTGTCACAGCCAAGATGCGGCACATCAGTGGTGTCAAGCTGCGTCGTGACAACCTGCCACTGCGAGGGAGTATCCCCAGTGTCATCTCGGCAACGTTCTTTGCCAGTCGTGATATGTCGTCCCACCTCTTGTGGCAGTGGGTGCGCCGGCGGTTCGACACTCCCAGAGCCCGCACCTTGCTTGCAATGGACCTCCACACGGCCTTACGCTGGTGTACCTTGAGCTGCAGGTGTGGGAGACAAGAGGGGGAAAACATCAGTGACACACTCTCATGGTAAAACCTCTCTCTCTGAACAGTGGCATGACACGGACTCATCTCCACACGGCAGATATGGGTCATTGATGTACACTCTTGCGAACCACACACCTATCACACTCTGTACAGTCAGTGATGTGTCCTTGTCACATTGGGCGTGGACAGTCCATGCCAGGTAGAATCACACAGAGATGGACAACGAGGACCCACACAAACAGTCACATGAACAATAACTGTCCAGAAACATGCATCACCAGATAGCTGTCACACCATATGGAGGTGTACACAACACATGTCCATCCACCCTTCATGTCCATGCATTGAATGTGTGGGTTGCATACACCCCCTTAACAACTAGGAAACAGCATGTCAGCCAGTGCATTACACAACCCCACACTCTCAGGCACATACACCATCTGATCGACTACATGTGTGCCCCCCTTGCACTCACACCCCCACTGTTGGAGACTTACCACAACATTTGGGCCACCATATAGCCGTGGGTACTGTGTCAGCACCTCGTCCACCAGGACATCCAGCTCCTCGCTTGTAAATGGGCTGGCACGGATCTTCTCCGTCCTAGCCATCACTGTGGACATGAGACGTCAGCGGCGGCAGTGGGCGGTGAGGGGTCCCAGGCAGCAGTCCCTGGAGGCAGCAGCAGGTGAGGGGTCCCAGGCAGCAGTCCCTGGAGGAAGCAGCAGGTGAGGGGTCTCAGGCAGCAGTCCCTGGAGGCAGCAGCAGGTGAGGGGTCTCAGGCAGCAGTCCCTGGAGGCAGCAGCAGGTGAGGGGTCCCAGGCAGCAGTCCCTGGAGGCAGCAGCAGGTGAGGGGTCTCAGGCAGCAGTCCCTGGAGGCAGCAGCAGGTGAGGGGTCTCAGGCAGCAGTCCCTGGAGGCAGCAGCAGGTGAGGGGTCTCAGGCAGCAGTCCCTGGAGGCAGCAGCAGGTGAGGGGTCCCAGGCAGCAGGCTCTGTGAGCAGTGGAAATGTGGTGCTCCCTTCCACACATATATAGGGCCCTGGACTCGTTTCAGTGGTCATAGTCTTCTGCCATTGGTGTTCCAGGTCAGCCTTCTTCAAAAGCATCCAATGACCGCCTCCGCGGGGGCGGAGCACGCCTACCGCGATTTTCGAATCTGCATCATGCCACCGCGATAGCGGTCCCCATTGGCTGCAAGGGCATGGTTCATGGCGGTGACACACCGCGGGGTCCTGGCCGGCGCTACCGCGGTGGTGCATCTTACAAATGCATCCTATCTCCGCATCCGCTGGGGGCGGAGCACGCCTACCGCGATTTTGGAATCTGCATCATGCCACCGCGATAGCGGTCCCCATTGGCTGCAAGGGCATGGTTCATGGCAATGACACACCGCGGGGTCCTGGCCGGCGCTACCGCGGTGGTGCATCTTACAAATGCATCCTATCTCCGCATCCGCTGGGGGCGAAGCACGCCTACCGCGATTTTTGAATCTGCATCATGCCACCGCGATAGCGGTCCCCATTGGCTGCAAGGGCATGGTTCATGGCGGTGACACACCGTGGGGTCCTGGCCGGCGCTACCGCTGTTTGATTGCCATAGAGTGACATGGGTGACCGGGATGTGGCTGGTGGAGCATGACAAACGCCATCTGCAGCTATGTGGAGGGCCATCACTAACACCAATGTGTCATGTGCAGCACATGACACACTTGCGTCAGTGGTGGGCATCGACACAGGTACAAATGGTGGTTGGCATGCTCCGCCACCCAATTCACGGACAGTATGTGCGTCCGCCATGGGGAATATGCAGCACCACATCGTACACTCTGTGCGTCATTGTGTTTATGGGGCACGTTTAAGGCACCTACGGACAGTTCTTGTTGTGTGTGGATCAATGGTCATTACTGTGCTACACACAGTGGATACGTACAGTGGCACATGGCACTGGATAACATTGATATGGTCTCCTGTCACAAATGTCAGCCACTGTGTAACATCTCACACCAAATGGAACACTGTACTCCATTATGTCGATCAATATTTACACACAATGTCGTATCTGCCACCCATGCTGACCACTATCTCACACCTGAGCCCATGTGTTACACTGAAAACCCAGATGAACTCATTCATTCAGCATGACTGTCATCATTGGAAACAGATGTCACCCTGTTGTGTTATTGCTAAGACCAATTACAGGCCGCATGTTATGTCTTTGTACACACTGGCAACTCCTGCAGTGTATGTCCACATGTACAGGGGGGCTCGACCTGCTAAAGGATGACGAGTACTTCAGCACCACACCTGGCATCCGTTGCATTATTATTGTTTGTCACTTGGGTAGACGGCCAGAGCAGATGTCTTTGCTACATGTCTGCCACCTGTAACCACAGGGACCTATGTGGTAGTGTCAGGTCTGTGCTCATGTTGTTTGGACTGTTGTATGTGAATCAGTGACATGTACATTTCAACAATGGTGCTTAGCTACACTATGTTTTTGAGTGTTGTGCTGTGTTCCGGTGCTACTCACCTGCCACCAGTGCATGTCCATTGTTCACATCAGGAATGGTGCGTTGGCAGATGGACTGCATGCACGGTTGTGGATTGTGCTAACTGTATGGAATATAGTATGCAACATTTGTCCACAGGCTATGGGTGTCCAGTTTTGCCCGTGCAATGTGTGTGCACTGATTAGCGGGAATTGTCTGCAATGTTGGATGGTCAGCACAAGTGGCACACGTGTGCAGTGTGTTGCCACCAACACTAGTGTATGTGCATGCTATGGGGTGCTAGCCATCCTTGCTCACCATCTATTCCAGCACTGTGTGGGTGGATCACATCTGCTGGTGTATCATGATGGTGTGGGCACCCAAGACAGGTGAGATGTACCTTGACTGTTGTGCCTGTGACACTCATCCAACTCCGACATTTGGTCAATGTGAGGTACCAGTGTCCCACTACTCATGCACAGCCAGCATGTTTGTTAGATGTGTGATATTGATTGTATGCTGTGTTGGGCCTGACAGCCTGTGTGGAATGAGGGTCAGGATGCATGTCCCTTGGGACATGTGGTGTAAAATTACATCCACTGTTGTCAGGTGTCTGAGCCAGTTGTCCATATGTAATGCATACAGTCTGTTCATGCGTAGACTTGTTGGCATACTGGCTTGGCATTGTCCATGTAGTGTTGTATGTTTGTGTTGTGGCACTGTTGTGTCTTGAAACAGCTGGATGTGTATCACCATGGTATGTGTTGTGGTGCACATGTGTCCTTGGGCAGTCCCTCCTTGATGCTGCATGTAAATGTCCAAAATGGGGGAAGATTAAGGGTGCATACAGGCCCTGCTGATCACGTCCCTCATCTATTGTTAATGTGTGCCACATTGGCTATCTGTGTGCTTGTAGAGAGTATTGGGCAGTGGGGTAATGGTGGCCTGTTACAGTGGTACACATACTCTGCACAGGCGTGACATCATCTGTCACTGTCCGACTTTGTATTCAAGTCAGCAGCAGATATGGCCTGTGTACTGATGACATTGGCACATGTATGGGTTTGGGATGTGAATGTCATTGAATTTGAGTGTGTTCGAAGTGGCACTGAGTACAAAGACAATCCCAATGATCTATCCACATTGTGTTGTTGATGTGTCCCCTGCAATTATTGGCCAAGGAGGTGTGGCAGGTACAGCAGCAACGTGGAAGCCAGCATTGTCTCTGCTTCACACATGTCCTGTGTCATGTACACCCAAGGCTGAGTCCACCTCAGCTCGATATGTGACTCTTGGCATTCACATAGACAGTGTTCGTATTGTGTCTACTGACTGTGCACATCCATGACAGTTGTACAATTAATCTGTCTCATGTTGGGACAACACTGAATTGCACTGTGTGCTTTCAGGGATGACAGTCAATGTTAGCGCCGTGACAGGACAGACTTTATGAATTTGTGCACATCCTAATTTATGTTGCTATGATGTGTCCCCTTTCATCTCACCTAGGAGGCGACCTAATGTGTTTCGTACCTTCACCCTGCTGGCTAACATGGAGGATACCGACATCATAAGGCGATTCCGTCTGGATCGGACAAACCTCCTGGAACTTTGTGCACTATTGGAGCCACACCTGCTTCCACGCAGGACATACCCAACAGCACTCACGCCAACGGCAAAGGTGATGGCATTCCTACATTTCGTGGCTACGGGATCCTTCCAGCAAACTGTGGGCATTGCAGGGGGATGTCCCAACCAACATTCAGCATGGTGCTACGTGATGTCCTGTTGGCTATGATGCAACACAGGGACCAATTCATACATTTCCCCAGGCGGCATGAGTTGGCGGATGTGAAGGGCGAATTTTATGCACTTGGACACGTTCCTAATGTAGTTGGTGCAATAGATGGCACACATGTTTCCCTGATTCCACCCCAAGCACGGGAGCATATTTACCGAAATAGGAAACATTATCATTCCATCAATGTGCAGGTGGTGTGCCAGGCAGATATGGTCATCTCACACGTCTGTGCAAAGTTTCCAGGTTCAGCCCACGATTCACACATAATGCGCAACAGCATTTTACCACAGCTGATGGCCAATCTGGCGCCGGAGCGGGCATGGATTGTGGGTGAGTACAAAGGGTCGAGTCGTGCTGTTTGTGTGCCATGCTGTCCTCGGACACATGTCAGACACTCAATCTGTATGTGTCTTTCACACTTAGGTGACTCTGCATATCCCAATGGACCTTGGTTGCTGAGTCCACTTCGCAATCCCAGGACACCAGCTGAAGTGCGCTACAACAATGCCCATGGGAGGACACGTCGGGTCATTGAGCGAACATTTGGACTCCTGAAATCGCGTTTTCGATGCCTCGACAAGACCGGAGGGGCTCTGCAGTACTCACCCGTCAAGGTGTGTCAGATAGTGGTAGCATGCTGCATGCTACACAACCTGGCCGTGCGGAAAGGGATCCCCTTAATCCAGGATGATGATGACCAGCCACAGCCCCCACCTGCAAACACCCAAACGTCAAGTGACGAGGATAGTGGAGAGGAGGAAGGTGTTGGACAGCGTCAGCAGCTCATCAACAACTACTTCACTTGATGGTCAGTGGCAATGTCAATACTGGCTGTTGTCTGATGATGTTGTGCTTGGTGAATATGTGTATGTGAGTTTTGTGACTACAGCATGTTGCTGAGTCAGTGCTGGCTGCAGGTGTGTATGGCAAGGGATCTTTTGACACAGCTACTTGATGTCTATGTTGGTACAGTTGCTCCTTGTGACATGTGCAGATTGTCGTACCTTGATGTGCTGTGTTGTGTGATGGTTGTTAGTCCACCACCTGAGTAGCAACTGATGTTCTGTTGTGTTTTCCTAGGTCCCTTCAGCCTCTACTTGCCTGCGGAGTATCCCTGCTCCTGTGACATTGTAATCATGGGTGTGAGTTAACATACTGTGATGAACATGGAACAGTGACAACTAAATTGGTGCGTTATTAGTGTTTATTTACAGTGGATACATGTGATGTAGATGTGGATATTGACAGATTTGTGAATGGTGAATAACAGTTTTGTCAGTGATGGTAGATGAGACAATAGAGTATACACTAGATCAGTATGGCAACACAGTCCAACAGTCATTTGCCATTCCCACGCCATTGTGTGTGGGGACAGTCTGCAGGGTACACAGCAGGGTGAAGAGGGGTGCCATCATGGCTGGCTACTTGACTGGCTTTTGCCAGGTGCTTTGCCACGGGATGCTCCCAATGATTTTTTCGGGCGGCCCCTTGCTCTTTTGGCAGGGGGGACACAGGTGCATGGCCAGTGGTGTCTGATGAGTCCCCATGCTCGCTGGACGCAGGGGAGGGTGGGGGTCTGTCATCCTGCGGCACAACGGAGGGAGCTGTCGGTGTTGGCGGTGCCGCATGCCTGTCCCTGAGGACCTCCACTAGCTGGCCCAGGAGGTCCCTGATTTGGCCCATGCAGGCCACGAGTTGGCCCATGCGGTTGTCAATTGAGCGCAGTATCTGTTGTTGCTCACGGGCATCCTGCTGAGCCTGCCTCAACTGTCCCTGGGCGTGTTCATAGGCCCCCACAACTCTGTGAATGTGTGCCAGTGATTCTGTGGCAGGGTCTTCTTCCCTTTGGGTCAGCCTTGTCCTCACACCTGGCCTGCTGTCACGGCCCTGTTGCCTCCCTCCTGTGGGCACCGGCCTACTCTCCCGTGCCTCCGCAGTTGTTGTGATCTGGTTGGCCTGTGGAGCAGGGCGAGTGTTGCAGGCAGCAGTGGTAGTGGTAGTGGTGGTGGAGGTGGTGGTGGTGGTGGCACAGGTCGTTGCAGCAGGGCTCTGCGTTGATGTTGTTGCTGAGGGTGGTGGGGCTGTGGGGTCCTGGGACACATTCCGCCCTGCCACACCAGATGGTCCGGGTTGGTCCTCCTCCTCCTCATTATCCAGGGAGTCTGCATCCGAGGGGAGATGTTCGGGAGCTGGTGACTGGCTGTGCTGGTTGAGGTTGTCGTCCTCTGCAGTCAGTTGTTGGTCACCTGTGGGACAGGAAGTAGATGGTAATTGCCTTACACACCTCAGGGTTGCTGTGTTTGATGTCTCTTATTTACATGTTATGCTACACACAGTTGCCTTTTTCACACATTGTATGTCTGCACAGTGATGTGCCTCATGCCATGAAGTGGAGTTACATTCATCATTTCACAATGGTGTGACCTGTGATTGGTTAGCATGCCACACGTCTAGTATTGGTGATTTCAATGTGAGGTTGTCATCTGACAACTGGCATGACTACAAGTTGATGTTCAGCATCTTTGCTGATCACTCTGCCTGGCAGACATTACCTGTGTGCATGGACTAGCCATTGTCATCACATGCATACCGTTGACATGTCCTGTGCTTGTATTTCTTTATACAGCAGACCATGCTAGTTTGGTTTTCCCATGGTCCTTCATGATCAGCACCCATGTACGCTACAGAGGGAAGTCTGGGTGATGCATGTCAGAGGCCCGTTTTCTTGGACATATTTGTTGAGAGTCACAGTTCTGTTTCTGTCACAGTTACGTACGCTGAGCTGTCTGCATCCTGTCAATGGCTGTGCTTTACTTTTCTATTTTTGGGTGAAGTAGAGCCTCATGTTGTCATGTCTCCCAATGCTTTTGTTGAGTGATGGTGGTGTGCATGCACTGTCTGATTACCTGTGCAGTGTCACTTTGGTTTTTACTTACAGACACATGCTTCTGGGTGGGGTGCCCCAACCTGCTGAGGGGTTGGAGAGGGGGCCTGTTGGGAGTTGTAGTGCTGCCTCCAGATACACATTCCCCAACCCTGTGAAGATGGCTACCTACCTTTTAGGTGGTGGGGGAGCGTTCAATGGCTGACACATGCTTCTGGGTGGGGTGCTCCATCCTGCTGAGGGGTGGGAGAGGGGGCCTGTTGGGAGTTGTAGTGCTGCCTCCAGATACACATTCCCCATCCCTGTGAAGATGGCTACCTACCTGTTAGGTGGTGGGGGAGCGTTCAATGGCTGACACATGCTTCTGGTGGGGTGCTCCATCCTGCTGAGGGGTGGGAGAGGGGGCCTGTTGGGAGTTGTAGTGCTGCCTCCAGATACACATTCCCCATCCCTGTGAAGATGGCTACCTACCTGTTAGGTGGTGGGGGAGCGTTCAATGGCTGACACATGCTTCTGGGTGGGGTGCTCCATCCTGCTGAGGGGTGGGGGAGGGGGCCTGTTGGGAGTTGTAGTGCTGCCTCCAGATACACATTCCCCAACCCTGTGAAGATGGCTACCTACCTGTTAGGTGGTGGGGGAGCGTTCAATGGCTGACACATGCTTCTGGGTGGGGTGCCCCAACCTGCTGAGGGGTGGGAGAGGGGGCCTGTTGGGAGTTGTAGTGCTGCCTCCAGATACACATTCCCCATCCCTGTGAAGATGGCTACCTACCTGTTAGGTGGTGGGGGAGCGTTCAATGGCTGACACATGCTTCTGGGTGGGGTGCTCCATCCTGCTGAGGGGTGGGGGAGGGGGCCTGTTGGGAGTTGTAGTGCTGCCTCCAGATACACATTCCCCATCCCTGTGAAGATGGCTACCTACCTGTTAGGTGGTGGGGAGCGTTCAATGGCTGACACATGCTTCTGGGTGTGGTGCTCCATCCTGCTGAGGGGTGGGAGATGGGGGCCTGGTGTGTGTTGTAGTGCTTTTTGTCTGTACACATGCATCCCAGTTGGTTTTGTTTAGCTTTGTGCTTTTTCAGGTTGAGTGGTGCTTACATCTGTGTGACCTGTTTTGGGTATTGTGGGTCAGACGAATGTCCTTTGGCCTAGGGGTTGTAGGTTTGAATTTGTGCAAGACGGTACATGGCAATGTGATGTTATACATTGGTTTGTACTTACCAGCTTCCAGTCCCCCGCGGATTCCTTCAAGACTCTCTGGATGTAGGATTCCAAGGACCTTCTCCTCCCACGGACTGTATGGTTTGGGTGGGATGGGAGTGCCTCCACCAGTCCCGTCAGCCAGCTGACGGTTCTTGGCCCTCTTCCTCTTCACCACGGTCTTCAGGTCATGCCACCGTTTCTGTATTTCCTGCTTGTTGCGGGGGTGGTCCCTACTGCATTGACCTTATTGACTATCCTCACCCACATTTGGGTTCTTGTGGCTAATGGGGTGTGTTGGACCATGTTGCCATAGAGTTGTGGTTCAACTCTTATTATCTCATCTACCATGACTGCAAGCTCTGCATCAGTGAATTTTGGCATTTTGTGTGGTGCCATGGTGTGTGCTGTGCAGATGTTCTGTGGTGCAGTTGTGTGGGTGTTGTGGGTGTTGTGGGTGGTGTAGGTGGTGTGTGTGTTGTGGTGGTGCTGTGTGCAGGTTTGCCTCTCCTTTGTTCTCTGGGGTTGGGACCTTCAGTTGTGGAGTGTAGCAAAGGATTGTGGTCAGGGAGGGGCTGGTTTTATGCTCGGCTATGGGGGTGTGGCAAGCTGGTATGTTGCTGTCAGGTGTGTTGTGTGTGTTGTCCTGTGATTGGTTATTTTGAATTTCTGGGGCTGTTGTCATTGGGCACTTTTGGTTTGTGTTGGGACAGGTCTACTTCAGTGTGTGCATTGTTTTTTTTTTTTTGTTTTTTTTTCAACGTCCGCCATTTTTTTTGCGGTTCCTCGGCAGCGGTGGCTATGCTGCGGCCCTTCCGCCGCCTATCGGATTCGTCACTGTTCGCGCACGATGCGGTCGGATTCATAGGTGGGTACCATGGTGGTAGCGGGGATGTCATAATGTCACGGGCGGTTACTCCGTGTGCATGGCGGCGGTTCTTGGCTTTTCCGCTGAGTATCCGGCCGTTGCGGTCGGATTTTGAGCTGGTCCGGCGTGTGCGGGCGGTTTTTCGTTGTCTCCCGCCGCCGGGGACGGATTATTGTGGCGGTTCATCGTAATGTGTGCGGCGTTTTTCCCGGTGGCCATGCGGGCGGTTTTTTGCCGCTACCATGGCGGTCGGTATGTTTTTCCGACCGCCATCGTAATCGACCCCTTAGTCTTTTAAATCTTTTTACACAGTCCGGTAAATCATCAGGATCCTTTTTAGAAGCCCTTATTTGTCTAATACCCAAGATGGGAAGGACTTGAAACATTGCAAAAATTATAGACCCATTTCTCTTGTAAATATTGATTATAAAATCTTTTCCAAAGCTCTGGCTATTCGGCTCGAATCATTCCTGCCTCAAGTGCTGGGTGCAGAACAGTCTGATTTTATTAAAGGACGACTCATTTCCGATAATACTCGCTTATTCTTCGATATTTTATCAAAAGCCCCACACCTACCTCACCCCTTAGCTGCAATAGCCTTAGATGCAGAAAAGGCGTTTGATCGAGTGAACTGGTCATACCTCTTTCATACGCTGAAATGGTTTGGTTTTGGCCCTAAAATTATTTCTTTCATTTCTATCCTGTATTCGGACCCTCGAGCAGCCGTCTTAGTGAACGGTATTTCATCTCCTTATTTTGAGTTAAAAAGAGGGGTACGTCAAGGTTGTCCATTATCTCCTTTCCTTTTTAATTTGGCCTTAGAACCCTTTTTGTCCAGGATTCATCAAAATGTTGACATAAAACGATTTGAAACTAATGGTACCCAAATTAAATTAGCAGCTTACGCTGATGACATCTTATTATTTCTCTCTGAACCTCAATCCTCTGTCCCTGCTTTTTTAAAAGAAGTAGAACTTTTTTCTACTGTCTCTGGCTATAAGCTCAATCGAGATAAGTGTGAAATATTGCCATTAACCAAATATACATTCAAAGATGACTTTAGTTCCTCTAATGTTGCTTGGAACACACAGCATATTAAATATTTGGGTCTATACTTTACCCCTTTAATTTCGTCAACGCTGTCTTTTTGCATGGAGAATTGCATACAAAAAATCTCTTCTCTGACTACTAGATGGCACCCGCTATACCTCTCTTGGTGGGGTCGTTTAGATACCATTAAGATGATGTTGGCGCCTTTGGTTTTATTCACTATTTCTAATATCCCTGCTCCCATTCCTTTAAATTTTTTTAAAAGAATCACTTCGATATTATCATCCTTTCTGTGGAGTAAAAACTTCCTCGCATGTCTTTGTTACGTCTAACAAAACCCAAAGGAGAAGGAGGGGTTAATTATCCCGATTTTCCCACTTACCACAGATCTTTCCTTCTTCGCCAAGCTTCGAGATGGCTCTCTGATTCTTCAATCGATTGTCCTATGTGGGTTATGCTTGAACGCTCTTTTCTCTCCCTTTTTTCCTTTAAGGAATTCCTCTCCTTTACCCGTAGACCTCCTTCTTTATTTACTCCCATTTCCACATTTATCTGTAAACGTCTGGGTCTCTCTTCACCTTCATCTCCTACTGAGCTAGAATCCTTTCTTAACTCTCCTTTATGGCATAACACATCTATTTTAATTGGTGGGAAACCTGTTTATTGGAAATCCTGGAGAAATAAAGGCCTCATCTGGACATCTCAACTATTTTCTCAAAATAGCATATGGTCTTTCTCCGAGGCTAGTCAACAATTTCACTTACCTCCTTCTTTCCATCCCAAATATAATTTAATCTCGCAAGCACTTTTAACAGCTTACACTCGAATTCAAGCACACCCAACATCTCCCCCGGTTAATAGTTTATGTTCTTTTCTACTTTCATCTCCTAAAGCTTCCAATATCTATATTCATTTACGATCCTCGCAATCCATTAGACCAAAGACCAAAGTGGAATAGTCTTGGGAAGAGGATCTTGAGATTGACTGGCCTTCTACCCTATGGAATAAGATATGGTCTAAAATTAGGAAAACGTCTAGAGCAGCAAATGTTACGCAAACATTATTCTTTATTTATAACAGGCTTTTGCTACACCCAACTGTACTACATAAACGACATGTCACAATACCTGACACCTGTTGGTCATGCTCCTCTCCACCTGCTGATTTAAAACACATGCTTTTCACTTGCCCTCACCTACACAATTTTTGGACATCTGTTTGGAATCAAATCAACTCTATTTTCAATTCTAATTTTTCTTTCTCTACCACACATATTTTCCTGGGTAGCCTATCTCCTATCTGGGAGGACCATGCTTCCAACACTAAGATTGTGGACCTATTATTGGCAATTGCTTTTCAACAAATCACAAAGAATTGGAAGGACTTTACAAAGTTATCGTTCCAAGCTTGGTGGTATGCAGTTTGTTATCATCACAGATTAGATACAGCATGTGTTCATCCCATCCATTTAGCCATGAAGCGATCCATTATCTGGTCACCTGTTACACTGTTTTTTGACCATAGTGCTAAACGCTCCTTCTCATTATCTCCTGCTCAACAAGAAGTTGCTCGACCTCCATGATATTCCTTATCTTAGACATTCCTATTTTATAGTATGCTATTATATGATAGTTTAAGCTATGTTGCTACATGATTGTTATATGCGACTTGATGTTACTTATATTTATATGGATATTTTAATGCTTTTTCATTCCAACCTAGATAGGTTTATATGATACATTTAAATTTTATGCTTCCCTTTTTCTGTTTCCCTACCCCCCATTATGGTATTGTACTGCATCACTTGTTTTCTTAATAAACTTACTTTCTGAACTAAAAAAAAAGAGAAGTGCTATCACATGATTTTCCCAAGTATGTATCTGGAAACCGGAGATTTGGTACAATTCTACAGGTGTACCATTAAAAGGATTTATGAAGTCACAAAAAACCTAAAAATTGGTTCAAGTGTTATGTTGTTATGTTATGCAGGTTTCTAGAGCACACTATCACCCAGTGAGTTCAGCCAAACCAAGGGCCTAGCAGGACTACTTAAAAAGCCAGGCTTTCAGTTTCTTGCAGATTTCAAGAAGTGAGGAGGTAGCTAGCAGCAGGTCGTTCCACACTTTAGGAGAGATGTAGGAGAAGGTTTGACCGCCAGATCTGGTTGTCTGTACACGTGGGATGTGTGCTAAAAGGAGTCCAGATGAGCAGAGATTTCTGGAAGGTTTTTGAAAGCAGATGCGATTGTTGAGGCAGTCTGGGCCAGTGTTATATAGTGCCTTGAAAGTGCGGGTGAAGAGTTTAAATTGTGCTCATTCGTGTATGGGGAGCCAATGGAGCTCCTTCATGTGTGGTGCAATTTCAGTGTGGGGCGGAAGGTTAAGAGTGATTATGGCCGCTGAGTTCTGAATGGTCTGCAGTCTTCTGGTGAGCTTTTTGTTGATCCTGGCATAGAAGGTGTCCTCATAGTCCAGCGTACTTGTGACTACGGTGTGCACAATGGTTTTCCAGGTGCTGATTGAGAACCATTTGCAAATTTTCCTCAGCATCTTGAAGGTATGGAAACATGAAGCAGTGATGGTGTTGACTTGAGCAGACAGATTAAGTTTGTGCTGATTACAATCCTGAGGTTCTTGGTCTGGGTGTTGGTGGTATCAGTCCCAGCTCTGTTGGCCACCAGGTGGAATCCCACAGTGGAATACTCTTACCGAAGATCACGATTTCAATCTTGTCAGTGTTCAACTTCAGACATTTTGTCTCCTTCCAGTGGACCATTTCAGTCATGCAGGCATTCACCTTTATCCAGGTACGAGGTGTCTTGTCTGTGAAAGAGAGAAGGAGTTGTGGGTCTTCAGCCTAGGAGAGGACGTTGATGTCATGAAAGTGAATGATGCTGGTTAGAGGGATCATGTAAGTGTTCAAGAGGGTTGGGCTCAGGGAGAATCCTTGTGGAAGTCCACAGATGAGGTCGCAGGCATTAGAGGTGTACGGTGCAAGGCTCACTGACTGGGTCCTTCCAGTTAGGATGGAGCAAATCCATTGGAGTGCATGTCCTTGGATTCGAATATTGTGTTGGTGTCAGATGAGGATGGGGTGGGAGACCATGTGAAACACTGCAGAGAGGTCCAGGAGGATGGGGGCCACTGTGGTTTTTCCATCCAGATTCATGTGGATATCATCCGTGGCAATGATGAGGACAGTTTCTGTGCAGTGGTTGGGTCTGAAACCAGACTGAGTGGTGTTGGGGGGGCGCTAGAGTGCGCCTGGCAAGATGGCCGCACTTCAGTGAGGCTCTGCCCGGCTGGGCACCAATCCGCCTAGTATCTGCCTGTGGCAAGCTGCTCCTAAGTACCGAGCGTTGCTGCCCTGCTTGGGAGGCCACCTGGAGCTCGTGGGGCCGGTTTCGAGCTGCTAGGGGGCGCCGATCGCTCCGAACACACCGCGCTGAGGAGTCCCGGCGGCGCCTTCACAAAATGGCGGCCGCCGCTGGACCCTGAGTACGGGCCATCCCTGCAGTCACGGAGGTCCTGGGGCCCGGTAATCCTTACTGCGGAGTCCGGGAGAGGTGCGGTACAGCCTGGTGGCTTCGGGAGCGGACAGCTGTGGGGCGGTGTGCTGCGCTCCGGTCCTGCTGCGGAGTGCGGAGGCTGCTGAAACCTGCGGCGCAGAGGTCGACCACGGGACAGTCCTGGTGAACGGAGTGCTGCCTGTGCTGGTTGCGGTGAGTGGGGGGCGGCTTATCCCTGGCCGGCGGCTGCAGATGCGGGTTCGGGCCGGGGAGAGAGCCGCGGCCTGCGAGCTGTGACTGGGGCGGGCGGGCGCCTGAAGAACGGCCTTGTGGCTGCCTGCTGTATTGCTGCGGCTGGACTGTGCTGGAGGCTGCCGTGTGGAGGACTCTGGGGTGCAGCTGCCCTGCTTCTTCTCCCGGTGTCCTGCCTGTCTGGGCCCGGGTGCCGATCCCGGTGGGTGTGCTCTGGATCTCTGGGTCCGCCGTCTTGGGGTCGCGCTTCCTGGCTGATGCACGCGCTGGAGTGCATCCATCCCCATGATGCCTAGATTTGTTATGGCCGCCTCTGGGTGAGACCTACCTGGCTTGCGGCCTGTGACTTACTGCAGCTGGCTCCTGGGTCGTCGGAGTCCGTCCTGTGCCTGCTGACCTTGCACTGCGACCTGCCGGGCCTGGGGTGGCGCCGGCCTTGCCTTTTCGCGCGGGGGTGGACCTCTCCTGCACTGCGACACGCCTTTCCTTGCTGGGTGCCTGGGCTGCTAATCCCTGTGGAACTGCTCTACATCAACCTGCTAGCCTGAGACCCCGATGTCTCGCTGTGCTGCGGCTTTGGGGCGGATGCCCTGTGGGGCTGGTGTGAAGCTTGCTATCAGCGTGTGTGGCCTGCGTGGGAGCTCCCTGCGGTACCTGGTCGGTCTGGAGATCCGCACCCTATTTTAAATTGGGGGCACCCATTCCAGTACTCTCCCAGCAGTGTGACTCAATAGCTGCCAGGATGGGGAGGACCGATAGAACGCAACCTCGACTCACGTTTGAGGCGCGAAAGTCAACTAAGACCCCGCACAGAGCTGCCTCTGATTCCGAGGCGGATGCTCAGGAGGCGGGTCCATCCACAATTGAGACAACATTGTTGGCCATGCAGCGCAGCTTACAGTCTATAGAGGGCACCATGACGGCTGTTAACCAACGCCTCGACCATATGTCTTCGCAGCTCGAAAAGCAGGGCGCTCGCGTCGGAGAGGTGGAGCAGCGGGTCTCTGCAGCGGAGGAGGGGCTGAGTGAGGTGGCAGGGAAAACACTCAATATGGAAAAAGTCCTCTCCCTTATCCAGGCAAAGAATGAAGATTTAGAGGCCCGCTCCCGCCGTAATAATCTTCGAATTACGGGACTGCCGGAATCGACGAACGTGGGCAGAATGGAGATCTTCATGGAGAACTTGATTAAGGACATTTTTGGCACTGAATCACTCTCCGCCATGTTTATTGTCGAGCGGGCCCACCGCTCACTTGCGGCTCGTCCGGCCCCGGGGGCTCCCCCACGCCCTGTTATAGCGTGGGTTCTGAACTATAGGGACCGGGACGCCATCCTGCGCATGGCCAGGGATAAAGGAACAATCCAACATCAGGGTAATACCCTCTCTTTCTTCCGGGATTTCACTGTCACGGTACAGGCCGCACGCAGGGAATTTGGAGGGGTGAAAACGTTTTTGCAAACTGAAGGTGTGCCCTATGCCATGCTATACCCAGCTCGCTTGAAGATAGGTCCAGATGGGGAGTCCAAGATCTTCACCAACCCCAAGGCGGCGATGGAACACGCGAAACATCTACAACGGCGGCGACGTGACTCCCGTACCCTATCAGAATCTGAAGAACAGTAGGGACACTGGACGCATATTGATATTTTGGCTTACTGCTTTACTTAGTTGGTAGCTCTGTCTTCACATTGATATAGGCTTGCCTTTTATGCATTTCATGTTTTTTTCCCTTCTGGTGCAGGTGGACACTTTCATGACTTTTTGCTGTTGCGATATGGCACCTCCTTAGTCCTGGACTCTATGATAACTCTAGATCAGGCAAATATGGTGTGCTGGTAGGAGGTTAGTAGCACTCTGACGCCCCCATGGGAATACCCCTTGTACACTCTTCGGAGTTTTTTTGGGGTTTGAGTTGGGGGGGATAGTTGGGATGGCTTTGGCGCGTTGGGGACGCTGAAGTGGGTGGGGGGTTGGGGGATGGTGGGAGTTGGGCGGATTCTGGGGGATGGGGGGGTGGGATATGAGAAAGGGACCGACACTGTCAGTTCAATATTTGGGGTACTCATTTTTTGTCTTGCAGGAGCAGGCATGCCCCTGTTTCATTCTCTAATTGACGAGCTTAAAAAGTTTCTTCTCATGACATGAGTGGTAAAGTGCGACTAATAACCTGGAATGTTCGTGGCCTCAACACCCCCAGAAAGATTCGCTCTGTGTTTGCCACTCTGGACAGAATGGATGTCCAGATAGCTCTATTACAGGAAACTCACCTTACAAAACTGTCCGAAAGCAAGGTTGGGAATCGGTGGGCGGGGGTGCGCGTGATGTCCTTGTATTCCAGTTATGCCAGAGGGGTAATGATACTGATCAAACGAGGGGTCCCCTTTTCGGTTATCCGCACGGACTCGGATGACTCTGGCCGCATTGTGCTTCTATATGGACAACTGGGTGGAACGAACGTGCTGTTAGTGAACGTGTATGGCCCGAATATAGACGATCCAGCCTTCTTCTCTGACGTGTGGCGCCGCATTACTTGCTTCCCGGAAGCCGAGATATTTTGGGGTGGTGATTTTAATGTGTGCTTGGATATGACTGTGGACCGCTTGGGTAGTGAGACTGCGCGACCCAAACAGGCGTCGGAAGTATTGCTGGGACTCATGGATGTTGGTCGGTTGTGTGATGTATGGCGAGTGCGACATTCTGAGGCCCGTGAGAGTACTTTTGTTTCCTCTGCTCATGGGACCTGGTCTCGTCTTGATTTCTGGTTGGTCTCTGAGGTTGCGTGTACCTGGGTGACGGATGTCTGTCATATGGCTCGGACGCTCTCCGACCATTCTCCTGTGCTCTTGCAGCTGCAGTTCCCTGCGTGCCGAAGGCCTCCGTTCGCCTGGCGCCTGCAGCCATCCTCGCTTTCAGACCCTGTCTTTAAACGTGACATTGGGGAGGCGATTCATAACTTTTTTAGGGAAAATGAGGGTTCCGTCGATAGTGCGGGCGTCCTTTGGGAGGCTTTTAAAGTGACCATTCGGGGGTGTGCATGGGAGCGCAGGCTGGCGTCTTGAGGGACTTGAGGCGTCGGATTCAGAAATTGGCTGCAGAAATATCCGCTCTTGAACGGTCCTATGATTTGGACCCGTCACCCACAACACTCTCGGCAATACGGGAATTGGTCACTGAGCATAACGAGACAGTCGATCGGGAGATGGCCCATAGATCTCGCCGCAGCAAGGCTCGATATTATGGCGAGGGGGGCAGACCAAGTCGCTCTCTGGCTCAGAGGCTGGCCGAGCCCCGTGGCCAGGACTACATCAAAGAGATACTGGACGAGGCAGGGGAGGCCCATTACACCACGGCAGAAATCAGTGGGACCATATTAGACTTCTATGCAACCTTATATGCAACCAGAACTGAGGCGCCGCAGGACGAGATCCATGAATATCTTGATGATATTGCTCTTGGGTGGCTGTCCACGGGTCATAGGGAATATCTCACGCAGCCCTTCGATGAAGAGGACATCAAACTTGCTATTCTGTCCCTCCCCACCTGCAAAGCGGCGGGTCTGGATGGGCTCCCGAGTGAATTTTATAAGTTGTACGCTGACGCACTGGCCCCTAGACTGCTTGCGGTATTTGCGGAAGCATATGATGCGGGTTGCCTTCCAGCATCCCTAAGGGAAGCTCTTTTGGTTATGTTGTTGAAGCCCGACAAAGCACCTAACCACTGCGATTCCTATAGGCCCCTCTCCATTATTAATATCGACGCAAAAATCCTAGCCAAAATGATTGCCATGCGTATACAGCCCCTGATTCCTCTTTTGGTACTTCCCGACCAGTCGGGGTTCGTGCCAGCCAGGTCTACCACACACAATCTACGAACACTATTCGCTACGCTGCACTATTTTGAGTCCGACTTTCAGGCCGTTGCTGTGCTGCTTGATGCAGCAAAAGCGTTCGACTCCCTCGAATGGGATTACATGTTTATTGTCCTTTTGAGAATGGGTTTCCCTCCTTTCTTCCTCAAGTGGATTAGGGTGCTGTACTCCGAGCCTGCCGCCAGGGTCCGTGTTAATGGTTGGGTGTCATCGGCTTTTACTATCGGTAGGGGCACGAGGCAGGGTTGCCCCTTGTCGCCAATGCTCTTTGCCCTGGCTCTGGAGCCTCTCGCTTGTAAGCTCCGCCAGTTGCATGCGTCGGCGGCACTGCAGTTCCGGCAGCGCCCACTCATAGTCTCACTTTACGCGGACGATATGCTTTTATACGTTCGAGACCCTGTAACTTACCTCCCCGAAATGCTTAGAGAATATGTTAAATTCGAGCGTTTCTCAGGGTTGGGGATCAATTGGGCTAAATCGACTGTTTTTCCTCTGACAGCTGGTACTCACGAGATCCCATTGGATTTTCCAATTTCCTGGACCCAGGATCCTGTGAAATACTTGGGTATCTGGCTGCATAGGGACCCCGAACAGGTAATATCCATGAACTATGGTCGTACCATCTCTCACCTCACGGATAGGGCTGCGCGCTGGGCTAGGCTGCCTCTCTCACTTGCAGACCGCATTGCTGTGATTAAAATGTCTATTTTACCTAAACTACTGTACTTATTTATAAACATTCCTTTTCGCTTGAATCTCTCTCTCTTCAAAACATTGCAAACTGCCCTGCTGTCATTCATCTGGGGGGGGGAAAAAGCCTCGATGTAGTTGGCGTACCCTTGTGCAACCATTTGATCGTGGTGGCTTTGAGGCACCCGATATGCGTTTATACTATTTGTGCGCTCAAGCGCAATTCGCACATTATTGGTTCTACCCACAGCGGTTTTTACCACACACGGCGATAGAGGCGGATGCTGTGCTCCCACTTCCGTTAATAGCGGCTGCTCTTTCCGGAGGCGACGGGGGCCCACGGACAGAGATAAATCCAGTGCAGTGTACCACCTGGGCCTGGCGTACCCTTGCCCAGAGAGCGCAACTTGGTTACCTCTATGCTCCGAAATTACCCGTTGCGGCCCACCCGGATATCTCTGCGGCGCAGGAGCGTTTGGCCCTGCGCACGTTGCAGGCAGTTGGGGTTATACAGATGGGTGACCTCTATAAGCTAGGCCACTTTCGTTCCTTACAGGACGTTCAGGCTGGCCGGACACCAAGCCCGATGCTGAGTTTTACGTATGTTAGGGTGCGGCAGGCGATTAGAGCAGTCTACCCTGATTACCCAGCAGAACCAAGGCCTTTGCGTGCATTACAGGCGGTGCTGTCGGGGGAGGGACGTAAGGGGTTGATAACCAGATTGTATGCGGCATCCCAACGTGAGATAGACCTGGACGAACACCCTTCATACCTTAAATGGAATACAACCTTGGGGCGCATCTTGCCACTCGATCATTGGCAGTACTGCTGCGGCCTGACGGGGCGCCTTACCGCCAACTGTAACCTATGCATTATTCATTTTAAGTTTTTACATCAGTGGTATTACACACCGTTGCAATTAAGGAAATATGGCTAAGGGAGGACGCATGCTGCGCCCGGTGCGGTCATACTGAGGCTGATTTTCTGCATCTATCGTGGCAGTGTGTGGGGGTGGCCGCCTATTGGGTTAGGGTTGCGGCTGTGCTGTCGGACGTGGTGATGGAGCAAGTGTGCTGTGTCCCTGAGGTGTGCCTGCTGGGAGATGTGAAATCCCTGAAGCCCTGCAACAGGCGGTTGGTTGCAGTGGCGACATTAAAAGCGAAGCGAGTTGTGGCACAATGCTGGGGTGGTAGGAGCCTTCCTACGGTCCGAAAATGGGTTCGAGATCTGACCTATTGCCGGGAACAACTGGAGACCTACGCGGAGGATCTTCCTGAGTCATCTCGACCTAAAGACTTCTGGGCCCCACTTACCGTGTACCTTCTGAGCCATCCCGATTTGTAAGTTGTCCGGCGCCTGCATATTTAGTGTCCCTCCCTATCCTTGGGTCAGTGCACTGCTGAGAACTCTTGTAATTTGGCTTATGAGACGTGTTATCATATTGCTCGTCACTAATGTACATGTACCTTTGTTTCATGATATTGCATTTATTTCAGTGTCGGGGGGGAGGGCGGGGTTGGGGTAGTTGGCTCTCTGAGCTGTTATATCAGTTCTTGTACCGCATCAATGTCTTAAAATGCTTGTGTTACTCTATGCTACAAAGTTATTGCTGGCTCCGTATTGGGGCACGTGGATTGTTACTTGCAAGCTACAATAAACAAATTTAAAAAAAAAAAGACTGAGTGGTGTTGAGGAGATGGTGGGTATTCATGTACTAGGTGAGGCATCTGCTGATGATTTTCTCTAAGACCATGGCTAGGAATAGTAACAGGAAGATTGGTCATAGTTGGTGAGCGTTGATGGATCTGCGGAGGGTTTCCTCAGAAATGAGTGGAGAGTTGCATGTTTACAATTTTCTGAGAAGATCATGGAAAAGGTGGAGGTTTTCAGAATGGGTATGAGCATGGCGCTGATTGGTTGCAGTCCTCTGGAGCAGACGTTTCGGGGGCAGGAGTCCGATGGAGCCTCTGAGTGGTGGACTTCTTTGTGGTGGGTGTTTCTTCTGGGGTGATGGCGGGCCATGTATTTATTATTGGTTCTTTGGATAAGATCAGGAAACATTTGGCAAGAGGGTTTGTCCGGTCTGGTTGTGGGTTGGAGTTGCTTTAAATGGCGGTGATTTTGTTGCTGAAGAATTGAGAGAGATTGTTGCAGAGGTCTTGCGAGGGAGTGATTGAGTTCGAGGCAGCAGCTGGTAAGGTGAAAGCCTTCAAAATGGCAAAGATTTCTATGTTTCTGTTGGTGCTGGTAGAGCGGTGCTTTTGGTGTTCCAGATCATTTTGTGATAGTGTCTCAGGGCAGCTTTGAACCTGCTCCTGTCTGCATTGTCCAGGCACATTCTTTATTGGCACTCCAGTCATTTGCAGTGGTGTTTCATCAGCCTGAGTTTATTCGTGTGCCAACTTGCCGGTGGTTTCGATCATGTTGTAGTGTTGTGTTTGAGGGGAACCAGAAAGCTGGCGCAGGAGGTGATCCAGTTGTGTACATTTTTGATGGTTTTGGGGAGGCTGTCACTGTGTTTGGGTCGGTTGGCGTTGAGCGTGGTGTTCCAAAACTTGTCAGTGATGCTATTCCAGTTTCAGTGAGCTGGGCTGGCATAGGTGCATGTGGTTTGGACCAGAACGGGGATGCTGAATTTGATGAGGGCATGGTCTGTCCAGGAGACTGGTTTGGGCTTTTCGAATCAGATGTTGTCGAAGGTGGTGAAAAAAGAGTCCAGGACATGTCCGGCGGTGTGGGTATGCCTCTTTACTCGGGTGTCGACTGAGCTTCCAAGTTCTTTGACAACTTCTTTTGAGTTGGGGTTGCTATGGTCTTCCAGGTGGAAGTTCAGGTCTCCAGGTAGGATGAAATTGCTAGCGTTGAGGTTCAGTGCCATTTAGAGTGAAGTTGGCTGTGACGTTGAGCTTGAATGACAGGTGTTGCATGTTGGAGAATGTGGTGTCCGTGGAGATGGTGCAGTTGATGGCCTTCTTGTGGATGATGGTGAGTCAGTCTCCGGGCTTGAGAAGTCTTTCTTGGCTGGCGATCTTGTAGCAGCGGAGGGTGGTTAGCTGTGACGATGTCAGATGCAGATGTGGGTTACAGCCAGGTATGTGTGGGGCAAAGTAGGGTGTTGTCCTCCACCAGGTCCCAGCGTGGAGTGTTGTGTGGGTGGTGGCAGGACTGTGTGAGCGCTGTTTGTGTAGGTGCGGTGTGTGTTGATTGTATGTAAGAGCATGAAAACTTGCAGGAAGTGCAGGTGAACACTCCCTCAGTGTTGTGTGATGTGGTGAGGCAGCAGCATGTGGAGCAGCAGTCGAGGTTGAGGGAGCGGAGGGTCACAGCATGTTAGCGGCAGGAGGTAGGAGGACCAAGGTAACTTGCGTTGGGCGCAGATCAGGTGCAGATGGGCTTACCTTTGGCATGCCTTGGGCATACAATGGCAGCACGCTGCAGTCATCCACGCTGCAGCCACTATTTAGAAGGTCCTGGGAGAACGGAGGAGTGATGTCACTTCCTGTGCAGATGGATGATGGGAACTACAGAGATGTAACATCCTGTGCAGATGGATTATGGGAAATCCAGTGATGTTGCATCATGTGCATTTGGATCAAGGTTCGTAATTGGGTCTGATTTGCACCAGCTGAGATTGCAGACGTCCCAATGAATGCCCTCAATGAATGAGAGAGAAGATGGCGAAATACACACACACAATGCATAAAGCGAGGAATTCACCAGAGTCCTGCTGTGCCTGAGAAGGTAAATGCTAATTGCACACTGCTGCAGAGGCACATGTTTATGGACCTGACACTGTGGGTCTAATTTCTAACCTACAAGACACCAGGCACCGGATTTACTAACGTTTTGCGTTGGTGTGGCATCACATATTTGACACAGCCCCAAACCAGAATGTATTTTGGGGTTTACTAACCCACAATAAACCCGATTTGCGTGGCTTTGTGTGGTTTAGTAAAAAAAAGAGTAACGCAAGGCAGCATAGCGTTACTTTGCATCGGGCAGGCATTTCATGGTTTATCTATTTATTTATCAAAAGTTTTATATAGCGCTAGCTAGTCCCGGGGGTATCAGAGCGCTTTACATAATCAGGAGCCAGGTAATAATCAGGACACTTAGTTACTGACGTACAAACAATCTTAAGCTAATGTACAAACAGCAATAAATACACTTGGAAAAATTAGGCAATGCGGGTGGAATACACTTTGTACACAGACAGCTGCCATGCCCTGAAGGCGGTTAATGCTTAATGGCAAGTTGCCACTAGAGAGTCCAGTAAAAGAGCGAACATTCAAGGTAAAAAGGTGCAAAACAGAAGTAAACAGTCATCTGTTTAACGTGTCAGATACAATCATCAGGTGTACAACCAGTGTCAGCATTTGAAGACAGCATAATTATTTGCATAGTGGACGCTATACTAACATCAAGCGGGAGATAATATAACGGCAGCCTGTAGTTCATCTTACATAGCCTGTCTAAGCACCTAGTCTGTGTCCCCCTTCGAGCTTGTGTGACTGCTAGACCCCGATAAGCTACTTCCATATTGCCATCGCCCAGGGGCATCAAAAGCCCATGAGGTTTTGTGTCAAAGACAAACACGTGCAATTTGGAGACCTTCCACTTGGACTCAACTGTGCACCACAAGTCTTTACAAAGATGCTGGTGATAGTGATTGGTATTCAATGGTGGAGCATTTATCAGTATTTGGACGACTGGCTGCTTCCCACTCAATCAATGTTGTCCAGCAAGAAAGGCCTGGAAGTGATACAGGAATGTCTGAGCCATCATGGGTTTCTTATAAACTCAAAAGGTACTAGATTGAACCCTCAAAAGCGTCGCATTCATCAGAGCACTGTTCAGGCGAGACCTAGACATGGTATTTCTTCCAGATTAGAGGATGTCTGGTATTCAACACCTGGTCTTAAACACAATGTCTCAAGCTCTAGCAAGGATGATGTTGGCGTTGCAGGGCCATATGGTGTCATGCCGTTTCATGGGCCTTTCTGCACATGTACCCACTGGTCCTTCACCTGCACAAGTTTGGGTCTTCAGTGTCCCAGGAGTCAGAGACTCTGATTCCTCTACCAGATCAAATAAAGCAGTCCCTCCAATAATGGCTGGAAGTGGGCAATTTGGAGAAGGCACTTCCTCTTCATCCAGGGGCCACTTGCATAGGGACAACAGATGCAAATTCTTTTGGATGCACCAAGCAGCACACTGGGAGATTATTTTACTCAAGGGGAACAGACTCTTCTGGAGAGCCTGCATTCATCCATTTGGAGTGCCGACAGCAGTCTTCCAGGATTTCTTTCAAAGGAAAACTTCCCTAGGAACATTGGATAAAGTGGTGGTAGCCTCATATGTGAATCATCAGGGAGGGACCTGCAACAGAGCCCTGGGTTTGATAGCCAAGCAGTTGAGCTCTTCGGCAGAAAGGCATCCGTTCCTGAAGAACAAATATATTAGGGTAATAAACAATAAGAAAGCAGATTACATCAGCAGGTTTTTCCTACTCTGAGGAGAGTTCTCTGTCTCCTCTGACTTTTCAAAAGATACGCATGAAGTATGGAATACCTTTCCTAGATCTCTTTGCAACTCACAAAAAGACCCAATTTCTAAATTTTTGTTCAAGGTTTCAGGACTAGGAACATTAGGGAATGTATGGATTTCTAATGTCCCCACCCCCGGTACTGTTCATTCCCCAGTTATCAGAGAAACATATTGGAAGATACTCAGAAAGTTATTGTGGTATTTCCATTTTGGCCTAAGAGATCGTGGTTTCCTCGCCTTCAATCCCTAGCACTGGAACCTCCCTGGTATCTTCCTCTAAACCCATCCATCATCAGAGCAATCTCCTCTCACTCCACCTCCAAAAACGTGTTGCTTTTGGGTTGGAGGCTGAAAGGGAAGGGATGCAATAGAAAGGCCTTTCACCACATCTAGTGAATGTGATCCAAAACATCCGGAAACCCTCCACATTGAAGTCCTATTTCAGGCACTGGGCAAATTTACAAAAATGGTGATATAAGAAATCTCTGTCTTCATTAAATTATGATTCTTCTATTATTTTGCAATTTATGTGGGAAGGGTTTGCGAAGAATCTTTCTGTTACTACACTTTAGTCACAGTGAGGAGCATTTCGAGCATTCTGAGAACCCTGGGAAAATATGGAAGCTGGCGAAAGTTTAGCTTTTCACTTACTGAAGAGTGTCTCTTTGGTTCGATCTCATAAGAGGGTATGGACTCCTTCATGGGATCTGCCATTAGTCTATCAGGCTTTTTAGCGGTACTAGTTTGAGAAAACTAATATCAAGCTTCTTACAAATAAGTTGGCATTTCTGGTGGCTGTGACCTTGGCTTTAAAAATAGGTGAACTTTGTGACTTGATGAGCTCTTTTTCTTCAATTTTAGAAGCCAAGCTGATTTTAAGACCAGAACCAGCTTTTCTTCCTAAACTACTGACTCCTTTGGGTAGATCACTGCCTGGTCAGTTTGTTTTCTCATAGTACATTCACTATGGTTATTGCTAAATTGCATACAACTTTAACGTGACAATGTATCAGATATCCAATTCCTATATACAGGACTTGGGCCTGTCCAGCAAGCAGTACTAGGCTCTAAGTAACGCGTTTAACAAAAACTCTGAAGGAAGTTGGACAGTACGTCGACGTTTTGGTCTCTGTCACTACATATCATTGAGACCGTCTTCAGGAGTATGGGTATTTCAAGATGATGGATGACCCCTCTCTGAGGCCCAAGGGGAGAAGATTTGTAACTTGGACTGTCAAGGTGTGCTACAATTGAAGTCACGCAATCTAATGTCACCACAATTTACATTTTCAATGATGGTTAGATTGTTCCTTGTGCTTAATTATTTCACAAAGATAAGGCCATCTAGCGAGCAAATATAAATGGTTGTAAGCCAGAAACTTAATAGGTTGATGGAATCGCACCTTTCAAGGTTTGACAACAATTGGAGCATGGGCATTCCTGTGCATCCACCCATGGATTTTGATGCAAACCCAGATTTACTAAAGTCTGTAAACCTGGGTTTGGGCTAAAATGGTGCGCCTATCGGAGGCTGGCATAAAGAGGAGAAATATCTTTAATTTTCCTTATTACTTCTGTAGCGTCCTCCTAGCCTTGGTACCTGCTAATGACTATGCCACACACGGAGCTTAGTATAACATGCCTTTATTCATCTGCGTGTAACTGCAAACTCAACATTCTAAACCTGCATTCACTTTACCCCGCTCCAATGCTTTTTTGACAAACTTATATACAATTATAGCTCTTCGATAAGTCTTCATGGTGCTCTGATCACACGTCCTGATCGTATCGTCGGAAACTGGGGACACGCAGTAGTAGTGTTATGATCTGCGTTGGCGATGTAGGAGCAACAGCAGTCAAGGGGTTTTCAATTGTCCATTCAGTCCCAGTCTTTGTATTTACATCAATGCCTGATGAGTGGTGAGCCACATGGAGGAAATGCAATGAATCTCATGTAAAGGACTTCCTGGGACATTGGGCAGTCACCATGTGTCCTTTGTTGCTTACATGAAAGGGCTCAGCATTGAAGGGACCATCAGATTATCATTTTCTAGATTGATGGACAAGCACTCGCTCTCTAGTGAAAATAATGTCTTTTGTATGTCGGTGCTTGAATGCAAAGGCCTTCCTTTTCCATTTACAATCCAAGTCTTTTGCACTGATTTCTTCCTTAGTACTTAATCTTCTGGTGGTCCATTGAAGTAACTTGGTCGCCATGGCAACATCAAGGTTGCAGGGCTTTCACCTGTGGTCAAGTGAGGGGTCAAACAATAAGCTCAGGGGGCGTGGTCTCGCTGCAGATGGAGTGAGACGCACGCGGTGGGAGCTCCGGACAGCCGCCGGCACTAAAACCATTTATAAGTGGCATATCAATAGCGAAGGAACCGAAAACTGGGACATTCGTGCAGCGGAACCACATAGGGGACGATCCCGAGACCCGGTGACCCTTGGAGCCGACCGGCAGCGGCAAGAACGGTGGAAGAGCACCCTGGCGTCCGAGGCCGCAGCCGCCATCTTGGCCTCGGAGTGAGTACATACCGCCGACATCTTGCACCCTCTGCCTGGGGACTACCAGTGACCTGAGGAGAGACCAGTGGGTGAGGAGCGGGGGCCGCAAAGCCTTGTGATCGGGCCCGAGGGAGGGACCTCCTACCTGATATCCTGCTAAGCCGCCATTTGGGGACCTAGCTGTGTGGGTCACCCGCGGGGCCCGACTGACGAAAGCTGCAAGCTGGTGGGGATCCTGCGCTCATGGCTGGGTCCCTGGGCTCCACTACCGGGGAATCTGGAGGTGCTTGGCTACCCCCTGCGGGACCCCAGAGCTCGCGGACGGTGGAGAAGAGCCCAGAGTTGGTGGGAGAACACTCCGGTGTACGAGGCCACCCCGACACACAAAGCTACAGCCGCCATCTTGGGGTCCCCAGTCTCCGGTGCACCGGAGGGAACAGACACCGTCGGCAGCCTACGTCCTCTGCCGGGGACCTGATGACGGCACACAGTAAGAACTGCGGGACAGGTGCGGGGGCTGGGAGGCTCTGCGGCAGCCCCCCGAGGAGGTCCCTTCTTGCTACAATCCCGCCTGACCGCCATCTTGAGGCTCCCCTGTGCCGACTCTGCGCGGGGCCTGTCCGGAGACATCCTCAGACTGGAAGGGTCGCCCCGCCCCACGCCGGACCAGACCTCTCGGACCCCACGGTTGATGCCTCCAGCAGTGCCGGACTGACTCATAAGCTCTCACCGCTTTAAGTGCCCCACTCTGCTACTCGGCCCACCGGCCATCCTGATCCTAGTTGTCTCGCTGTCTTGGGGCCTCGTGGGGATCACTCTGAGCATCTGACGCCCCAGCGGGGCCTTGAACTCTCTCGTTGGGCTGAGGGAGCCCTCTGCTACCACTACCTGGGGCGCGGGGCACCGCGAGACACAACACCCGGAGCCCTCTGACCGGGCCTCAGATAGAGGCAAAACACAGACTCTCCTAAATCCTGCTGGACGTGCAGGGCATGCTATATCTTGCTGCCATCCTGGTGGGCCCCTTCCGGCTGCAACTGGACCCCGGACCCACCCTACAGAAGAGCCTGGAGACTCCGAGCCACGTGGGGTGAGGTCCGGAGTACCCCCAGATCGAGCCTCGGCCAGAGGCAGGGCACCTCCCACCCTGGGCATTCACGGTCCCTGGGGGATGCTTGGCAACTCTGGGCTCTCTGTACCCCTTTGTCCACTGTGCTGAAGAGCGGGCTCCTGAACCTAAAGGTTGGAGAGTGGTCCTGGGCGCCGGAGGCCCTAACCCGATAGCACTGCTGGTGGTGGATCTGCTGGTGCGCCCTGGTAGGTTCACGCTGCGCGTGGCGGCCGGCTGACTCCTGGGGGAAGAAGGCTCTTCACCACCTGATACCGTGAGTACCTCTATAGATTCTATGGGGCCGCCCTACAGAACCATCCAGGAGGGTAGTATCACCGCGTGCCGCCTCAGCATTTGAAGCCACAGACTGGTCTACGAAGGTGCACCTCCCCTGCGCATCCTAGTAGAGGGGTGGCGGTGCTGCACGCGCCCCGGGAGAGGTGGAAGCCCCGCGTCCCCACACTGGAATTACACCTGTGGTCCCTAACGGCCCCCTGGAAACTCACGGAGAGGTGCGCTATTGCGGAGGGCTGCCCTGAACTTCGAGAATGCTCCCCAGACAGCGTTTTCAGACATTTCAGCTGCCAACCTTACTCCATGCCCTGAGCTCTTTGTGACGGCCGGTGGAACACCTGGGGGGCCTTGCAACTCCACCCCTTAACTATCTACCCGCTACCTCGCCCCAGCTGGCTGGACCCTCCCCTTGTTCTCTTTCCACTGGGCCGGCCGCCCTCCTGACTTTGCGCTGTGCTTCTTTGACTCGACCTTCTGCCCGTGGCATGGGACTCTGAGGGGCCATGACTCACTCACGGACCGGAAAGGACTCCTCTGCACCTCCTAAAGACAACCCGGTCACAGCCTTGTGGAAGAAGTCTGGGCCTGCTCCAGCGGCAGACATGGCATCTTCAGCGGGAGGGTCTTCAGACCCCATCACCCAGTCCTTCATGGCCACCTTCATGCAAGAGCTCAAATCTGAAATTGGCTCCCTAAGAACCGAGGTTCAGGCCTGCGTCAAGGAGCTCCGGCAGGATGTCACGGAGCTCGGAGGGAGAGTAGATGACCTCGAAAGGACAGTCGACGCCCGCTCCGAGGACCAAGAACGCCTGTGGCAGCGCTTGGCCACCTTGGAGGAGCAACACATCGATCTACAGATCAAACAGGAGGACTTGGAAAATAGGGGGCACCGCAATAACCTGCGCATACGGGGGGTCCCGGTTGGGGCGGAAGGCTCAGTCATTATGACCTTTGTAGCAGATCTGCTCCACGACATTAGGGGGGACGAGGATGCATCCCCTCTGGCTCTGGACCGTGCCCATAGGGTGTCTCGCCCTCCTGGTCGCCCTGGCCTCATTCCCGACATCTTGACACGGGTTCATTTCTTCACTGAGAAAGAGGCCTTCCTCAAAGCAGCACGGGACAAGACTGAGCTCACCTACAAGGGTGCCCCCATTCAGCTGTTCCAGGATCTCGCACCCACGATGCTTCGCCGCCGCAGGAATTTCCGACCTATTACTGACAAGCTACGAGAGTTGGGCATCCGCTGCCAATGGGGACACCCGTTTGCCCTTATCTTCCAGTGGGAGTCAAGGCGTTGGGTACTGCGATACTTCAGAGAGGCAGCTCAACTGCTCCAGATCCCTGACACGCCACACGCTAGTCCCTCGCGCTTACCCCCTCGGAACCGTGAACCAGCAAAACCTCAGTGGACTCAGGTACACCGCCCCGGACGTCTGTCCCCTCGGATCATCTGCACCTCATCCCAGGAGAAGCAGGACATTATCCAGCACATCTGTTCCTTGGAAGGTGGTCATTCGCCCTCAGGCTCCCAGCCCTCTGTAAAATAAACATTAGACGCCCCTCCCAATGTTCTGCCTTTTTTGCCCTCTCTCGCCCCTAGAGCCGATCCCTTGCAGGGGTGGAGCGGACACCCCACTCCCTTCTCATCATCTTGTTGATACGACTGCACTGTGCCTGAACTGCATCCCGATGGCGGCACCGGACTGAGCTCCTTGAAGGCGATGCTGACCTCTTATGACCCGCCTCCAATTCTATTCCTTGGAGAGTGACATCTCCGGGATGGCCTGTGCCTCTGTGCCTGGCTTCTCCCCGGACTGGAATAGACCTTGTTGGCCACGTTGGCCGTTGTTTTTTTTTTTAACACTATGTCTCTTCTTTCTCACTTTTCTCTTTTCCCCCTCCTTCTCCCTATCTCTGGCCGGGGGGCGGTCCTGATTGCGGTGGGGGTTCCCAATGTCGAACATCCCTTTTCCCCCCAGAAGTGCGCTAGGTCCTGCAGCGAGCACCATTGCCTTTGTCTCATCAGTCTTATCTGGGGTTACGTTAGAGGGGGGAAACTGTTTTGCACCCTACTCCTACTCTACTGCTCGGGATGGCACTCACACAAGTTACACTGCCACCATGACTTCCGTACCTTGTCTGAAACTCCTTTCCCTCAACGTGAAGGGTCTTAACTCACCTAACAAGCGCCGCCAGATCTGGCGCTATCTGCTACTGCAAATCCCAGACATCATCTTTTTACAAGAAACCCATCTCCTGAGAGAGGATGTCTCTCGCATGGCTCATCCTCGATATCCTCTCCAATTCTGGGCATCTGCGCCCACTAAAACAGCGCGGGTGGCAATTTTATGTCGAGCGGGCATCCACCAGGGTGACCCCAGGGTAGTCAGTAGTAAAGATGGTAGATTCCTCAAAGTGGTGGTCAGGAGTGGACAGTGATCCCTCACTTTATGCAACACTTACACACCGAACCAGGCCCAAGACTCATACCTGCGGGGTTTGCTGCGGGAACACTTAACACAAGATGACCCTGGTCTCATTCTGGGGGGAGACTTCAATATGGTATGGGAGGCGGGACTCGACCGTAGCGAAGGCTCGTTTCATGGGACTGGGACTATGTCCTCTGCCTTAAAACAGCAACTAACTGCTCTTGGCCTCATAGACACTTGGCGTTACCACTCCCCGGATACCCGAGACTACTCATATTACTCTCATGTCCATCGCTCCTACTCGCGCATAGACTATCTCTTCATCTCACACTCCCTTATCAAGGACACCCTTTCGGCGTCCATGTCTGACATTTCTGTCTCTGATCACGCTCATGTAGAACTCCTTATGCAGGACCACTCCTCTCGTCCCAACCGTCCCTCTCGGTGGCGTTTTCCACCTCATATCCTTAGGGATCCTGTGGACGTGACGGAACTCTGGGAAGCTATCACGTCCTACTTCGAGACTAACGACCTCCCAGAGACTCCACTCCCTGTAGTCTGGGATTCGCTTAAGGCCACGATCCACGGCAAAATCACCTCTATCGCTATAGCTATACCTCGGGAGGCCCACTTATTTGAAGACAAACTCTCCCGGGACATAAAGACGCTTGAGCGGCTAGACCAGGTACGCCCCTCAGTGTTACACAAAAGGCGCCTTGCTATGCTCCGGGGCCAGCTCCGGGCGCACAGAACCAATAAGGCAGAACACGCTCTCTTAGCCTTGCGACAGCGATACTACGATGGGGGGGATAAGGTGGGCAAGGTCCTGGCGCGTCGTCTACGAATGCGGGCTGCTAAGGCGCACATCGCTAAACTTAAACTGGGAGATGGTACTTGGGCCACCACTGAATCTGCCAAATTACAGGCCTTCCAGTCTTATTACTCATCCCTCTACACCAGGCAGTCGCCTGACCTAGATCGGGTGCTTGCTGCCTTGGAGGCCTGTGAGTGGGCCCCGATTAGCAACTACCACTCTCAACTGCTGGAGGAACCTATCACCCCAGAGGAACTCGCCGGCGCACTAAAGGACCTTCCCCTCGGGCAAAACCCCGGGGCCAGACGGTCTACCGGTCTCGTTCTACCGCGCCTTCCTCCCACAACTTAAATCTCACAGGCTCCGCCTCTTTAACTCTTTCTCAGACGCGGTAGGACCTTCCACAGATATGGCCATGGCTGAAATAGTGTTAATCCCCAAACCAGGAAAGGACCATACACTATGCTCCTCCTTTTGCCCCATTGCGGTCCTTAACACAGATATTAAACTTTATACCAAAATACTAGCTAAACGCCTTGCATCGCACCTCCCTGGACTCATAGAGCCGGACCAGGTGGGCTTTATCCACCAGCGACAAGGGGCAGACAATGTACGGCGTGTGGCCCACTTACTCGGGAAGGCACACCATTGGAAGATACCCTCCTGCTTGCTTTCACTCGACGCTGAGAAAGCATTTGTTCACGTGGATTGGGTCTTCCTTCGGGCGGTCTTACAGAAAATAGGATTGGGCCCGCAGATGGTCCCTATCTTTTGCCGCTGGCTCGGGTGTGGGTCAATGGCCAGCTCACAAAACCCATCTCTATCCACAGGGGCACCCGACAGGGGTGTCCACTGTCCCCCCTTCTATTTGCCCTCGTGGTGGAACCACTGGCCATCATGATCCGCCAGGCACCTGACATCCACGGTATCACGCTTGGGGGACTGGATCACAAAATAGCCTTGTTTGCCGATGACCTTCTCCTCACTTTATCACGACCGCGAACCTCTCTACCTGCCCTGCACAAGTTACTTCGCTCATTTGAACAGGTGTCGGGGCTTGAAATCAATCACGAGAAATCATGGGCTCTCAACCTCACGATTCCTGCAGAGGAGGTCGTCATACTCAAATCTCTTGTCCCTTACCAATGGGCCACGCATTCTACTCGGTACCTAGGGCTCAATTTGACTCCCAACCTTGCCACATGGTCTCAAGCCAATTGGCAGGAGTGTAAAACCGCCGTCGTAGCTGACCTGAGAACGTGGAAATCCCTTCCCTTATCATGGTTGGGACGCATGAATACAGTTAAAATGTCGATCCTTCCAAAGATACTTTATCTATTTCAGACGTTACCCACGCCTATACCGGAGCACCAGATTCAGGGCCTTCAGCGCAAACTCACTGCGTTTATATGGGGAGGAAATAAACCGCGCTTCTCTAACAAAATACTCATGTTACCGCGGGGAAAGGGGAGGGTTGGCTTGCCCCAACCTGTTAGACTACTATTGGGCATCACACCTCCGCTTCATTTCGGAGGGGATGGCATGGGAGAGCGAGAAAGTCTGGCTCCATATGGACAGGGCGGTGACTTGTCGTCCCATTTGGGACCTCGCGTGGCTCTCACGGGAAGCCTGCTCTCATAGCGCCTATATTGCGGTTCCAACTAAGACGGTGCTTGAGATCTGGGACAAGTTAGCAATACGTAGAGGCCTCACATCCTTCCCATCCCCCCACACCCCTATTGCCCGCAACTCTCACTTCCCACCAGCTTCTCACCCACCTTACTTCACAGATTGGATGGAGGGGGGATGTCGGACGATTCTGGACCTTTTCCTGGGGGACGCCTTCAAAACTTTCGAACAATGTCAACGGGATTTCCAGCTATCAGAGGGGGTTAGATTTCAATACATCCAACTTCGACACTGGGTTCACTCGTCTTCTCTGGCACGGGCAGCCACCCGACCCTTTACCCCATTCGAGCGGCTGGTCCGCTCCTTTGACAACTCTAGGGGGCTAATCTCTCGCACATATCAAGTCCTTCAACACTCACCGTGAACTGCTCTGCATCCCTATCAGCTGCATTGGCAGTCGGTCTCAGACACTGACATCACACCCACCCAATGGGAACAATTGTAGCGCGATATCCCGAAGGTCTTCCGTAGCATACCCCAGCAGGAATCCGCATATAAGGTTATGACTCAATGGTACTATACCCCTCACCGGCTACATAAAATGTTTCCCACCTCGTCACCCTTATGCTGGCGTTGTATCAACGCTCCAGGGGACTTTCTGCATATTTGGTGGACGTGCCCACTCTTGACCATTTACTAGAAGGAGGTTCTCAGCCACATTAGACTGGTAATAGGATACCCACTGCCTGAAAATCCGCTTGCGCTCATCCTGGGCCTTCGGCCGGTGAACCTGCGTGCCATGACTCGTCGTGACTGGCACCTCAGCCTCCACATGCTTGGGCCCGCCAAGCAAATCATTGCTCTTTACTGGAAAAAGGCTGAAACACCCCCGGTCAACCTCTGGTTCACCCGCCTGTAGCACACGATGGCCATGGAATTACTCACGGCACGCTTGAAGCTGCAGGATACTAAATTCACCAAACTATGGCAGCCACTAGTGGACTACTTCTGCAGACTAGAGCATGCTCGACTTCAACCCCCGAGGCTACGGGCTTTGTGCCTCTTTGAAGACGCTGTATACCCACCAGATGCCGATAGCCTCTGGAGACCCACGGAGGGACTTACCCAAACCCCACCCCGGGCGGCGCTTACACACCTGCCCTTGGACGCTCCTACCCCTCCTCTGACATAGATGACACTGGCTTATCTGCATGCTGCTAGCGATCGCCACTGAACCTGGCTGACACAACATCTGCAGCGCCCACGGAGCCAAGCAGCGGTGGATCCCCCCCTCCTCGCCATATCTCTCACGCACATTTCACCCCTTTCCCCTTCCCACCTGTTTCCTTTCTGCTCTCTTTCTCTCTCTATATATCTTTTTGGTTTACGTGATGGTTGTAATGTTCTTAATTGAAACTGTGATCCCCATGAGCAGATGCACACGTTATTCCCTTCGGCCAAAGTCTGCTGGACTAGGGTTTCGCTTTGATCTATGGTAATTAGGTGGATGCTCAAACACCGACATTACAACTACAAGAAGCCCAAACTCGCTACTGTGTCCCCTCCTACCACAAATACTCTGCTTTACATGTAATGTCTCTGACCCCAGCTTCATTGCACGTAGTCGAAGACACTAATGGACGCTATGTATTGGCCTTTACCTAAGGACTGGAACGATACGGTGTAACATTATGGGGAAAGTTGCTGATAATACTATTGTGCTCTGCTTCTGTGTAATTACTATAAATGCCAATAAAAATGAAGTTTAAAAAAAACCAAAAAAACAATAAGCTCAAAGAGTAGAGTTCAAGACAGTTTTAAGGTCGAGCTTTTCCAATACAGCACGCTGAGCAGCTTTCTTAAGAGTACTCATGAAAAGTTCGATAAGGCCATCTGCCTGTGGCCAAAGAGGTGTGCTCTTCTGATGCTTCACATTAAGATGACTGAGAAAGTCTCTGAATTCTCACCTGTTGAAACGTGGGTCACTGTCAGAATTTAAGATCGCATGAACACCCAATGTCACGAAGATGCCATCTAATCACTCGATGACTCTTTCTTGAGTGATAGATGAGAGATCTTCTATCAATGGAAAACGGGATTATTCATCAACAACCACCATCAGGTGATGTTCATTGTCAAGAGGACCGAAGAAGTCAACGGGAATTCTTTCCCATACATACTTTGGCAACTGCGACATGTTTAAGGTGTGATGAGTGATTTTCATTTAAAGGCAGTTGCATAGATGACAGGCCTTCAAATCTCTTTCAACTCTCTCATCGAGATGAGGAAACCGGACTTGGTCTTGGAGAGCTCATTTTGTGGCAATGATTCCACGATGTCATTCATGGGCCACTTCAATTATTTGTTGTCGCAGACTCTCCCGGAATGAAAATTCTCGAACGTCTCAGGATAATGCCTTCCTGAGTAACGGGCAGTTCATCTTTGACATTTTTAAACTTCTGGTACTCATTGTCATTGCTAAAAGGTTGAGTGTGCTGGTTCCAAGACTGATGCGTAATAATATCTTTTAGTTTTAACATGTCACTATCTTGACTCGTGGCAGTGACAATTTGTTCCAGTGAAATGGCAGCTGGTGTGCTTGATTTCACAATGAAATTTATGTAAGCTTCAGCTTTCTTAGAAGGGGTACCATGGCACTGTAGAGGCATTCGTGAGAAGTAGCCATCAGGGTTTTGCTCTTTTCCTGAATAGTGCACGATAGTACAGTATTATTCTTATAAGCATAGACCCCAACGTTCAATGAAAGGAGGCATCTTTGCCTTTGGATTGCCAAAGATGGTCAACAGTACTTGCTAATCTTTCACAAACGTGAAAGGCTTTCCACATAAGAATATGTAGAAATGTTCACAAGTCCACACCACTACAAAAGTTTATTTCTCAGGTTGTGAATAAGCACATTCAGTTTGGGACAAACTTCTGCTTGCATATGCCACAATATGTCTTTGAGCATTTGGGTGGCTTCTGTGTTGTGCAAGGATTGCGCCTAACCTGACGGGGCTAGCATCAACAACTTCGGTATGAAGCTTTGAATCAAAGTATGCATTCAAGTAGCATCCTCAGTAGCTTGTTTGATTTTCTTGAAGCTTTGCTCGCATTCACGTGACCAATGAAAAGAAATATTCTTTCGCATCATGTCTCGTAACTGAGCACTTATGGTGCCAAAGTTTTGTATATATCTAGAACAGTAGCTGGCCATGCCAAGGAACGAACATAACATGGAAAGATCTGTGGGGGACTGGCAGTTGACAACACCTGCACTTTAGCTGGATCGGGTGCCATACGCCCACCAGAAAAGATGTGGCCAAAGAATTTTAGCTTTGTCTTGTGGAATTCACATTTCTCAGCATTCAGGGTTAAACCTGCATCAGCGATCAAATGACACACTTGCATGAGAGCTTTACGTGCTTCTTCTGCGTAGATCCGTAAACCAATATGTCATCGCTATAATTGAAAGCATTCATTGCAGGCTATATGATATGTCTAATGATATTTTGAAAAAGTTCTGAAGCTGATGAAACACCAAAACTTAGTCTTTTATAACAGAACAGACCAATATGTGTAGAAAAGGTTGTAATGTATCTGCAATTTTCCTCGAGTTCCAACTGATGATATCCTTTATTCAAATCAAGGCGAGAGAAGACCTTCGCACCATTCAATTAAGTTATCATGCCGGCAATGTGTGGACCTGGATGTTGTTCTCTTTCAATTGCCTTGTTTGCTTGATGCATATCCAGGCAGATGCATACAGGTCCTTCACTGTCCTTTTTTGGGTATTCCACTATGGGAGAAACCCATGGAGTTGGACCAGTGGAACATTCAATGATTTCATGTTTGAGTAAGGATTCAAGTTCTTTTTCAACAGCTTCATGTAAATGAAATGCAATTTGTCTGTGTCTCTGAGCAATAGTCATCAATCATTAATGTGTGATTGTACTTTCATAGTCTTGAGCTTTCCTAACCCACGAAACAACGAAGGGAACTGACTAACTATTCGGTGATGAACATTCATGTTATAGTTCACTGATATCAGTCCCATGTCAGCAGCTGTGCTGAAGCTGAGTAAACATTGACGTACATGAATGGGTGTTTGTACTTTTGTTCTCTTGTGCTTCATCATTGCTACAAATCAACCTTGACTTTTTAATGGCGTCAATACAGCCCATGTATACACTTTGGTTTGAATGGCGTAAGTCGTGGCAATTAAGATAGTTCACAGTATTTCTCCTCAGACAAAATGTTTATTGACTCACCACTGTCGATAATAAAAGGTACCGAGCAACCGTTTACTTTTACTTCGGGCATTGTTTGAATGACTTTGGTGCTTTTTCATGCCAACTTTTCTTTGACCTGCGTTTTTCTTCACATGAGGCCAGTCCAACTTATGCACCTATTTTTCTGAGGTAAACATCGACATTGCACAACCATCTCCTTCACCTTCACTTGACATTGAAACTGAAAAGCTGTTTGGCGATGATTTAGATGACGATCAACTTTGTTTGGTGTTGACTTGCCTCAACTGGTGTGGTCGCTTGGTCTTGCGGACTTGCGTTGAACATCGCTTCTGGAACGTTCAGACAACCATTTTGTCTTTGTGCCATGACCCATGTAATTTTTCCTTCGCCTTTCAAACCATTACAAAATGGTTCTCCTTCCCACAGCCTATGCAGATGTGCCCAATGGCGGGACATTTACCTTTGTGTGGAAACGAAAATCCACACCTAAAACACAACTTCTTTTTCTGTGGAGACATCACTCTGTGCCCTTCTGCCTTGTACTATTGTTTACTTTTTATTTTCATGACTGACTCACTCTGGGCATCTCTGTCCTCCATGTTAGCAGCTTGTCGACCAGCATGCTCTTCAGCTCCAGCAGCCATGAGACCATACTCCAGACTAAGAGTTTCTCTCAGCATTCGTTGTTTGAATGAATTCATCAATAACTCTGAGACGGATAGCTTCCTCATCATCAAATTCATTGAACTTACAGTATTTGATGAGTGTATCCAGTCTCTCAACAAATTCATCAGTGGTTTCACCACCTTTCTATCATTCTTGACTGAAAATGTATCTTTGGTAATCTATATTTGGCATTGGATTGAGCTTGAGATTCAAGGCTGCTTTGATTTGACAGTATGTAATTTTGTCAGCTTACAACATTTTGCCTTCAGCAGCAAGATTCTTAAGTATTTGATAATCATCTTGTTATATTCTTCTTCTATTGCATCAATGAAATCATCAAATGCCTCTGTCCAAGCAGTCCATCTATTTATGAGATTGGCTGACACTGAGGGTGGAGTTCTCTACGATACTGTCTGCTATCCGCTAGAACCTGTTTCATCCATACCATCTCTACGGCCCTGTGCTGTGCTGGCCTCGGGGTCATCCTGGACAGTCTGTGGAACTTGACCTCTCTTTTAGTCTCCATTGGGGTCCATCACTTTTATGGAGACATTTGGAGTTGTTCTGATCCACTACCCAGCAGCTTTGGTGGTGTGACACTTCATGTATGCTTCGTAAGCACAACCCCGGATACTTCCTCTGGGCTCACTCCCCCAGCGCTGTGGTATGATGACTCTCTTTACTCAGTTCTGATAAGCAGATGACTGTTTATTGTGTTTGAATTGCTTTGCTTTTAGGCGTCTCTTATACTGTCTAAAACCTGGTTGATCTCTGCATCACATCTTTCGATCGCAGCGTTACCTTGCAATTTGCTGTCGCTATTTGCTGCTCTTTAAAAACCTGGTTGTATTCACCTTATACATTATCACTCTTATGATGTAAAGCTTCAAGTTGTGTAGTTGCGCAGTACCTCTCTTTACTGCCTTCCCAGCAGGTTCTTGGCCAACGATGTGTAGACTTCTCAATGAAGCTTTCTTTGTCTTTGAATGTTTTACACTGGCTGGAGCTTCACTTTGACTCCACATATGTCAAACGTCAATTCTGCACTTCGACTGAGGTACACGTGGCACACACGAGCAGTTTGCTGGACCACGGCAAACTCCCTGGGAGAGCACTGTTGATCATCACATGGGACCACAGCTGGTGGCCAGTGGAACTCAGACCTACTCCCACACCGACAGACGATGCTCACAACCTGAGTACTATCCTCGACAGCCAACTGACCATGAAACGACAAGTCAATGTAGTCACCTCCTCTTGCTTCCACATCCTTCACATGCTCTGAAGAATCTTTTGATGGGTCCCAATCTACACCAGAAAGACAGTCACACAGGCCCTTGTCACCAGCTGCCTCGACTATGGTAATGCTCTCTACACCAGAATCTCAACCCAGCTCCTCAAAAGACTCCAGACCATACAGAACACCACAGCGAGACTCATCCTCGACCTCCCCAAACAGGCCCATATCACCCCCCACCTCAGAAACCTCCCCTGGCTACCAATCCAGAAGAGATGCCAGTTCAAGATCCTCACGCATGCATACAAGGCCCTACACAACCAAGGACCATCTGCATCAATCATCGACTAAACTTTCACCTACCCACAAAGCACCAGCTCTCTGCTTCTCTCGCCCTTCACACACCCTGCATCCTTTGCAGCCACAGCGGTGGCCACTCCTTATCTTACATCGCTGCCAAGACCTGGAACACCCTGCCCCTCCACCTCCATACAGCACCCTCCCTGGTGGACTTCAGAAAGATACTCAAGACCTGGCTCTTTGACGGAGACACAGCATCCTCAGCGCCCAGATACTCCTAGGCATGACATTGCTGTACTATACAAATGCTGATTGATTGATTGATCTTCAGGTTACTTATCCGCTATCTCATCACCAGTTCTAGCATCCTCTTCAGCCTGGGTACCAGCTAATGACTACACCACACACGGAGCTTAGTATAACACGTCTTTATTCACCTGCGTGTAACCACAAACTCACCATTCTAAACCTGCATTCACTTTACTACGCTCTAACGCTTAAGTCATAGTTCTACGGAGTCCTTAAGGAACCACAAGGGTTCCATCATTGCTAACTATCCTGACACTACAACTTCCTCTTTGCATGTGGGTTGCATTCTGCAGGCACATACAAAGTTATAAGCCTCTAAGGATTGTATCCCTTCCTGCACCAGAACAATCCTGGCCACAATACAGGCATCTTTTCATCATGACACAAGAGAGCCTGCCTTAGCACTAGGCAGCCACAAGTGCGCCAGCACTGAGAGAGAGCTGAAGAGCTCCATATCTTTGTAAATATAGCACAGTTTAGCTCTCGCTCCTTCATGGAACGCAGAGTAGCAACTTGCCTTGCTGCATTGCATTGTGAGAACCATTAGTAAATCTGTCCCAATATACCATCAAGAGGCTGATCTTTTAGATCATAGACACAGTAACTGACTCACACTTCCCACTGTGAGTCTGCACCTTTTATTTGCCTTGATAGATAACCATTGTCTTACCTGTAACACCTCATCTCGAACTCGATGTTCTCTTGAATAAAGTACGCTTCCATTTTCATAAAGCTAAAGCACTGGGCAGAATAGTCATTACTATGAGTTCTTTTATATGGTTGGTGAGTTCAGATTCTCTACCCCTACACTACTTCCCTGAGAAGCCTAGGACTGCTTGCTTCTCTATCTGGAGAGGCAAGTGCTGAAAGGGTGCACTTGGTGCTCAGTTTTCATGACCGGAGAAGGTCAGGTCCTGGGACATCAGTGAAAAAAGGCCTCAACCAACCCTGCTTGCCCTGGGACACCTAAAACAGTTGTGACAGATGCATTACAATGTAAAAGTGATTGTCAATAAACAATGCTGGGCTAAAACATGGCTTCTGTTTATATCTCTTGGCTTATGGGTTTTTCATCTGAGCATGGTTACTGGATCAATGTCCTGTGGATCTAAATAGGTTGGAAAAAAAGACAGGCATCACATATATGGCGTGAGTTTGGGGACTCTCTGTCTTCAATTCGTACAAAATACACCAAGGCTGGAAATAGGCGTCTACTACTAAACCAGTTCTAAAGTTTCTTAATACTCGGGTAGTTTACTTTCACCCTTTAATAATCAGATGTTCAAACAAGTGGCCTACAGAGGACACCTGGCAGTAATCCAAGGCTCCCACTTGAGAAAGTGTATGAAAATATGATCACACACACACACATACACACACACACCCAACCAACCAACACACATGCGTATACATGACAGGGCTGTGAAGAAAAAACTAAGGATCTCACTGACCAGGTTAGAGCTTTGGCTTAACGTGTAATCTCTAATGTTAGTCTACTAAAAGTCATCTCAGTCATTCATCGTGCTAATGGACCCAAGCAAAGTGGTACATAATGAAAAAAGACAATGCAGCAGTACTCGAAGTGGTCTGTCAGATTAGGAAAATAGATCAGACTTGAAAATGGTCCATAAGATGGCAGAAAGAAGCAGAGACTAGAAACTCTCCATGAGAGTAAACCTCTCCATAAAAGCAAACCTACACAATTATCTGTTTCTGGTAGCTGTACGTATACATATACAGCTACATCTAGAGTGGATCTGAAGAGGAAACTCCCTACCGCTGTGCACCAATATATCAGAGTGGACAGTCACAGGTCCCCCCAGAGGAAAGGAAACAGAGAGCATTGACACCAATTGAGCTGAAACATGACAAGGACACAAATGAGTAAAAAGTGAAGTGGAGGTCTAACTTCTTGCTAATCCCATCTCAACTCCCTGACCCAGATGTGACTGCCCAGCTGAACTACCTGATCCGGAATATATGAGTGTGCTTTCAGCCAGAGGGAACCCCCAAGGATGAAGTCACTTGATCAGGAGTGAATGTGTCAAAACAGGATGGGACAGGACAAGGTATGAAGCAGGGAAGAATAAGAACCAAGGGAACACTCCTCATGGTGGAAGGAGAATAAGGCAGAAACTGGAACACGGTCAGTAAAAGGTTTAATTACTTAAGAAGTCAAAGGCAGGAACAGGCTTGGTAACAAGAACAGTCATGCAGATCATATCTCATACAGAGGAAGTTGCTGAGACACTGTCCTTCTATTGATGTGCCCCACCGGAGGTTTCTGCAGGCCTTGCTTGTTAGTAGCTTTCAGCTCCCTAGATAGTGTTGGTTCAAGGAGCCCCTTGCTGTGTCGACTGCCACCTCCCAGGTGCCAGGACATAACTGACTCAGGCCAGTCCTGGCACCTCCCAGGTGCCAGGACTGGCCTGAGGCGCTGGCCTCCCCGAGGGAGGTGGCCATTAGAGCCCGTTTTAGACTAGTCCAGCTAAAAATTTTACACAGAACTTACATATCATGCACCACACTAGTAAAGATGGGTCGCAGGACTGATGCACTTTGTAATAGGAGCTGCGGAGAGGTGGGATCTTTCTACCACATACTCTGGACATGTCGAGAGATCCAGGTTTATTGGCAGGTGATAGTATCATGCATGTCGGGGTGGTGGGGGAGGAGCTTATACCTTCGCCCAAATGGTGCCTCCTAAATGTATGGGAGGACTCAAACCTGAGACGTGCAGATCAAACATGGGCCACTTTGGGTCTGATGGTGGCGAACCGAAACATAGCGCGACATTGTGGGGCAACCTTCCTGCCCAGGCTCCAAGATTGGAAAAGAGACATGGACTGATGTATGGTGGCGGAAAAAACAGTTTATGTGAAGAGAGGGTGCCCGAAAAAATGGGGGAAAATTTGGTCCAAATGGAATGACTACAGGGGCAATCCATGTACTCCACCCGTGGGAGAGACTATACTTTCCATGATTTAGGCAGAGACTGATGGCATACTGCAGCAAGGATAGGTTTAATCGCTGCAGGGCTTTGAGAAGGACAGAGAGATACCCAGTATTATGCTGTAATAATGTTTGGTTTATGACTATATACTCGCCAATGTCATGTTGGCATTTCTGCTCTGTTGTAATAAAAAGATATATAAAAAACAAAATAGATAATTTAAACAGAGGCAATAAAAATACTTATAAATATTAATTATAATAACAAACACTAGATATTAGAAAAAACATGTACAGAATAACAACATAAAAAATCTTTAAAAAAAGAATTCGTAATAAACTAAAACAAAATATAAATATTAAAACAACTTAAAAAGCTAATAAAAAAATAGATTTGGAAGGGTAAAATGTAATACTATTACTCCTAAGCAACAATAGGGAATGTGTTGGACTTTGGAGGGGTCAGTTTTACACATCCCATTCTAACCTAAGCAACAGTAGGGAACATGTTGGACTTGGGAGTAGTCGAAATTACTACTCCTGTTTCAACGTGAGGTATAATCGGGAAAGTGTTGGGCTTTGGATGGGTCAAATGTACTATTTGTTCTCTAGTTCGAGCAACAGTAGGGAAAGTGTTGGACTTTGGATGGGTCAGAAATACTATTCCAACTACAACATGAACAACAGTAGGGAAAGTATTGGACTTTGGTGGGTTGAGACTTACTATTCCCACTGCATTGTAAGCAAGAGTAGGGAAAGTACTGGATTTTGGAGGGGTGAGAACTACTATTCCCACTCCACGTAAGCAATGGTAGGGGAAATATTAAATTTAGAGAGTTTAGATTTAATTTTTTCTATCCTAAATTAATACAAAATAAAAAAAATATATATATATACATATAAAATAAAAAATAACATACTTCCATAAACAAATTAAAACGTTTTACATTACAAAATATATATAAATGATTAAAAGCTAAAAACACAAAATGAACTTATAAATGAACTTATAAATTTATATATAAAATAAAATCTAAAAATCAAATCAGTTAATAAATTCATAAATACATTTAAATTACTCCCCTCCCTGTTACTCGTTAACTTGTTAAATAAATGCAGAAATATACACGCCAGCTTAATTTTTTTCACAAAACTTAAAATAAATATGGATAAATAAAGGTAAAATTTGCAAAAAAATAAATTTGGATAAATACCGATGGAAATGACAAAAATATAGATACCATAAAACTGGGAGCCCTAATTATAATCAATTAAAAAAATAATATTTATAATACTTCCCATCCTATTCCAATACAAACCCAACAGCCAATGAAAGAAGTTGTCATAAGATAAAACAACCTTAAAATGTATTGTCAAATTAAAAAATACAACACTAAAATAATTTAAAATACTTAATAAAATAATCGCAATTAATGAGAAAACCAAATAAAACTCAACTAAATAATGAAAAATTATATTATGTACACCTGCATTCAAGGGCCGATTGCGATGCATCCCGTAAAGGTTCCCACTGACGGTCAGAGCCTTCAGGGCCACATCGTAATTGGGCGCTCGGTTTACTTTCCGACCGCCGCATTACAATGCTGGAGGTCGGAAAGTAAACTGGCCGGTTATTCTGGCTGGCTTCCGACGGGCTCAAGGAGCCCGGTGGCCAGTTGGAAGGGGCTCATAATCCCAAAGGGTGGGCCTTTCCGACCTTGGGATTACGATGCACGGTTTCTGGCATGGTATCCATGCCGGCCTGTCCGACAAGGAAACCATGTCGGAAAGTGTGTTTGGGGGTCCACAGCAGGGCCCCTCCGGTTGGGGGCCGAGGGGGCACCTATTGTGCCCCCTTGTTGATCCCTGCACACTGTGGCAGGCACCTTAAGGTGCCTGCCACGTGGTGCACGGATGAACAGCACCTCCCATATCCCTATGGAAGCATGTATTACAGCCAGTTTATGGTCGTAATGTATGCTCCCATAGGGAAATACAGGAATGCGATCGAACAATGTTCAGTCGCATCCTAATGAGGCGGTGGGGACCACTGACCAGAGATCGGTCGGTCCCAGGACCGAGATGGTGTTGGGTGGACTTAAGTAAACCCGACATCGTAAATAGGCCCTAAGAAAAGATACAAAAGACTTATGAAAGCAATATTCCTACCTTCTTCACTCTGACTCGTGATATTCTTGACATCACAATATTTTTGATACAATATTTGTCTCATAATATCTTTTACACAATATGTTGTCGTAATATTGCACAGGCATCACAACCCATGCTTGCATGTGCTTCGTGATGCATACGTGCACATTCATCATAACACATGGCGTCATATGTCATTTTTTAATTTGCTCTTCTAATGTGGCACATAGCATTGTAGAGCATTAGAAAGCAATAAAAGTGAAAAACTCACCAAACCAAAAAGTAATTGAGCAGTGCAGTAGCACTTTGCAGATTCTGGCCCTTCTAAAAAAAAATGTTTTAAAAATATTTAAAGTGGGGACCAGGATGGAGAGCAGCACTCCAATGGGAAGTAGGGAAGAAAAATTACAAGAAACGAACAAAGAGGGCGGAGATAGAAACAAAATCATGCATTGCCCTTGTGTGCTAAAATCTAAAGAAAAAGAGTCTCATCAAGCTACAAAGAAATGGATGCAATTCAAGTAATTAAAATACTGTATAATCAAAAGGTTCCTGGGTGGGACAAACACAAGATTAGACAGGAAAGGCATTGAATCAAAAACAGACCCCTGAAACAGACAACAAAGTTATGAAATCACATTCAAGGGCCTAGCCGAAAGAATAAAGGGGAAAGGAGCACACTACCTCACATCTAACACTCAGTTCACTCAGATGTATTATGGTAAATGCAGTGCATGGTAACACTTACTTCAGTAAAAGTCTTTAGTTTTCACCATTGTTGGGGCAGCCAGTGGAGGGTATCTCTTGAAATGTTTCGGGATTGTTGTACTTCATCAGTAGAGAGTAACAGGTTGTTTTAGAAGTTCTAGAAATGCTGCTCAAAGTTATTCAGGTCTCTGTTCTACTCACTGATTGCAGGTGCATCAACTAGAGCTCGTCAGCTGATCAGCTCAAGGGAGACTTATCAAACAAAGGAGAAAGGGAGTATACAGCCTCACATCCCAGCCCTCAGCTCGCTCAGGTGCATTATGCTATGTAAATGCAGTGCTTTGTAACACTTACTTATGTAAAAAACATTAGTTATCACCATTGTTGGTGCAGCCAATGCAGTGTATCTCTAGGCACGTGTTTCATAATAGCACTCATGTTATGTTATGTTACATTATGTTACGTTATGTTATATTGATTGACATAGTGCACTAATCACCTGAGAGGATATCCAGGCCTGTGAGGGAGTTTGCTCCCTTCCCCCTTTGTTTGATAGAGACATGGAACGCCTTTAGATAGGTCATTTCCACAAAGGTATTCATCCACTTTGAAGAAGAACAGATAACATTTTTATAACTTGCATTACTATAAAAACAAGTTAGTATTACCTGCATGGTCTATACATTGTTCCTGAATCTACTATGACTCATGATTTGCTCATTTCATTTCTCCATCTAACCTACATTTGCAAAGGGGAATGCATCAAATATTCTTCCTCCTTCCCTCAGTATATAGCATGGAAATGCGCCTCTATAGCCATTGCTAAATATATTGTTTTTAAATTTCTCTTTTCTTACATCTTTTCAGCTTTTTAATGTCATCTAATAACAATGGTATTGCAAAGAAGCATTGTTTCACTATTTATACACTTCTACAGAATTAGAAACACCCAACATTGCTGTAATCTTTTTATATTTACCTGCAGTACCACAGATAATGATTATGTGCAAATTGTTCCTCTATGGACTTGAGTCCAAGTAGTTTGGAAAAGGGTGAGGTATTTACATTACCTGGTAAACACCATTACACCAGGATGAACTATTTACTGTGTGTAGTAAATACATCCTATTTCAGGTTTTTCAATTTGAAATGAGGCATAACACATGGAAACTATTTAACACACGTAGGGCCAGATCTACCTACAACTGGTCACAAAATACTGGTTGCAATATGCATTAATGGTAAACGGAATGTGTTTAAAAAAATAAATACAAAGTATAACTAACAGTGGTCCATTTTCAACATTCTCAAAGAGGAAGGGGTTTCTTGAGGACCCCTTCCTGTTTGAGAATGCCTCATGACTGTCTTTTATTAGTCTGTAAAAAATTCATGTTTTGCAACCATAATTCCATCGCAAAAAAATAATACATACCACTGCAAAATGCTATTTGGAAGGGAAACCCTTTCAAATATTGATTCGGTATGTGGTTACAAAAACAAATTGTGATTCGATACCGGGTTATTGGATCGCAATTTGGGTTTCATCCATGCCAAAAACGCCTTTTTACAGTCGAAAAAGACCTGATCTATTAATCGGGCTGTTTGCGACATAAAAAAGGCTTTGTACATCTGGCCCCAAATGTCTTTGCCTTTTTAGAATGTCAGGGTAGGGATATACAGTTCTTAGTTTTGGAATGGATTTTGGGTGGAGTACCTGAGCTGGAGTTAAGTAAACCATGTTCATGCCTCTTGAATAGTCAAAGTTTATTACAATTTGCATCCACAAACCACCTGGTTCTGGAGAATGGTAGGAGGCTTTGGTAAGAGAGAGCAAACTGTTCTCCCTGAGAGTTGTTGCACTCCTCACCATATTATTGTTTCCTCCATTGCAGGGAGCACTTAACCACACAGCCTGTGTTATGGTGTCAGGCCAGCAGCAAGGACAGCTGTAAGCAGGAAGCTACAGTTCAGCTCCTCTGTAGTAGAACTCTATTCCAAGATGACCATGAAATACAGACTGTATTTTAATATGACCACCAAACACAGACTCCATTCTGAGATGGGCAGTACTCATTTTGAGCCTGTAGTTTCAGCTGACTCTACCGGCACTTAATTTTGGGGATAAGCTCTTATTTTTCTTCAACAGGATTTAGCCCAGAGCAAGAAAGAAAAAGACAATAGGGGGAAGAAGGAGGAAGACAAAGCCAGAAACACAATGATGAAGGGAGTAAACAGGGATGAAAAAGATGCTGTTGTGGGCTTTTGGGGAGAACTTTGAGCCCTGGCCCTTGTACCTTTACAAATCAAGCACTGAAGATGACCATCAAATATGAGTATCATTTCAGAATGTTCCAATCTGAGACCAGCCCCTTAGTTTTAGATGGGTCTTGTTTGGAACAAGTCACTTTCTGTCCAGTGTTTCGTGTCCACTAGTATATAAAGAGACTCTAATTAGTGTACCAGTATGCCACAACTCGTCCACCTTGCTCCTGCCAGCTTTTAGTGCTACGAGGGTGTTGGGTAAGTTATTGATTAGCTTCCGATAAGTAAGTGAAATTGTCCTGAGCGTCAAATGTTCCTCAAGAAGTCTCCACTCAAGGGGGGACGACTCCGGAAGCTCCGACCACCCAGGGCAACACTGTTTGTATGACATGTCGGATCTGGAGGTAGCGGAAGTACTCGGTCTTGGCCAGGTCATAAGTCTTTTGCAATTGTTCGAACTATAGGATTTTACTCCCCGTATGTAGGTCCCCCAGTTTCTAGATTCCTATTAAGTTACATTTACTAAAACTTTGTGTAATTCCTGAGGCACCAAGTTGTTGGGACTCCCAGAGCGGGGTGGTCCTGGTTAGTTTATTTTTCCATCCCAGCTTGGCCAACGCCAAATGCCACTGTCCGACTGTCACCGCCGTCGGACCTTCGAGAGAAAGGCGGCGTGGATCGGTATCAATGCATGAAGGTAGCCCCTCGGCTGCATCACCAATCAGTCCATTGTATATGCTGGCTCTGTCAACGGCTGATGCACCCATTGATTGACCGTTGCCAACTGCGCTGCCCTGTAGTATGTTTGAATGTGTGGCAGTGCTATTCCACCACAATACCAACTACACGTCAGTTTACCTAGGGCAATCGTGGGGTACCGCCCCCCATAGCAGCGTGCGAACCAAACTATCTATATTATTGAAATATGAGTTTGGAACTGGGAAAGGAGTATTTTGAAGGACATGCAGAAAACGCGGCAGCGCCATCATTTTAAACAATGCCGCTCTACCAAGCAGTGAGAGTGGGAGGGCTCGCCAGTGGTGGATATCACTCTTGAGGCGATCAAAGGGGGCTGTAGATTCCGAGCAAAATGTCTCGCGGGGTCTCCTGTTATAAAAATACCCAAATATCTAAAGCCCTCTGAGGTCACTTGGGCCTCGCAATCTGCCGGCAAATTGGGCCTTTGTCCACTAAGAACATAGACCACTGACTTCGCCCAGTTGATGGTGTATCCTGAGTACCTTCCAAACGTAGCAAAGATATTTAATATTCTCGCTATTGAGGCTCGGGGGGATGCGACGTACAGGAGGATATCGTCCGCATAGAGCGAGATCCTGTCCTCCCAGTCTTCCGACCAACGTAGGCTGCGTATTATTGGATCCCTACGGATCCATCCCGCCACCAGCTCCAACATCAGTTCAAAGACAAGTGGGGATAAGGGGCAACCTTGTCTTGTCCCTTGGTGTAGAGAGAATATGCGGGATCTTTCCCCATTTACCACAATTTGCGCACAGGGGTCTGCATATAAAAGGTCCAGGCAGGAAAGGAATCGTGGCCCAAATCCCATGCGCCTGAGCACTGCTATCATGTAAGGCCCCTCAATAGTATCTAAGGCCATGCGCGCATCTAGTGACAGTTCCGCCGCCTCTTCTCTGATCCTGTGCGCGCGTCCCATGACTCCGTGAAGGCGCCTGAGGTTAAGGGCCATGTTACGCCCGGGCATCAATCCGGACTGATCCGGATGGACCAAGGCCGAAAGTAAGGGTAAAAGCCATTGGGCCAGCAGCTTCGCAAGGATTTTTGCTTTCGCGTTCAATAAGGAGATTGGTCTGTATGATGCACGCTGGTCCCTGGGTTTTCCCTCTTTGTGTATCACGACTGCCGTTCCCAACCTTTGATCTGGTGGCACCCTTCCTGTATCTCTGCTTTCTTGAAACATAGCTAACAAATGGGGTGCGGTTACCTGTGCCGTATGTTTGTACAGTTCTATCGGGATACCATTTGGTCCCATTGCCTTGCCCGACCTCAGGGCTCCTATGGCCTGGGTTATTTCAGTCACCATTAGGTCTTCCTCCAACTGTTGTCGTTCCTCTGCGGTTAGGATTGGGAGCGTAATATCCTTCAGGAAATCTGAGGATTCTTGTTCTGAATACTGTGTTCTGGCAGAGTAGACCGCCGCATAATAATCTGCGAAGGTCTCCGCAATGCCCCTTGGATCTTTCATCCTTTCACCGGTTTTGGAAACCACTGACGGAACCCACCGGTCCGCCCTTTGGTGCTGGTCTAGCCAGGCCAGGAGTTTACCCGCTTTGTCGCCTGTCTCATACACTTGATGATGCGTATCTCTAATTTTATTCCTGGCCTCTTCTGTGACGTGGTCCCTATAATCTTGCTGTTTTAGTTTTAGCCTATGTTACAAATCATCGTCTGTCTTCCTAACTACTTGAAGTTCTAACTCCAATATTTCTTGCTCAAGTGTTGTTTCCTTTTTATACCCTTCAATCAGTGAGAGGGCTTGGCCTCTCACCACCGTTTTGTATACCTCCCATAATGTCTGCGATGAGGTAACTGTGTCCACGTTTTCCTGAAAGTAGAAATTCGTGGCCTCCGTAAGGCCCTTCCCTATCTTTGGGATCTTAATATACCAGTGGTTTATGGCTACAGGACCCGAACGTCATCCCCCTCCCACTGTGTACCTTGCCCACATGGGAGAGTGGTCGGAAATGCCCCTAGCCAGATGCCTAACGCCCGAGAATTGGGAAAGGAGGTCTGAGGGGGAAATTAAGAGGTCGATTCGTGGTCGACTACCATGCGCCCCTGAATGAAAGGCATATTCTAATGCATTTGGGTTTAGCGCCCTCCAGATGTCGATCAGGCCTAGTGCTAGGAGAAATTCAGTTAGTCGTCATTGCGCTGGCGCCTGCGTTCTGGATGGCATGCGGTCTAAGGTGTCACTGCACGTTATGTTGAAGTCCCCTCCCAGGAACAGTCAGCCCGGTGAAAGGTCTAGCAATAAAGTACCCAAGTCTGTTAAGGTCGATTCTTTCAGCATGGGAGGGACATATATTGACACTATATTCATTACCACGGCCCACCCATTGTCCCGAGATTATCGCATATCTACCTAGTCTATCTGTCCATGTGTTCTCTATAAATAGGGGCAACCCTTTCTTAATGAGAATTCCTGTACCCCTTGATCCCGATGTATACCCCGCGTGCGCCTTCATTTCGTAACCCCAACGATTTAGGGCCTTGCGACTATTTCCCATAAGGTGGGTCTCTTGTAGGAGAACCACATCCGGGGAATGGCTCTTTACAAACTGGAGGACTATGCCGCGCTTAACCTTACTCCCCAGTCCATTTACGTTCCAAGACAGAGGTTTTATTTCAGCCTGAGGTTTTGCCTGCATATATTGTTTGATCCGCTGTCTCTTGTGACACTGTATTGAGCATGGCTGAATCTTTACTCAGTCTCAATGTTTCTAGGCCTTCCATATTAATCTGCAGAGCTTGGTCAGAGTGCAAAATATTGTCTGCTCTATACTCACACACAAAACTATTTAAAATCACAAGTAACGTAAACTCACCAAACAGGGTGTCTAACTTTCTCCCCAGCTTCCCCCCAGATCCCTCAAAACTACCCCCCACCCTGCAACCCTGCCAGACGGACCCAACCAGCCCGCCACCCCCAACATAGCAAAGCGCCTGTCGACCCCCCCCTGTAAAAAGAGTCTGGAGAACGTGTACCTCCCCTCCACACCAGAATCTCACCCCCACAAATCTTAGTCCGTTTTGCAATTGTCCCCCATAGTCATTTTGTAAAATAGGAGCCAATGTCCACCACTGTATAGTGCCACAATCTGATATTTCCCCCTTTGCCTTGGAGTCAGGAGGCCTCACCCCTTCTGCTAGATGTTTCCGCCACTGGGGAAGACCCTCATTGCCATTCGCTCCAGCCCCACAATGTCCTGAATAGTCGCACCTCTGATGCTCAGCCTGTTATTCGGCTCAGTCACTTTCTCGCGATGCCGTGCTATCTCTCCCACCTTGTCCCTCCCGAATCTCACTTTGATCAGTCTGGATATTTCTTGGGCCTTGGATCTTGATTCCCTTTAGCAGGGGAGCGCCCCACCGTACGCCATCCTTCTATCCAGGCCCAAGCCTCCTCCGGAGTTTCAAAAAACCACGACTTTCACCCTTCTTCCACTCTGAGCTTGGCCGGGTACATCATTGAGTATCTCACTTCCCTCTTCCTCAACTCTTGCTTTACCGCCAAGAATGTTCTTCTCAGCTTTTGTACCTTCTGGGTGTAGTCCGGGAAGAAGGAGATTCGTGCGTTCTCATACGTGACCAGTGGGGCCACCCTGGCCGTCTGCAGCACCAGATCTCGATCTCGATCTCGAAAGTGTAGAAGGCGGGCCAGTATGGGACGTGGTGGGGCCCCCGGTCGTGGTCTGCCTCCAGGCACTCTCTGGGCTCTCTCCACCGCAAACAGTTTCGATAGGCCTCGGGTTGCAGCTTTTTAACAATGAGATCCTCAACGAAGAGGTCGGTGGACGGGTCTTCTGCTCTTTCCGGCACCCCTAGGATGTGAAAGTTATTCCTCCTGGACCTTCCCTTGAGATCCTCCAGCTTTGCTTCCAAGCTGGATGACTTTGCCTGGAGCTCCCCTACTTTTTCCTGAGTGGCTTCTAGTGTCCTGTGTGAGAGTCTCAGTCATGTCTTCCACTTTTTGGAGTCTGGCACCCATGTTGCGTAGGTCTGCCTGTATCAGGGCCACCTCCGTGCCTACTGTATCTATTCTCCCCTCCAAGGCTGTTTGGACTCCCTGTATCGCGGCCATGATGTCTTGCAGTGAAAGTGGTTCCCCAGTTGCCTGCTGTGGCGGCATCGCCGACCGTTGGTCTTCTTGGGGATCTGCCCCCTCCGGTCCCTTGGGCAGTGCAAATTTGTCCATTTTGGTCTGATGTGAGCTCTTCGGGCTGCGGGTCCTGGTCATGACCCCCCGATTTACAGGTCCCGCTGACGGAAGAAACAATGGGGGGGAGGAGACGGGTCCTTGGGTACACCTTGCCGCCTGCTACAGGTGAATGGTAACTCTGCACGGCCTGCAAAGGTTCCCCAATGCCCTGAGTTGTCCAAGCCACTGTTCTGCCTCCCGCAGCCGCACCCTGCCTTTGGGACATTTCACCCGGAAGTTTGGCCTACCGAGTGGGGTCCTCAACTTTGTTTGGGCTTCCGCCCGTCTTTGCTGAGGTTTTCCTGCCTCTGCCCGTGATCTGTACTAGGGCCTTTTGCGTGTCAGGCCGATCGGGGCCACCTCCTTTTGCCACCTGTGCCCGGCCTCACCTGCCACTGGTGCTCTGGGTATACAGCCGCTGCATTGGTATCCGCTTATGTCCGCAGTGGGGCAGGAGACCGGATCTTTCTCGATCTTCGAGGCACCTCGATGCTACGCCTGCCACGTCGGTCTTACGTTGCGCGTGTTAGGGCGCTGCCGGACTAGCCTGCCCTTGCCATCGGCAGACCACTCCGCCTTGCTCAACCGTAGCGGCACAGGCACCAAAGCTTGCTGATTTTTGCCAGGTGAGCCCACCGCTACTGAGTGATTTACTCTGGCTCCGCCCCCTTAAAGTCTGCTGCTGACCGCCGCAGCCGTGCCCCTACGAACTCGAAGCCGGGGCTTCTTGCCGTCTACCAGGCCGCAGTCCGTAACTCGCACTCACGGCCGTCCCGGAGGTCGCAGATCGAGTCCCGCACCTCTCTACACACCCATCGCTGGCAGGCTTCTAAGTGGGGCATAAAAGCCTCGGATTATTGTACGCATACCTTGGGGTTATGTTCCGGGTAGCGGAGCCGCTCTAAGCCGCGGCCATCTTCTTTGCCGGTTGGCCATGCCCCCCAAATTATCTATTTTTTAAATATATTTATATATATACAAAAGATGCAGCCTCACTGGGGCAATGGAACTGTATTTATTTATTTTTCTGGAAGTGCGACACCCATGAGGGTTATGATATTTGTTGCTTAAAACCACATGTCCAATAATGCAATCTGATACTTACTCACGTGGGGCCAATAAAAGGATGTAGTAAAATAATATGGTGGTTTGACGGTGAAGTTCCCCTTGACCAGATAGCAGCCTGTGATCAAGGTGCAGGGATGAACACAGACTCCAATTCCTCTATGGGAGCTTGTGTTACAGCCGGTTTATGGCCGTAACATGAGCTCCTATAGAGGAATGGAAGTATGCTACCGAACAGTGTTCGGTCGCATCATGATGAGGCGGTCGGACCACCGACCGGAGGTCGGTCGGTCCCGTTTCCGAGACGGTGTTACGTTCGCCCGCCCGACACCGTAATAGACCCCTATATGTGTCAAGTCGATATTTCTGTCCTCAATAGTTTTGTTGCCGATATTTTTATCACTGATATTTCATCAGACAAATGCATGTGCACTTGTGCGTCGTGACACATGCAGATTACTGGCCATTTGTGTGCATGCACATGGCAATGACAAAAAGCACTGGGAAAATCAATAGCTCACTCTTTGGGAGCCGAGGCCTAGTGACCTTGCTAAATCTGCTATGTATATACTGTGGCGATCTTAGCAAGAGAAATATTGTTTCTCTTGTATGTGAATAGACTCATACTTTATCATCTGCCAACAACACTGCCAGGTGTTATTTGAAGAGCCAGTCATCCTACTGCAGTTATTTGAAGATTTTTCATTGACATTCTTTTTATTCACACTGTAGGGGTTAGTATGATTCAATTACAAATACAATTGTCTGCTTTTGTTTCGTTACACTGGGGTCTGGGTCGAACTAAGGGGCTGATTATGATGACGGTGGGACGCCACTGACATCAGGACCATGTTATCCGCCCGCTACATTACCATGGCGGGCGGATAGTTGGCAGTCAGAAAGACTGACCGTCATGCATCTGACAGACTCCTTGAGCCCGCCGGTACGTTGGAGGGGAATCATATCCCTAAAATGGTGGTTGTGTCTACCAGGCACCGCCGTAGGGATTTTGATGTCCCTTTCTGCCTGCCTTTTCATGGTGGGTAACTCGCCATGAAAAGGCAGGCGGAACAGGACTTTGGGGGCCCGTAGCGAGCCCCCTTTACCCCTGGCCCTAAGCTGTGGGTTTTGGGGGGCACCTACGGTGCCCACCTACCTATCCCTGCACCATGTAGTGCAGGGATATGTCAGGTGTCCCCTTTTTGCATTGCGGCTTGTGCTGCACCCAGGAGCACCCGCTGCCATGCAAAGGAAAGGCATTGCGACCGCCATGGTGGCAGTCGCATCGTAAAGCCTCAGACGGGACCTCCGACAGCCTGTCAGGCATTCCCGTTTCCAATAGGGTGGCGGGCAAACGTAAGTCCACCCGCCATCCTAATCAGCCCCTGAATCCCGAACGTCATAATTGCTGTATTTGCCAAAAGGACTTTGAGACTGCAAAGCATCATTTACTATGTTGCTCCATGACTCAGTATGAGAGATCTACACATATCAGCCTGTTATTGGTATTAGTGACAAGTGGGTCCTGTAAAGTAGTTATATATTTTATTCACATTTCTCATGTTAGAAAGGTATATATCAATGTAGCTCATTGTTTTAAAATAGTTCCATTTATTTTTTCTAATGAACATAATGATTAATGACATATAAACTTAATGATTTTCTTTTTCTTTTTATAATATTTACAGTTTCATGGCATTATTGTTAAATCATAAACCTATTTTAAAATAAAGGAATTACCATTTAGGATTAAGGATGATCAATCTATTCTACCACCCTGGCATTTTCCCAGTCTTCCCTACGCTAGGGGGCTGCTTTAAGAGCAGGGTGGGTTGCCACGACCCAAGCATACCTCTATGGCCCTATTCTAGTTTCAGTCTTGTGTAGAGTCTGACTGCCTTTAGCATTTTTGCCAGGTCTGATTTTGATTTCCAGTTCTGTCCTGGGGCCAGGTATGTTGATCTCTGGACCTTTCTTAGAATAGATTCTGCAGCATACCATGAGCTGGCAGAAGTTCACAGATTACATGGTGTGAGTTATGTTATGTTATGTTATTTGGAATTATAAAGCGCAAACGAATACCAGAAGGTGTCAAGGCTTTAGCACTGAGGATGAGGAAAGAAAGAGAGCCCAGATGATACTACTTTGGGAAGACCCAGGTTTTTAAGGCTTTTCTAAAATTGAGTAAGTTATGAATGGATCTAATATGTGGTGGTAAGTTATAGTTGGAAGAAATGTGTTATTGTGTAGATATCTCAGCCAGTAAGTGAGTTTCTTGTGCCAGAAATTTCATATGTCTTCATCCTGTTTTACAAAACTGCTGTATTAGGGAAGTTGACTACATTGATGGATTGTCCTCAGGTGAGGTGTTTTGAAAAGTGGGCACTAATGAACATATCATCTGTGTAAATGAAGTAGGCCAGCTATTCCACTTGTTGCTGTAGAAATGCCTCTTATTGACTGACAGAAAAAAATTGCATTTTGTCAAGTAAGTTGTTTTGCTTTAGGTATTTGAAATGGAGAGTGAAGTAGTTGGGTGTGAAGCTCAATTCTTTGATATCTGTAATTATAGTGACTGGAATGGCCCCTGTGTCAGCCTTTTTATTTAGGAACTTCTGGCAGGTAGCAACACAACCGGTACAGTACACCATCATCCACAGTGGCAAGGAAGATATGGGCCCTGATTTAGAGGTTGTTTTACAGCTACTCAGTCACAAACATAACGTATCTCCCTTCAGCTTCTTGCGAGCTGTTACATCCTAAGAGATCGTGTAATAAAGCGATAGAATATCCGCCACGTTTGTGATGGAGTAAGCTGTCCGCCAGGAGCTAAATTAGGCCCTTTCTGTGGTAGATGTCCTTTATGTGGCAGTTTGCAGAAGTAGTGAATTGTATCACGAAAAAGCGTTTAATATTCAGAGCGGTTTTAATGATGCCAGAGATATTTTCTATGAGGTTCGACTTCAAAAGTAATCAGTTGATGAGGATATTCGGGACTGTGTAATTTAGTGAACACGTAGACAGTTTATGTGCGTAAAAACAACTCTTCAGCTACAATGAAGGAGTTGAAGGCACATGGTTTTTCACATTACTGTGTGGAAGTTTGACTAGTTCTCAGTAGTGAAGTGATGTCCAGTTGCTGTAAGTATTCTTTCTCAGAATTCATTGATTTTCATAGAATTTGGAGATTTCAAACAGGGAGAGACGAGAAATTGGTAAAGTTGAATAAACGATGAGTATAAACTAGGGTTTTGGAGAGGAATACTGTAAGAAATAAAAGGAATGATTCATGTGCAGACACAGGTTACAATTTGCAGACGCATCACGTATTTTTTGCATTCATGATGCATTCATGATGCAGTCATGCGGTCATGCGGTGGAGGAAAGTCAATTTCCTCCACCGCTCCAGTCACTCCCTGACCCCCCCTGCAGCGCTCCGCTGCTTTCGTCGACAATCATACTATATACATATTACATACATATGCATACATGCGTTCCCCAGTAGAAGTACAGGGAGACAAACTTGAGGTGGGAATGCCATACCTGTTCGGTGTAACTTCAGTGTGTTGAGAGAAAAACAAAGGGGCATATTATCAAGGGCTCTATCGCCGCTTTAGCGGCACTTTTTGCCGCTAAAGCGGCGATTTTTTTATCGCCCTATTAGCAAGCTGTCACTAACAAGTGTTAGCGACAGCTTTTAGGCGATAGCGACTGGTTTGGGTGCCGCTTTGCATGTCAGCGATATTTATCGCTAATGACATGCAAAGGAGGCGTTCCCAACCTAACAGCGACTGAAAGCAGTCGCTAACATCGCTATCGCCTATTAGCAATAACCGCGAAGCGATAAAAAAACGCGCGCTAACCGCGATTAGCGCTGGTTTTTTAGAACTGGTAAAAACATGACTTAACAATAATAGTCAATGGGAGGTGGATTGTAAGGTTAAGTCCCCAGCATTAGCGCGGGGATTCTATCGCTGGATTTCTCGCGTTATTGCTGGGTTTCGCCGCTATTGCTGGATATTTTATCGCATTGGAGATAAACCTTGCTAATAGCATGTTATCTCCGCGGTAATATCCAGCGATAGCCGGCGATAGAAAAACGCGCGCTAAGCAAGCTTTGCGATAATTTTCGAAGGATCTTGCTAATATGCCCCAAAGTTTTGAAATTATTTTAGGAACGAATGAGGAAGGGAGTCGAGCCTTTCCCTTGGGAATACAAATAAGGGCAGAGGGGAGTGGCAGGAAAAAGTAACAGCTGTAAAAATTCTTCATATCTGTCCTGCTTTGCAGCCAACCCTGAGGTCACTGAATATTTCTCGTTATCTAGCAACATGTTTTAAAGAAACAACTCAATTCAAAAGCCTCTTCACAGAAAGCGCATTTAGTAGCACCATTGGGTGTGTTGTCAATGATCAGGATAGACCTCCGGGGTCAAGGTTTCTGCTTGTCTGCGCGCATGGGCATGAACGCGGCGCGTGACCAGTACAGCTTACCAGGGGCACTGAGCACCTCAGTATGGAGAGGATGCTTTGGATGAAGCAGTCGCTCTAACCCCAACACAAGCCCACTTTGGGTAAAAGATGGAAGCTTTCTCTCCCCTCTATAGCTTGAAGTGTCTAGAGGGAGCCTAGTGAAACGAGGAAGAGCTAGGAGTCAGAGGTCCCTGGTGCATGTGACTCAGTCATGAGTCTAGAGGAAAGTGGTAAATGCCGGCTTTGGCTTTTTCAGCTTCGCTCCACTCCCCTCCATCTCCGTTTCTCTTCCTTGTTAAAGGTGATATGCAAAAGCTAAATGCAACTGACAGCAAAACACAGGAAATTAGTATTTTTGTGAAGCCCACTAACAATGCCTTTTTCAGCCCATTTGCTAGGCTCAATTTTCTTTCATGAATCATTCAGTCTCCCACACTTACAGAATCCCTGAGGGAGCATGGCAGTGCTTCGGGTCTACCAAGCAGGTCTGCCTGTAAGTATTTAATCATAATCAGTCATCCACACCTCTGTTGTTCTGTGGACTTAATAGAAATAAAGCAGTTTAGGCAATCATCAGGGGCCATTGCCTGTCAAAAATGCTTTTACTGAAATTTCTCTTCGAAAATTGCTGGCGCTCCCTGCAAATCGCAAGGGTGTGCCATTAGTTATGCTCCCTTTGGGAAGTGTGACCTAAGAGGAAGGGGTACTTTGCTGCTCTCCCTTTATTATTAGGCCATTCAGGGCTGGGCCGTCCGTTTCTTGAAAGGCGTCACTTCCGCTTGGGGTGTGTTGCACCTAGGGGCATAGTATGGGGTTTAAACCTGACCACAGCCCCTTCTTTGACCTCTTTTCCTTGGGAGCTGTAGCTAGTCGGGGTGCAGTACATTCCCTTCGAACATTTAGAATTCAATAAACCTTTGAGGGTAGCAAAGTGCATTTTGTACTACATCAATAGTTGTAAAAAATGCTATTTGCATACCTACGTGCAGAGGCCGCTGCTCCATCTCTCTTATCTTTTATGTGAAATCTTAGCTTCGACTGTAGGGTCTCCACACACGTAAGTGAGGGACAGAGGAGAGTGACTGGAAAATGGGCAATATTTATGACTTAAGGAAAAAGGGTTAACGGCGGAGGTTAAAGGACGGTTAAGGAGGGGTTTGGAGAGGGACATGCACCCACCCATAAGATAGTAAGCCCATTGCTATTCACAAACCACCCTTCTATAGCGTCTACAGCCAAAAAAGGCCCCAAAACAGTTGTAACTGTACTCCAGCTCAGAGCTGGAGTAAGTACAGCCCCACCCATGGCCACTTGCATGTACTGCAACACCCTCTCATAGAAAAAAATGGAGACAGGGACTTAAAATAAAACCGCATAGGATCTAGAGGTAAAATTAATTAAATTATTTAAACTGTTAAGAAATATATTTACATTTTATATAATGTAAAAAAATACTAAAAATAAAAACTAATTGCTAATTTATTTTTAAATATTTTATTAAAATGTTTTCAATTTAAAAATTAATGCAAATTTCAGATTTATCGCGAAATAATGAGATTATTGTTCATTCTATATATCCCTTTTAATAAATTTAAATTCATAATAAAAAATAAATTTGTTTAACTTTAGGTGGGATTTTTTAAATTAAAGTTCAGAAAAAGAATTTTATTTTAAATGTAATATATTCCAAAAAACCTAATTTTTAATTTAAGATTAAGTTAGTAATGTTGTAACATTTTATTGTATTATTCAACCTTTAAAATAAATATATCAAATTAATTAACATTGATATTTTACTTAAAGATATTTTAGCATTTTTTAAATGTAATACATTTTTAAAATTATTCCTAAATTTCACCATGAGGAGATCTCCTGACAACGATACCAAGCGTGCCGAACATCAAATATGCTCATAAAGTTACTCCTAGTAGTAACTTTGCGGTCATGGTAGATGTTTTTACTGACTCTACCTCCTACTTTTGAGTAACTTTACACTTGTAAATGGTGAATAACCCAAAGAAGTAAGTTATCTTACACATGAGTAAATCTACACAAGTGCGTTTACTCTTGTGTAAATTTACCTTTGTGAATAACCACAAAACATTTTGTGCAGCTACTTTGATTTAACACCCAATACTTTTTCTGATTACGTGCATCTAGCCTGATCTATGCAGAGCTTTTTCAATCTAGAACTATTCATTTCTATTGCTTGTCTTCATAATGGAGATTCATTTCGAGCAGGACAGTAAGTGTGGCATGTATTTTACCACCTAAGCTCCCAGAATTTCGAACATTCTATAATATCAAGCAGGAACCCTGGGCAGTGTCTTACCAGATGAATGTGACAATTAATAATATTTGCATAATAATTGTGATATGGGTGGATATGTTATGCAATGTTATTACTATTTGTATGGCAAGCATATGAGTGCCTAATATGATCCAGGGTTCCTTGTGATAATAGCTTGGCTGACTCAGAATGATGGAAGTCATTGAAAGATTAACAGTCAGATGTAATGGGGCCACACATAATCTATTTGGATACCCACCCTCCTTGAACAGCTGCAGCACCCCGTGAGACTTCAGGAATCGATCATTTTTAACTTAAATGACGCTCCCAACAACTTTGATGTGGCTGAACTGGTGACACAATAAAAATGTATGTTGTAGATTCATAACATTTAAACAATATCCTGGTTAAGATAGAAAGGAGTGCGTTGATTCTTCCTGGCAAAGAAAGAGAGGATAGATAATCAAGAAGAGGTGGGCACATTTACTTGTTTGAGAGGGCAGAAGTAACAAAACAGGTACTCACTAAAGTAAGTTGAGCTCTGATGCTAAGTATTGTATTACATAGAGTGAAGGTAGGTACAGGGTCGGAGGGATTCTGATTATGGTGCACAGATTGCAGAGCGTATGCAGGAAACTGGACTTAAGAAAGAGCAAGTTAATTTTGTTACCACAAGAAAAGCAGGCTTCACTACTCATAGGAAGGAGAAATGTCCATCCACACAAGCAAAGCAGGTGTAAAGACAAGGCCGAACCACAAAGGGAGAGATGTTACTTTCAACTAAAGTGTCATAGGAAGTCTTGAAGACTAAGCTGAATGAATCTGAAGGAGAGCATTGGACTTGCAGTCAATAACAGGGGTTTTCAGGAACCACATACATGCAACATCTACCAAGACAACAGAGCAGAGGCAATGCCAAAGAAAAGCAAAAATGTTGAGCCTGTGGGTAGCAAGAACTGAGTTCTTGTGAGGCAATGATAAACAGATTCAAGATTTCTGAAAAGCTTTGGAGAGGCAGCCGATCTCCAATTAACATTGTTTCTATCTTCAATACTTCAAAAATACATCTTCAGAAGGCAATAGTCAATGGGTATGCTCATGCTCGCACTTATATCACGAATTCATGATGCATGAAAGTCGACAGAGCACAGTTTTTCCTCTTCACTAGTTCCACCTTAGTCTTTATTAGTTGTGCAGGTACCCGACAACAAAGCTCAGGTTGCATTGACACTAAGGAACCATCTACACCATGGCATTAAAGAAATCTGGTCCAGGGAATTCTGGGCAATGTAATTAGACTTGTAATAGATCTACACTAGAGTAAGATGCCACATGATCAATATGCTCTTTCCCCGAAACTGGAGCCAACTTTGGGAGTTCTGGGACTAGGCTGCTATTCCATGGGAACCTGAACCCTAATAAGAGTGTACTATTATGTCAATAGCCAGCGCCAGGATACCCGGCGGGTTGCAGTGCACTCTACAAATATTCCTTACATTACATTACAATAGAAGTCAATAGATGTTTATTTATCTTAGGAGAGAATGAATATGAAGAGAGAATAGTAGAGTATACATTGTAGATGCTGGTTCAAAAGAGTATTCTTCCTGATCATAACATTTTTAGTCAACAAGGTATTGCACGCAAGCTGAAACTAGATCAATGGCAGAACTCATTTAGAGGGTCATCATCAACCTCAATAGACGCAACAGGAAAATCCAGTAGATAATGAAACTGGAGGAAAAGAATTCAATAAGAAAGTATAACCTGTCTTTTGTATGTGGCAATATTTATATGTAAACTCCAGGCACATTGTTTTTTTTTTGTTGCTGAAATTAACCCTCCTTTTGGGAGACTCTTTCTGTAAAACTAAAAAGCATTATATTTTTGTCGAACTTGCTCTCTCCCTGTTGACGGGGACTCTTTGACATGGTGGGCATCTCGAAGTTTGGTGAGTGTTCATTGGTAGCTTATGGTGGCTCATCTGCTAAGCCTTATATGAGCCCTTCTATTTTTAGAAAAGTCATTTTGAGGTGGTGGTCTTCGATGTTACAAATTATCAAGAACCTGATTCCAACAGTGGGGTGCATACTTTCAGGTACAGTAAAGTATGTCAATATTAGAGGTAAGAGTTGTCAGAGAGATTGAGAACAGATTAAATACCTAAGTGTAACTTGTTGAAGAGCTAGATCTCCAAATGGGTGTTGCTAAATGTAATTTTATGGCTTAAATTCTCTAAGTAGGAAGAAAACCTCATGAAGGTCGTTTCATTCATTCTGAGACATTCTGTTATGATGTTTAGACAAGCGTGGTGATTAGCTACATAAAGCACCAATAACCGATTTGAAAAGATGTATAGATAAGAGTCGCCATCATCCAAGATTGTTTTCTGATATGCAATGTTTGAGTTAGGCAGCAGATTTCAAGGATTTGTGCTAAGAATGGAAGGTATGTTACACAGTGAAAATTGTTTAGGTCTTCCAGGTCAACTGTTAGTTTGTATTTTTGAAGGGTTACTTGACTTATTTTTAAGCCTATCACGTCTGTGTTGTCTACCTTCATCCAGGTGGGGGGCATGGTGGCACCTTTGCCTTTATGAAGAATTTCATAACTTAAAACTCTGAAAAGTGGTATGAGGGTCATGAAGGATCAGGCTTCAGTGTCAGTGTTTTAATTACTTTATTCAGAGCAACCTCTTTGGAAGATGGCAATATCTCTAGATCATTATTGAGAAGCAACAGGGAAGTTTCAGTCTGTGTTTGTTACTTCTCATAAAACAATGGCAAATCCTCACTCTTTTCTTTACAGTTACTCACCAATAGAGGAGCCAAGGCATTGATGGTATGTTAGGATAATGCTCAGGTAGGTCTCCATCATGATCACTAATAGTCTCAATCTTGGGCCTTGCAATTTATAGAGCTACCTTGCAGGGCTCTAAAATTTCAGAGGCTAAGTAGGAGCATGGGTGTCAGTCGGGCTGTGAGTTCTGAAGGTGTGGTAGGATGGCTGTGCAGGAGGGGAGGGGTAGTTAATTCCTTTAGTCTGGTGTTCTTGGTTGACTAACCCAGCTACATTCTAAATCTTCGCCAGTGCTACCTGTAGGACACAAGCCCAATCTAACTCTCTTTGTGCATTGCTTCCATCAGTCGGGCTTGGTCTCTGGCATAAAGATGGTAGGAAGGGAAACCAGTAAAATCAGAATGTTGACTTAAAGATATCACTTCTCTCTGTTTGGGAGCTGAGAGGAAGCATGGTTAACTATTGGCATTAAATACCTTTGATGCTTAGTTGCTGCTTAGTTGCTGTGTATGATGAGAGTCCTGAAGATCAGAGGATATGGTGAGGGTGACATAGTTCTCGGATACTCCTCATGATGAGTCTGCACATAGTGGTCCTCAAGATTGGGAGCTTAATACTCGAGAAAGTGGAAGTAATTAAGAGATAAATTGTTTCTGCTGCAGATGGTCCTACTCTAAGATCCAAATAGTTATCTGTTCCTAAGGGACAGAGCCTGGAGATATGGTAGAGGGTCCTAGCCTCTGCCACTGAATGACTACTGCTAACTGACATGCAGAGAAATTAGACCATCAAAGACAGACTTTTATCAGGACACAGTAAACCATGTAACCCTTTAGTATGAGGTGCTCCACAATACAAAGTGGGTTAGAAGATAAATTGCATTAAAGCTGTTGAGGTCAAAGCCCCCTCACAGCTTGGTAAAATTATGCAATCTTGGCCTGTGAAGTTTTTCCAGTTTGTCTGTGTTTCTCCCCCAGTGAACTTGGCAGTTATGTGATTCTTCTGGAGATTTTGTTTTTCCTTTTTTCATGGCCAGTGTTGTGCTTTACTGACCGGGGGAGATGCAGAGTGTACTCCCTTTATGAGTAATGGTGGCTGCTATTGTAGATGTACCATTGCCTCCCCTTCACCTCTGCTAACATATAGCTTGTTGAAATTGTCTCTGAACACCTTAGCGTGTTTATCATTACAATGTCCCCCATTACGTCATCAAAAGGCAAGAGGGTTAAACTATTTATTTTCAATTTAACTAAGTTATTTATAAATTCATTTGGAAACCTTGTATGTGCTGCACAAGATTGCGAATTTGTTTGGGAAACCTGGCTATGTCTATTTTGGACATGACTACGTATACTATTTTTCCAGTTCCAAGTGGCTAGTTACAAAACAAAACCTAAAATTCACTAACATTTTCAAATTGCATTAAGCTATGCAACCTATAACCCACGCCCTAGAGCTGCATAGATTATGATCTCAAACATGACATCACTACTGTCATCACAAATTACATCATCAATGACATCACTGCATCATTTATAATACAACTGATGAGATCACATATGAAATCAGCATTGATCATATTCTTTGAGTAACAGGTCACCCCACAGGGTGTGAACAAAGGCCACAACATAGCCAGTTAACACCATGCAGTCCATTCAATGGAAATGCAATAATGAGCTATTGAGATAAATGGGACTACTGCACCTGGCTACGCCCAGTAGGTTATGTCCAATTGGTGGCTGGATGCAGGACCTGGCAATATGCTAGGCTCTACACAAAATCAAAAATCTACAAAGATGAATGATCAACAGTCCTTCTTAGGACCGAAGTCCATGTCCAGCTGGTTATGTTGCTTATGTGAATATATGAACTGGTGCAGAGCCTGGCCAAAGGCTGAAGGCAGGCCCCCTTGCCCTAGTGCGCAACTAAAGGTGGTGTACAGTGGTTTTTGTCTACACTGGGTATTGAGTACAAATTGCACATCACGCATTATCGTTGTTCATTGAATGTTGTTATTAATATATAGAATTATAGATGGGTAATAGTGAATTAGGGGGATGTTTTTCACCGAGGGGTTCTGGGTGGCATCAAATCGACAGCGAGGGCGAAACTCAAGTTGTCTATGATATCCTTCCGAAACACTGATGCGAAAAATATCCCTGTAACTCACTTTTTGTCCATCTATAATTTAATGTTATGTATGGCCCCCAAAATCATTTGCCCCTGCTTTCCACTGCTACGCAGTGGCAGAGGAGTAATGGGGGAGCCATACATAACATGGCCTGTGTTATGTATAAATCTCCCAAAGATTAAAAAAAAAAAAAACAACAACATACCTGCAATCCTTGACTAACCCCCAACACTTTCCCTGCCTTCCTTTCCCCTCCTGCAGCTGTGCTTTCTGCTTTCAGTCAAAGCAACGAGCTGAGTTGAGATGACAGGCTCTCGGGGACACCTGTCAGCCTGGCCCAGAAGGCCTCTATGACATCACAACAGCGAGTAACCAGTTTTGTTATCAACTGCTGCTGTGTCATGGCAGTGGGTTAATAGATTCAAAAACTGAAATAAACAAGAGACTCTCTGTGAGAGCCATACAGAATATTTTCAGTAATATACTCTTCCTCTACTGCCAATGGACCCCTCAACCTACCTGTCTCAGTTACCATTCTCCATCTATCTCTCAAAGTCCCAGTCACCTCTCCTCTGCCTGCTTCAAGCCATGCCCCCATTACCAATCTGCCATTTCCAGTCTCTAAGCACCGCCATCTTTCCCATTATCTACCCTCAGTACAGGTTGTATGCATCGGTCTCTAATGCATCCCTACCTAACGTGTTAAGCCATTTCTCTACTATAAGGTTTATATGTCCAATACTTTCCTCACAGTATCACGTTATACAATGTCACCACGTCACTTGTGTAATTGTTGTGCCTTAAATTAAATGTTTAACTTTCCTGTCCTCTTGCGAAATTGTGAACATGCACCCCAGAACAAAAGTATGGCTTCATTGAGGAACCTTGATGCAGCGTTACGGACAGTCCTGTGGGATTGAGACACTCCGAGATGTGTAAAAGGTGGATCTAAGATAGCAGATTAGTGGATACCAGGTGCAAATAGTAATAAAGGGCATCACAACTGTTGGTGGTGAAATATTTGGCCTTTGCACCACAGCAGGAACCCGTACTAAGGAAAAAAGACTACCTCTTAACTAATACCTTTGCATTAGTGGTGGGTATAATTTCAGCTATTCATAGATATCGTTAAGTTTATTGTAGAGCCACATTGACACACATAGTACATACATATTATTTCTCATTCATTTTTATTTTCACAATTATAAGCATTGCCAGTCATTTTTTATTTCCCTTTTTCAACAAAAGCTTATTTTTTAAGTAGCAAAAATTCCATATATTAGGAGAATAAACAGTCCTCACCTACCCATCAAACCCATGAACATCTCATACCACATACATACCACACTCTCTCTTATACAACACATTCAGTTAAAAGCAGAAATACATTGGCAGAATGCCTCTATATTTTCATAAGTACTTATTGATGCGATATCATTTTTACTGAATTATAATGTGACAGTATCCAAACTCACAGGTTCTAAATAGATATACACAACCATAGAAAAATAAACATTTCATAAGTTATATGTCATCCACTAGAAATCGCGGATTCATTTTAGTCAGCAGACAATGCGCCGACGTGCGTTTCAGTGAAACTCTATGATAACGGTGGCACCTTCCTCAGGGCAACGAGAGATGGATGAGACAATTAAAAACAGATTGAGGCAAGGAGGAACTCCAGTGTAGGATTGCCAGGGGGAGACTAAGCAAAGAGATATAGCTATTTTGTCTCTTAGCGGTAGTGGACAAAAGAGTGATTCAGGCTGCATACTACACGGGGTGTCACCAAAATATAGGTAGGTGGTGAAGACCAATAAGTGGGTAGGCTCAACAAGGATGAGAGGAGAGAGTCCTATGGGTTACAATCGCCTTGGTGGACAGTTATAAGCTGGGATTCATTTTTAGGTTGATAAACCAGGCATGGTATATACAGAGGGCCAACCTAATGAAGATTCAGGCACCTTCGCCCCATCCGGGATTTAGAATTGACAGGGGGTGAATGTTTGCATTGTTCAGCAATCCGCCCATCATCTGTTCTTTTTCCATTTGTTGACCTTAGTGGGAAGAAGGTAATGCCCAGACGTGGGTGCCGTGCTCCCTGTGCCATTGGATTCAAGCTAGCCCTGCTGATAAGGGCCGATGCCCCGAAACCGGTCCCAGGATGCTTGTTTGTTGTCCAGGGCGGACCTGACTTGGAAGTTCGGGCTGGACTGTTCCCATGAGGAACAGGGTCAAGACTGATTTGCATATGGCTGGGTCCAAACTGGGGTGGCGTGGTGGGCAAAAAAATGATGGATTAAACCCAGATCTGTTGACTGGGGGTAAATGTTTGCATTGTTCAGCATTCCGTCCATCATCTGTTCTTTTTGCTCTATATAAAAAACAAGTCACACCCACACGGCGAAAGCTCCCCTCTCCTGAACCCTGGAGGTGAAAAGGGAAATTTAAAATGCAAAGTGCCCAATCTTAGTGTGGTTGACCAGTGTCAATATGTGGGATTCTCAACCCACCCTAAATAGGGCTCAATGCTGCGTTTTGTAGAAACGCTATAATACCTAATGCTAGAATCCATGGCCTGAGACCCTTCCAAACTAATGTTTATAAGCTCTTCAATCTGCTTCTCTGTCTCTAATCCTCAACTACCCCTCCTTTGGGGAGATAGTCTTTATAGTATTGATGATGCAGTTGTGACATCAGTGATTAGAGCACAGTGGTCTGTCCATTGTGCAGTCATCTTATGTTTGTCAGGTACCATTTGCTACTCCAGCCTTATTTCCCAAGCTAGTCATGAGAAACCACAGTCTTTGCCATTCTCAAAGGCTTGTTAGTGTTATAAAAAAAAAAAATACATTTATTTGTAGCTCCTTCTTGGGTAAAGTCCAAGGATCCGTTCCCACCAATTCACACACACAAGGAATAAGGCTTCATTCATAGTCAAATTGTTACATTAGGCAGGAATAGTTAAAGCAACATTTGAAAGAGACATGTCAAAATTAATTTCACTAGGGCATGAAATAGGGCAGCCTAAGAGAATTTCAATGCATTAAAATCATCTTCTATTAGTGAATCAACTCAATAACCCTTTCTGTGTGGAGGATGGAATGGTTCCGTACTCCGCCACGGTAGCCATGTGCGGAGGACGGAACTGTTCCGTCCTCTGCACACATCCAAGAAATCCCTCTGCTATTTACAGCAGCGGGATTATATTTTTTATTTTTCAGCCTCAGGAGCATGTGAAGAACTTCCCCTGACACCGAGGCATTTTTGTGTGTGTGTGTAATGACGATCAGCGCCCATGGCGCGCTAACGTCATTACTTTGAAAGTGAGATGAGACGATAGGCTCACTGGAAAAAAGGGGGGCACTTTTCGCTGGAAAAATGCACTGCATCCATGTTGCGTTTTGGGACCATTTCCTGTCGTGGGCACTAGGTCTACCCACACAAGTGAGGTACCATTTTTATCGGGAGACGTAGGGGAATGCAGGGTGAAAGGAAGTTTGTGTCTCCCTCCAGATTCCAGAACTTTCCATTACAGAAATGTAAGGAAAATGTGTTTTTAATCAAACTTTAACGTTTGCAAGGGATTCTGGGTAATAAACGTGGTGAGAGCCACGCAAGTCAGCTCAAGGTGTCTTATTTTCACATTGTGCCGGTTGGCTAGGTTTGCCTAGGTGCCGGCTGAGCTAGGGTCCAAATCTTGGGGGAACACAGAATAGTAGACCATGTGTTATTACCAATTGTCTGGGCCCGAGGACGCTTTCCCTGCATGGCTGGGTTCAGAAGCTCTGACTGGGCCCCCGCTGGGCCCTGGGAGGCAGCCCCTATCCTGGGCTCTGTCCTCCGGCCAGCTGTACCCCGAAGGGCCCAGGACGGGGGTCCATCGGGCCAGGGGAGGCTTCTGCTGCTTGGCCGGGTTCAGACGTTCTGACTGGGGCCACTGCTGGCCCCAAGGTGGGAGCCCCCCCACCCTAGGCCCCATCCTCAGGCCCACCAAGTGGCAAAGCACCTGGGACGGGATCCCACTGGCCCGGAGAGGACTCCCCGGTGTGGCTGGGCACAGAAGCTCTGACACGGGCCCCGCTGGGTCTAGGGGCAGGTGCTCCCACCCTGGGCTCCATCCGTGGGCCTGTCACATCACCAATGGCCTGGGACAGGGGTCCATCGGGCCCGAGAAGGCTTCCCCTTCTTGGCCAGGTTCAGGAACTCTAGCCGAGGCACAGGCATGCCCTAGGGAGAGGCCCCCCCATCCTGATCTCCGTCCTCTGGCGAGCCACGTGGCAGAGTGCCCAGGACGGGGTCCTATGGGCCCAGGTAGGCCTCCCCTGTGCCAAATACTGAAACTCTGACTGTGTCCCGCCAGGCCCGGGGCGGGCACTCCTGGACTGGGCTCTGTTCTCCGTCCTTCTGCACCACCAGGGGCCTGGGAAAGAGATCCTTCAGGCCCGGGGAGGCCTCCCCCACTTTGCCGGCATGTTAAGATGCCTGAGGGCCCTGGGTCGGAGTCCCAGCTGGGGCTCAGAGCACCCAGGCCACAGAGTCCCCGTCCCCTCCAAGGACAATCGAAAGCCCTTTCTTTAAGGCACAGAGTGACCAGATGGTCATCCTTCGAGTCTGGCCATCTGGACGCACCAAGCCCCTCGGCCACCTGGTCGTGAGCAAAGCTTTCCAATGGCCCGTCCAGATCGGAGGGCTGACCTGGAAGTCCCAATGAGGGTTCATTTGCTTCCTTATGCCCAACCAGGGCTCCAGGAGGACGGGTGCGTTTGCGCCTTCGGTCCCCTCTGTCACTCGGTGTGTACAGATTACAAGAAAGAGGGTAGCCTTCCTCCAGATTACTAGGGGTATGGTACTCTGGGCCCCCTCGTGGTCTAGCGGTTCTCAGCCAGTGACCAGATGGCCCAAAACCCAGGACCTGGGCCCCTTGCACTCCTTGGGTGAGGGCCACCCATCCTGGGCTCCATCCTAAGGCCTGCTGCATGGCAAAGTGCCCGGGACGGGGCCCTGTGGGCCTCGAGAGGCCTCCCTGGTGTAGCTGGGCCAAAGCACTCCGACCAGACCCAGGGACGGGCACTTTCTCTATGGGCTCCATCCTCCAGCCTGCCGCACTGCCAAGGGCCCGGGACAAAGTTCCATCAGGCTCGAGGAGGCTTCCCCTGCTCGGCCAGGTTCAGTAAGCTCTGACTGGGACCCCGGTGGGCCCCAGGGTAGGAGCCCCCATCCTGGACCTGCCGTGAGGTAAAGTGCTCCGGACGGAGTACCACGGGCCCAGAGGCTCTGAATGTGCCATGGGACCGCAACAGCCCGTGGGAAGTGTGCGCCTGCCCTGGGCTCCATCCTCCAGCTTGCTGCACCTCCAAGGGCCCAGGACAGGAGGTCCTTCGGGCCTGGGGAGGCTTCCCCTGCATGGCCGGGTACGAAAGCTCTGACCGGGGCCCGGCAGGCCTCAGGGTGGGAGCTCCCCTTTTTGGGCCCTGTCTTCAGACCTCAGTTTGGCATAGTGCTCAGGACGGGTTCCAGCGGGCATGGGGAGGCGTCCCTGGAATGGCCATGCCCAGGAGCTCTGACCAGGGCCCCTCTCGGCCCCAGGGCAGAAGCTCCCACCCTGGGATCCGTCCTCTGGTCTGCGGCATCACCAAGGGCCCGGGGTGGGCATCCATCAGGGTCCCCCTCGCAGACCCGTGCCTGAGGCCTGGCTGGTGCTTGAGCACCCAGGCCACAGAGTGCCCGTCCCCTCCAAGGACACGTGGAAGCCCTTTCATTAAGGCAGAGTGAGACCGGATGGCCGTCCTTCGAGCCCCTCGGCCCTCTGGTTGCGTGCAATGCTTTCCAATGGCACGTCCAGAAGTCCAGGTTGCCCTGGAAGTCCCCATGAGGGCTCATTTGCTTCCTCAAGTGCAGCCAGGGTTCCAGGAGGTCTGATGCGTTTGGCCCTTCCGTCCCCTCTGTCACTCGGTGTGCACAGATTACAAGAAAGGGTGGTAGTCTTACTCCGGATTATTCGGGACAGGGTATTCCGGACCCTCTTGCGGTCCAGTGGTTCTCAGCCAGGTGCTGCCAGGCCCCGGGCCGGTCTGCCCAGTCCCCCAGGGGCCTGCGTCCACACCTACCTCCCAGCTCTGCCTGATGGGCCTTTCCTCCGACCCTGCCTTCCCTGAGAGCAGGCAGGGACACAAAGCTGACATCCTGGGGCACGGTGGCCTGCCCAGGGAGGGTCCAGCCAGCCCCATATACTCTGATTGATTGGGCAAGCTTGGCCCATTTAGGGATGGGCTGCTTGGCCAGCCTCAGCTGTTGTTTTAAGCAAAAAGCTTCCACCCTGCCAGGCGTCATCTGACTCGAGGGCCTCCCGTTCATGGAGGCCCTAAGCAGCAGAGTGAAGGCCGAGCAGCCTAGGCAGCTTGTGCCCCCAGTTGTCTACATAGAGTGGAAGAGGTCAGGTGATGCCTGATCCCGGATGCTGCCTTGCGGTCCTGGCCCCTGCGTGCCACACCATTGCCCCTTTCGCCCAGTGCATTTCCAAAGCAGATCGGAACAACCATTCCATGGGGTGTCCCCGCCACCCAGGCCAGCACCCCTGTGCCTCGCTCTGGCTGCGTCACAGTGCGCCTCTGCCTTCTGTGGAGACGGCTGGGTGCCGGTGCTCATGTGACTACACCTGTCCCCCCCAGCAAACCCCCCAGGCATATGGGCTTCCCCAAAAGGCTCCTGAGGGGTGCAAAGGTCGGTCCGGGATGAGCACATGGCTCCCGACGCCCGGTTCCGGCAGGTATGAGTACCTGGTTGATCCTGTCAGTAGCATATGCTTTTCTCAAAGTTTAAGCCATGCATGTGTAAGTGATCACGGCTGGTACAGTGAAGTTGCAAATGGCTCTTTAAATCAGATATGGTTTCTTTGATCGCTCCATCTGTTACCTGGATAACTGTGGTAATTCTAGAGCTAATACATGCCAATGATTGCTGACCTCCCAGGAGGCATGTATTTATCAGACCAAGAACAATCTAGCCTCACCTGTCCGCTTTGGTGACTCTAGATAACCTCAGGCCGATAGCACGCCCCAATGAGAGGGACAATACATTTGGATGTCTAGCCCATCAACTTTCAATGGTACTTTCTGGGCATACCATGGTAACCACAGGTAATGGGGAATCAGGGTTCGATTCCGGAGAGGGAGCCTGTGAAACAGCTACCACACCTATGGAGGGCACCAGGTGCGCAAATTACCCACGCCCGACTCGGGGAGGAAGCGACGAAAAATAACAATACAGGACTCTTTTGAGGCCCTGTAATTGAAATGAGTACACTTCAAATCCTTTAACGAGGATCCATCAGAGGGCTAGTCTGGTGCCAGCAGCTGTGGTAATTCCAGCTCCAATACCGTATATTAAAGTCGCTGCAGTTAAAAAGCTCATAGTTGGATCTTGGGATCGAGCTGGCAGTCCGCTACGAGGCGAGCTACTGCCTGTCCCAGCCCCTGCCTCTCTGCACCCCCTTGATGCTCTTGACTGAGTGTCCTGGGGGTCCGAAGCATTTACTTTGAAAAAATTAGAGTGTTCAAAGAAGGCCAGTCACCTGAATACTTCAGCTAGGAATAATGGAATAGGACTCCAGGTCAATTTTGTTGGTTTTTGGAACTGAGGCCATGATTAAGAGGGACGGCTGGGGGCATTCGTATTGTGCGGCTAGAGGTGAAATTCTTGGACTGGCACAAGACGAACCAAAGTAAAAGCATTTGCCAAGAATGTTTTTATTAATTAAGCAGGGGCGGCTTCTCTGCTATGGCGGAGGATCGTCGCCCGCTGCTTTTAAGCAGTGCACTGCAAAGGAAACATAAAATGATATTAACTTTGAGTTATTATCATTTTATGTTTCCTGTTGGTTTGCGGGAGGGCGGGTGGGCGGGGCTGCTCTACTCTCGGAGCAGGGCAGGGGAGGAGTGGTTTCCCCACTCCTAAGTGCGCAATGACTGTTTGGTCGGCCCTCTCGGGCCGCCCAAACCAGTCATTCGCACTTTCCCCGTTCTCCATGCAGGTTGCATTACAGCCTGCTTGGAGAACAAGCCCAGGCCCCCATTCCCTGGTTGAGCATCGAACCAGGATGGTCAAAACCAATCACAACGCTGCATTGCAGCGTTGTGATTGGTCAGGGGAGCCTGGGTGCTGGTCAATCACAACGCTGCATTGCAGTGTTGTGATTGGTCAGAGGAGGCTTTTCTGTGTTTCCTGTGCCTCTGGGAGCAGGAGCAGAGACGTAGGACCGGCGAGGCAAGGTAAGTGTTTCTTTTTTATTTTCCCGTTCCCTCCCAATACCCCTTGTGCCCCCCCACCCCGCCCGGCACCCGCCCCGCCACCTGCGAACCATGCTGGCTGCCACTGTAATCAAGAACAAAAGTCAGAGGTTTGAAGACGATCAGACATGATAGTAGTTCTGACTATAAACGATGCCGACTAGCGATCTGGTGGTGTTATTCCCATGACTGTCTGTGTTGTCCCACAGCTGCTCGAGTGCACCGCCTCTGGTTCCCACCTCCCCAATCCTACCAGGCCCGTGGGTGCTTGCCTGCCCCCGTGGGCATCAGTCTCAGATCTGGGAAAAAGAGTACCTCAGCCCAGACCAAGACCAATCTGCAGCCCAGGGGCCGGCTTCCCAGGCACCCCCAAGCTTCGGCATCCGACTACAACCTCAGCTATAGCGACCCGCTGAATTTAAGCATATTACTAAGTGGAGGAAAAGAAACTAATGAGGACTTCTTCAGTAACAGCGAGTGAAGAGGGAACAGCCCAACCCAGAATACCCACCCAACAGCGGGCAGTGGAAATGTGTCATACAGAAGACCTACTCCCTGGTGTTTCTCAGGAGGCCCATGTCCTTCTGTTTGAGGCTTTCCCCGCGGATGGCGTTAGGCTGTTAAGAGCCCCTGGTGCACCCGGATAGGGTCTTCTCGGAGTCGGGTTGCTTGGGAATGCAGCCCAAAGCAGGTGGTAAACTCCATCTAAGGCTAAATATGAACATGAGACCGATAGCCAACAAGTACCGTAAGGGAAAATTGAAAAGAACTTCGAATAGAGAGTTCAAGAGGGCATGAAACCATTGAGAGGTAAATGGGTGGGGTCAGTGCAGTAAGCCCAGAGGATTCAATACGGCGGGAAAGTCATTCGCCCGGGAGGGCGGATCCCCTCTGTGGAAACGCAGCCCGGGCACACTCAGCCCCTTCAGGGCGTATTTCCTCCTCGATGGTGCACCACGACCGGCTCTGGATCAGCTGGGAAGGCTTCAGGGTGGCAAGTGACTCCCCTCCAGCGGAGAGTGTTACAGCCAATCTGGCAGCAGTTTTGCTGTGTCCATGGTTTCGAGAGTGCTCCGACCACCTCCGCACCCTCCCCTGGCAACAACTCCTGGCCCTTCTCAGGGTGTGCTTGGAGTGAGGAAGAGGGATGTGGCCCCTGCTCCGGGCATGAATGTTGACTGGGAGGGACTGTGCTCAGTGCACCCTGGCCACATTGCGCTGCCAGGCGGGGAGGCCTGCGGCAATGTTGGTTATCCACCTGAACACGTACCAAGGAGTCTAACACATGCATGAGTTGGAGGGCCGACCGAAACCCTGTGATGCAATGAATGTGAGGAGGTAGGATGCCTCCGCAAAGCCATTTGCGGGCTCACCACTGGCCCATCTCACCTGCCCCTTTGGGGAGGTGGAGCATGAGCCTGTGTGATAGGACCTGAAAGATGGTGAACTATGCCTGGGCATGGCAAAGCCAGAGGGAAATCTGTGGAAGTCCATAGCGGGCCTGACGTACAAATCGGTCGTCCGACCTGGGACGCTCATCAGACCGCAGAAAAGGTGTTGGTTGATATAGACAGCAGGACTGGAACTTCAGGCCAATACCCTCCCGCCGCCGGCACTAAGAGCTGTGAGGGCTAAGTCACGTCGAGTAGAACAGCTGCTGCTGGGTCTGGGTGGAGCCACCACAGGTGCAGAGCTTGGAGGTAGTAGAAAATATTAAAACAAGAACTTTGAAGGCCGAAGTGGAGAAGGGTTCCATGTGAACAGCAGTTGAACATGGGTCAGTAAGTCCTAAGAGATGGGTAAGCGCTGTTAGGAAGGTATGAGTGATGGCCTCCGTTGCCCTTGGCCGATCGAAAGGGAGTCGGGTTCAGATCCCTAAACCCAGAGTGGTGAAGATCGGTGCCCTCGCAGCATCCAGTGCGGTAACACAAACGATCCCAGAGAAGCCGGCGGGAGCCATGGGGAAGGTTCTCTTTTCTTTGTGAAGGGCAAGGTGCCCTGGAATGGGTTTGCCCCAGATTTGTAATGACACCGCAGTGCCGTGGAGCCTCGGTTGGCCTGGGATAGCCGGTCTCTTGGGCCAGTGCATAGAGTCGCTCGCTTGGGGACTGGAGCGTGGACAGAAGGGGGCCGCCTCCATCGCCCTTAGTGTACCGCATGTTCGTGGGGCACCCAGAGCTAAATTATTTGTAGACAACCTGATTCTGGATCAGGGTTTTGTAAGCAGCAGAGCAGCTACCTCACGGTGATGTATTGAAATTTACCCTCAGAGCCAAGCTTTTGTCTCCGTCTGTGGGTGCCTGCGCACCCACTACACCCGGGGGTCGCTCTGCCGCCAGGCCGGCGGGAGGGGTTGTGGGCCAGTGGGAGGCCACTTCCACCACGTGCCACCCAGACTATCTTGTCTCTGGGTCGTCCCTGGCCCTCTGGTCATCTGGCTGGGCGACCAGATGGCCCGGGGGCTGGGCAGCCAGATGGCCTGCCAACGGGGCTAACTCCAACTTTTGACCTCTAACTGGGGTTCTGTAAGTCCCCAATCTGTAGGGGCTTAATAGTTGAGGAAAATGAGCTTCCCAGGCAAGCCCATGGGGAGAGGATGTGTGGGCTTAACCCTCCTTGGCTCCCCGGGCTCCAGGAAGGTGGAAAGCATCCACCCAAAGCAGCACCTTGACCTATGGACCGGGGAGGACTCTCTTGCTCATTCCACTTGGTTTTCAGGTAAAGAGCGGCTGTAGGAAGCTGGCTCTGTATATACTATACCAAAGTAAAGTAGAGTGTGCACAGAGTCCAGTGGATCCCCATAGGCTTTACAGAGGCTAAAATAGACCATACTAATGCTCTCTTTCGTGGTAGTGTGGGCGAGCAGTTAAGCTTATCAGAAGGCTATGTTAAGCATTTGTTGTACACATTCAGGCAAGAAATGATCACACACACTCAATGACTAAATCTGAGACCAATGGTTTATAACAATATCACTTTGTTACTTTTATTACTAGAACCAAAGAAAATTAGTTGCAGGTAAGTACAGTTTTCAAACTGGCAATACTTTTCAATGCAGTAAATGATTACTTAGTGCAGGACTTATGTTCAGCAAGATAGATACAGTTTTTAGAAATAGCAATACTTTTCAGAGCAAGAAAAATATACTCTTCTTGCAATATTTCAAATGAGCAATGTTATCTTACTGGGAGGAAAACAAGAATGCAATTTCACAGGTAAGTACTTTATTCACAAACCCAGTCTTCGGGGTTCTAGGTCAACACAGGGCAAGGTTCAAGTGAACACCAAGACTGTACCACCAGCGGCACTGGTGAGACCGGGTGGAGAGGTCAAATTCGGAGTCAGGTGCCCAATGTTAACCAATGGAGATAGGGGCACTCGAAGTTGTGCCAATTACAGGAAAGTAAATCCAATTTGGGGGTTAAGACAAGCACTAGGGGGCCATGAGGCAGCACCAAACATACACCCTCAGTGGCATGGAGGCGGCCGGGTGCAGAGTGCCAACACAGCGTCGGGCGCCCAATACAAATCAATGAAGGACAACGGTCTCGAACAAAGGCTGCAGGCTCGGACCAAGAAGCTAGACAAAGGGAACTGGTGGCTGGGCAGATAAGTTTGAATGTTGAGGGTCACCTGGGCATTGTTGGTTTGGCTCCCCAAGGCCTGGGGGCTGTGGGTGCAGTGGTGTGCTTGGACAAGGGAAAAGCCTTACAGGGGCCGGTCGCGGCCTAGGGGGTCCTTTGTGTTGAGGCTACAGGCATCTTCATGGAATCCAGGAGGGGTCAGTCCATGGTGGACTCGGGATCTGGATTGCTGGGAAATCTCGCTGGGACTAGTGGGCCACTTGGATTCGGGCCGGGTGCGTCGGGTGCAGTGGTGGATCCGGAAGCGGGGTTTTGCAGTTCCGCAGGTCACAGATGCCTTTCTTGGAATTTCTTGTTGAACAGGGCTGCTGTTCTCGGGGGGGTCTGGTCTTTGTTTAAGGCAGCAGTCCTTCCAGAGGTTTTTGTAAGCTGCTGGGCTGCGGTACGAGTCGTTGGTTTTTGCAGGATCTTCGAGGGCTGCATGCCGGTATGGCTGGGGGCCAAGTCAGTGGGAGCCTTCAGTCTTCCTCTGCTGCACGGCTTTTCTTTGTAGGTCATCAGGAACTAAGGATTAAGACTGAGGGGCATTCCTAAATACTCAATTTAAGGGCGTTACAGGGGCTGCAAGGTAGTAGCAAACAGGCTACTTACCTTTAAGGTGACTGCACCCTTTGTATGTCCACTCCATTTGTGGTAGGGGCATACCCCTAGTCCTATTGGCTAGAATCCTCCAAAACAATATGGAGGATTCTCAAAGGAGGGGGTCACTTCAGCTCAGGACACCTTAGGGGTGGTCCTGGCTGAGATGGGACACACCTCACCTGCTTAGTAATTTTCCTACGACCTTGCCACCAAACAATGGGGCCTGGTCAGGTGCGCGGGCATCTCCACTAGCTGGGGAGGCCCTGGCCAGCATAACAAAGGGCAGGAAGCCTTTGAGGCGCACTACCCTTCAATGTTGTACCTGCCTGGGGGTAGGTGTGAAGCACCTCCACCCAAAGCAGGCTTTGTTTCTGACTCACGAGAGCAAAGGCTCTCACCTCAGGGGGTCAGAAACATGTCTAGAAGTGGCAGGCTGGTGCAGACCAGTCTGGCACACACTAGTGGTTTGGTAGGTTTTCAGGGGGCTCCTTGAGGTGCCCTCTGCGTGCATTTATTAATGAATCCAACACTGGCATCACTGTGGTCTCATTAATCTGAGATGTTTGGTACCAAACATCTGGGAATTCGGTAAAGCCAATATGGAGCTGTGGAACTCGTAGTGACAAGTACTCAGCCCTTGTACTCAGTATGGCTTCACCTTGCACTTATAATGTCTAAGAATGGACTTAGACACTATAGAGGCATATCTCTAGTGTACCCTGCTTTAGGGCTGCAAGGCTTGCTGTAGGGGTGACTTACCTAAGCCCCTTGCAGTGCTGGCAGACCTGGCACACATGCATGTGTGCCAGGTCGACTCTTCACTTTTATCTGCACCAAAACACGCAGGCTGCAGTGGCTGTGTGCATGGGTTTAGTGATGGGCCTGTCTCTTAGGTTGGCATAATACATGCTGCAGCCCTTAGAGACCCTCTTTGGTCACAATGCCCTTGATACCACTGGTACCTTTTACAAGGGACTTATATTTAGGCCAATGGTGTGCCAATTGTCGAAACAAAGGTACAGTTTTGGGAAAGAACACAAACACTGGAAACCTGGTTAGCAGGAACCCAATGCAAAGATGCATCAGAATCAGCAAAAAGTGGGGAGTAACCAAGCCAAAAGGGGTACTTTCCCACAGCGGAGACCAGCCCTTCATGAAGACCCAGCCCCCCAGGGCCCAGGAGCCGAGCTGGAACACAAGCTCTGGAGAACTCTGAGAAGCCCTCAGCAGATGCCTGGGCCCGGTCTCGAATGGCAGAGACTGTCAATGATGTCCTGCGCCACCCAGGAGGTACCGTTGGCAGGCCCAGTGCAAGGCTTACCATTCTCCTAAGAACAAGCGGGGCCTGGCAAGGGGGAAGCAGCAGGCCCTGGAAGCCCTCTCCCCTTTCTCCGGCATGGAGGGAGGCTGTGGTAGCACCCTCGATTGGAGCTCTGGAGGGGCCTGGGCTCCATGCACCGGCACTCCATGCTGCCAAGAGTGCGGCAGAAAATGGCCTCCGCAATCACCGACAGGGCGGCCTGTGCCTGGGGCCGGTACAGACCAGACTCTGGTCGATCGGGCATAGTTGGGCCTATTTGCCTACTTTGGGATGCTTGGTTGGAAATACCAGATCATGGCCCTAGTCAGGGCTTCCAAGCCACAGAGCAGACATGCCCATGGCTTAGCAGGGTCAGGGAGCCACCCAGGAGGTACCGTCAGTAGGCCCAGTGCAAGGCTTACCGTTCTCCTAAGAAGGAGAGGGGTCTGGCAAATGGGAAGCAGAAGGCCAGGGAAGCCCACTCCCCTTTCTCCGGCATGGAGGGAGGCTGTGGTAGTGCCCTTGGTCCGAGCTCTGGCAGGCCTGGGCTCCATGCGCCGGCCCTCAGTGCTGCCAAGAGTGCATGAGAAATGGGCTCTGCAGTCACAGACAGGGTGGCCTGTGCCCAGGGTCCGTCCAGACCAGACTCTGGTCGATCAGGCATAGTTGGGCCTATTTGCCTACTTTGGGCTGCTTGGTTGGAAACACCAGACCGTGGCCCTGGTCAGGGCTTCCAAGCCACAGAACAGACATGACAGGGCTCAGCAGGTCAGGGTGGCAGCAGGCTCAGGTCTACCCGGCATGCGGTGTCATAAAGGGAATGCTGCCCCTGGGTGGCTGGGTTCAGAGGATCTCAACATGGCTCCGCTGGGCAATGGGGTGGGTGCCCAGGTCCGAGGCTCCATCCTCTAGCCTGCTACATTGCAAGGGGACTGGAACTGGGGTCCTGCATGCCCAGGGAGGCTTCCCCTGCTTGGCTGAGTTCAGAAGCACGGGCCTGGGCCCAGGCCAGTCCTCTAGTGGGCGCTGGGTTGGGATCCCTCGTCCTGCGGCCCGTCGCATGTTCAAGTGCCCGAGATGGGGTCCCGCGGGCATGGGGAGGCCTCCCCTGAATGGCTGGGTTCAGAAGCTCCGGCTGGGCCCTGTGGCATGCACTCCTGCCCTGGGCTCCTTCCTCCAAAGCCTCGAAAAATCATTAAAATGTTACTAGACCTGCAGGTTGAGTAACTTGAATAAACTCCATATCTTGTGCCCATTTCAGAAATACATAGGTTTCCTTGATACCTATTTTTCACTTTTTATATTTTACCAAATGAATTGCTGTATACCCAGTACACAATGAAAAACCACTGCAAGGTGCAGCTCAGTTATTGGCTCTGGGGTCCTTGGGTTCTTGGATAACCTACAAGCCCTATATATCACCACAACCAGAAGGATCCAGAAGACGTAACAGTATATTGCTTTGAAAATATGCCATAGTTAGTAGAAGTCACAGATGAAAATGTAGACTCAAATGGCTGGTTTTTTTTCAACTCAATCTCAATTTTTGATTTATTTCAACGGTTCTTTTTTATGAGAAAACCTTGCAGGATTTACCCATATGACCCCTTGCTGAATTCAGAATGTTATCTACTTTGGAGAAATGTATAGCTTTCTGGGGTCCACCATAGGTTTCACACCCAATTCTACCACTAACTGGAAGGAGGTTGAAAGCACAAAAATTAGGAAAAATGGGCTATGTCCCAGTAAATGCCAAAACTGTGTTGAAAAATGTGGTTTTCTGATTCAAGTCTGCCTGTTCCTGAAAGCTGGAAAGATGGTGATTTCAGCACCACAAACCCTTTGATGAAGCCATTTGCAGGAGCAAAAAAACCAGACACTTTCTTATACAGCATTTGTTTCCCAAAGAAACCCAAATTGAGCTATATTTTGACTAATTTTTCATTCCCCTCCAGGGGAATCCACAAACTCTAGGTACCTTTAGAATCCCCAGGATGTTGCAAGAAAAGGACGCAAATTTGGCATGGATTCCTTATGTGGACAAAAAGTTATGGGGGCCTAAGCGCGAAATAACCCAAATAGGCAAAAAAATGCTTAGCAAAGGATGGGGAAAAGGCCTAGCAGCAAAAGGGCTAATAACTATTCAAAACATAATAAAATAAATCAAACTTTCATATTAAGAAATAATAATAGTTTTGTCGGTAATTATATATAAAAAATTAACAATCCTAAATATGGCCTACTCATACCATTTTTAAAAAGACACAACTTGTAAACTAATTCTAAAAATCATTAAAACAAAATTGTTTTCATTAATATACATTCTTTATTATGTTAGGTACTTATGCTAAACATTTCAAGCATGCACCCCTTATCAACATTGATATGCACCAATGTCAAGCTGTTACAAAATCCATGCTCTTGCTGCACTTCTCGCCTCACTGTGTCTTGTATTGAGGATTCCTTGCCTGGCCTGCCAAGCATATAATGGTCTTTTACCTGGCAAGGTATTGCAGTATATTACCCCAATGCCAACATTCATTATGAGATAAAGGTGTTTGGGTACTTACTTTGGCAATCTACCCACTGGGATCTCAAGTTTATGTCCTCTTTCATTTAAAGATGAATTATTGTTTGCTCTTTTGAATGAATGCACCATTTTGAGTATTCCACCTTTTATATGTTTACTGTATGTATGTCAGGGAAGAGGTGTGGCACAGCGACCAGGGCGGCTGACTCCGGAACACGGGGGCTCATGGTTCAATCGCCGGCGGCAGGTTAGCCCAGCATCATGTGACTCTGGGCAATAGCTTGCTTAATCTTCCCGACGGCCCCTAGCGCCTTGACACCCTCGGGTAATTGTTCACGCTTTACAAATACTGGTATTTTATTATTAAGCATTTTTATTTGGTTTCTTTTTTCTCCTTCTACCATGCGTTCACCTTTCGGAATTGATCCCTACCGCAGGCTCCTTTTTTGTTATATCCAGTTCTGTATGTGGGCAGACACTATCAAGTACTGAGTATGTTTCATTCTTAAATTTGAAAAAGAGAGTTCAGCACTTCTCAGCAGGTGTGCAATGCTCTCAGTGGTAAAAGACTGCCACTTCCCAGAAGCAAACAAGCACCCTAGAATTGTACTTGTACAATGTTAATTGCACATCTCAATTATTACAAAGTGCTTAGCTGTAAAGCACTATGGAAATTCAATAAATGAATAATTAGGTACCGTAGTGAGAAAGAGGAAGGAAGGGGTAATGAGAGACACAGCGTTCCTAGTGATTATGATTAAGGCTCCCAGTTTTCCATTTTCACTGATTTTTGCAGATAAATACAGACAGAAAATCATCTTTTTTCCTGACTGCATTCATTTTTAAATATGTAAAAATAAGGAAAATAGTTGTTTTTTTGGATGACTCTCACTACTGTCAGTCATGAGTACTAGGTCGCAAGCTGTGCATATTGGCAGATAACTTACTTACTTACTTATGCATACTATCTCTCCTGGGGTATAGGCCATCAACATGGACTCTCCAGCCACCCGTGTCCTGGGCTTTTCTTTCAATCTGAATTCAGGTGTAAGCCGTCTCATTGAAGGCAGCCTTGAGGTCTCGGCGCCAGGCGTTTCTTGGCCTTCCTCCTTTCCTTTTCCCTTGAGGGTGTCACGTCTGGGATTGCCTGTTAGTGTTTAATGTGGGCTTGCAGAGAGTGTGACCTACCCACTCCTAGCGTCTTTTCATGATTTCTTCATGAGCAGGGAGTTAGAAAGTCTGCTGCCATATGTTGCTGTTGCTGATGGTGTTTGGCAAGCTGATTTGGAGATTTACCTCCGGCAAGTGTTGATGAAGGTCTGAGCTTTGTTGGTAATGGTCACTATTGTCTTCCAAGTTTCTGCTCCATACAGAAGGACCGATATTACATTGGTGTTAAAAAGCCTGATCGTGGTTTGTAGCATTAGGTCCTTGGAGCCCCAGATCTTCTTTAGCTGAATGAAGGTAGCCCTTGCTTTGCCGATTCTTGCCTTGACGTTGGCAGCTGTGCTACCCTGCTTGTCTGTGACACTGCCCAGGTAGGTGAAGGCCTCAACCTCTTTCAGTGCATCGCCTGCAAGTGTGACTGCAGTTGTGCTGGCTGTGTTAGCCTTCAGGATCTTGGTTTTTCCCCTGTGAATGTTGAGACTAAGTTGTACTGATGTAGCTGCCATCTTGTCGGTATTCTCTTGCATCTGCCGATGGGTATGGGAGAGTAGTGCCAGGTCACCTGCAAAGTTCAAGTCATCAAGGTGTCCACTGGATCTTATCTCTTCTCCTTGCTGTGGGTGTCTTCATGATCCAGTGTATGGCCAGCAGGAAGAGAAAAGGCGAGAGCAAACAACCCTGGTGGACTCCAGTCCTCACTTGGAAGGCTTCCGTGAGTCGTCCTCCATGGACGATTGTTAGACCTGGCACCATTGGCGTGGGTCTCCCCTGCATTTTTTGCCTTTGCCTCCTGTGTTTTTGCTGTATGTTAGACTTCGTTTTGCTGGTCTAGATGTTTTGGGCACTTTGCCACTGCTGTTCAGTGCCAAAGTGCAAGTGCTCCCTTTGTAAATTGTTGGTATGTATTGGTGTTTCCATAATTGGCTATTTGATTTACTAGTCGGTCCCTAGTACAGTGCACCGTGTGTGCCCGGGGCCTGTAAATCAAATGCTGCTAGTGGGCTTACAGCACTGATTGTGCCACCCACATAAGCAGCTGGTAAATGTAACAACTCAGATCTGCCACTGCAGTATCTGTGTGCAGTCTAGTACTGCCATGTCGACTTGGCAAGTGCACCCACTTGCCAGGCCCTACCCTTCCCTTTTCTTACATGTTAGTCACCCCTATGGTAGGCCCATGGTACCTCTGTGGGCAGGGTGCAGTGTATGTGAAAGGTAGGACATGCCTTGGTGTGTGTGGCATGTCCTGATAGTGAAATACTGCCAATTTTGTTTTTCACTATTGCAAGGCTATCTGTTCCCATAGGATAGAATGGGGAGTTTGCTTATAACATCTTAGAAGCATAACTATCCCTGGGAACAAGATAGGAAAATAAAGTTTGTTATGCCTGAACTCAGAATGTTAATATGCATCTTTTAGTGAGGGTGACTTTTACATTCTGTGTTTGAAAATACCACTTTTAGAAAGTAGGTATTTTCTTGCTTAGCCATCCAGTGTGCCTCTGCTGGGATGCAGATTGACTGTGTGGGTTTGGAGTGTCAGGGGCTGGGGAGGTGCAGTGGCTCCGGAGAGTCTGATGAGTTAGGGCTGGGCTGAAAAGACCTGGGCTGCATTTAGAGTAGGGGAGGAGATTTCCTTTCACCTGAATGGGCCTGGTCTGTCTTCCACAATGCTGTCTCCATCTCCTGCCAGGAATCTGCGCCAGAGAGGACAGAACTGGTTTTGACTGAGCACAGGGCTTCTCTGCCACCAGAGAACAAAGGATTTTGTAGTATAAATATTGGGGCCAAGACCCCTCAACTTTAGATCACTTCTGGGAATCAACAAGAACCTTTGCCAAGGAGAAGAGCCGGAGAAGCTGAGGAGGAATACTGCCCATGTGCTGTTTTGCTGTCTGGGGTTGGCCTGCAGTGGCTACTTGCTGCCAAGGAAAGGAGAAGGACTTTGATGTTTGCTGGGTCCCCTGCTTGAGGAAGATCTCCAAGGGCTTGAAATAGAGCTTGCCTCTTGTTCTGAAGTCTCAGGGACACAAAGACTTCATTTCTTCTGTCTTTTTGCATCTGGAACTGCTGTTTCAGCTCCCACAGAAGGAAATTGCAACACTGATGCTGGCAAGCTACGCCGTACCCTGCACAGAAGCCGTGGGCACCGCTTGTGAAGAGCACAACGCACTGCCCCGACTTGCACCGTAGGCCCGACGCCTGCTGATGCCGTGCCGCATCGCCTCCGAAGCCGTCACCAAGGCCGCTGCCTGCACCGGAGTCGAGGACACCGCTCGTGACGTCCACGACACACCGTCCCGACTCGCATCGCAACCCCGACTTCACCGACGCCGGTGCTTCATCATCGCGGAGCCGATACTCGACGTGGGTGACTCCCGAATCCATCGACACCGCACCTTCGTAAGGAACCGCCGCCTCGCGGCCACAGTGACGTCACCTCCCCGACACAGTAAGGAACCGACGTCTCACCTCCCCTGCATCGCAGTAAGGAACCGAGGCTTCACCTCCCCTGGGGTCGTAAGGAACCGACGCCACCCGGCGACAATGAAGCATCACCTCCCCGATGCCGTGCACCGTCTTTGCCTTCATCCTTTCCAAGGTACTGTCCTTTGGGGGTCTTCTTGACTCTGCATCTGACACCGCGCACCTCGCGGTCAGCGCCGTCATTTGGGATTTTCGTCTGTCACAACGTCGTAATAACTCCAGGTGGAGTTATTTGCTGCTACAAACTTTATTTGAGTGAATAACCTATGTTTAAGGGTATCTTGATAACTGTAGTGTGGATTTTTGTCATTTTGGTCTTGTTTGGTTTAGATAAAGATTACTTATTTTTCTAAACTGGTTTGGTGTCCATTTGTAGTGTTTTCACTGTATTACTGTATGTGTTCACAAATGCTCTACACACTGCCTATGAGATAAGCCTGTCTGCTCATGCCAAGCCACCAAGGGGGTGAGCAGGGGTTATTTTAGAAGTGTATCCCCCTTACCCTGACTGGGAAGAATGGCCCCTACTTGGACAAAGGTACCTACCTCTGCCAACTAGAGTCCCCCATTTCTAACAACGATCTTGCAGGTCATTCCATCATATGAGTTCCTGATGATTCTTACAAGTTTATCTGGCACACCATAGTGGTAGAGGAGTTTCCAAAAGGTCTCTATCCACGCTCTCGAATGCCTTCTCATAATGGATGAAGTTGACATAGAGGGGGGAGTTCCATTCCATCAATTGTCAGCATTTATGTTTCTTGGTTATCTATTTTCCACTTATTGAACTATCTGTAAAGCGCTCTGATACCCTTCTAGGGTCAGGTTCGCGCTATATAAAACTTTATAAATAAATAAAAAATCAATTGCTCAATGATGATGCTCAGTGTTGCAATCTGGTCTGTACAGGATATATTTTTGTAGAAGTCAGCTTGCTGATCTCGCAACTGAGCGTCGACTTGTTCCATCATTCTGTTGAGGGTTGAAGTACTCTGTTGAACACTTTGCCTGATGTTGATAGAAGAGTTATGCCTCTGTAGTTTGTGCAGTTACTCAGGTCACCTTTCTTGGGAATCTTGATGAGATATCCCTCGTTCCAGTCTGACAGCACCTTTGAGGCAGGAAAAGCTGCAGACAGACTGGAAGGAGAAGTAGAGGAGCTAAAAATGAAAAACGATTTCCTAATGAAGCATAAGTAACTGCAGCATTAAAGCTGTTTAAGCTTTTCTACAATGCAAATGCTTTCAGGTTACTGTATTCTACTATAGATGGCTAAACCCATTGGGCATTCAAACATGAGTAAACATGTGTTGGTTAAATAAATGTGGAAATATACCCATTGCAGCTTCATTTTTTAAACTAAGCACAATATAAATATGGATAAAAACAGATAAAAATTAGCAAAAAAATAATTATGGATAAATACAAATGCATATGTCAAAAATATAAATACAATAAAACCGGGAGCCCTAATTATGACTGGGGTTTATATTGGTTCCCACATGTTTGACGAAGATCGTGAGACACACTGCCTTACAACTAGTTTTACGCTGTGTACCGTCAATCTGAGAAGTGCCTTTCCATAAACCTCTGGCATATGTCTCGCCAGCACCCCTGCCATTCTGCTCGGAATGGACAGGCCCGTCGGCCCACTCCCTTTATCACTTTCCTGTAAAGCTGTAATGTGAGTCTCGGCTTACCCTGAGCCACGCTCGTGTTGCACAGGAGATACAAGTGAAGAATGAACGCATGATGTTAATAGGCCCTTCCAAGAGATTAATTGCGTTATAAGAGCAGTCTCCTGAGCTGTAAAGGCTTATAACCCGAGCTCAGAGCACGTAGCATTCAAGCCCCCTGCGAGAACAAAGGTCTGCTCCAACTTGCAATTTCCCACAGCGGGTAGAAAATCTTAATTTAATGTTTACAGCTCTTCTTTCACCAATATTCAGTACGGCCACTGTCAGTAATGCCACGGTGCCTTAGAATACACACCATAACTCCCACCCTTCTCCCCCACAAAAACATGGCAAGTGTGCATTGACGCGCTGCTGTAATTGACAATATGAAAGACATATTTCTAACACGTTATTTTGCCTGCAGGGTTACTCTGTGGGCTTTCATTTTTTTTAATTTTTATGTCGTGCCTAGATTTAGTTGCAATTTACTGGGCCTTAAACGAATGCGGCTTTGGAAGCGATATGATTGAGCGCACAGCTTATTTTTTGCAGCGCAATCAATTGCTACATCTTACTTCCCATATGCTTTTAAATCTTTATTGGAATTTTATATTGTGCAATTACAACGTTAAAATGTATTTATTTTATTGGACATAAGCGGTAAATAATTGATGTCTGCCGGAAATCATGTTTTTTCCCTATGTTGTTCTCGTGAGCATACACGGTCTCCTTGCATTCTCATTTCTCATCTATCCTCCACGAATTTTCTATGTTATTCACATTATTTATCCTCACTGTTCTTCAGGCTCCAACTGTCTCTGGGTCCTGTCTTGCTTTTATTCTTTTCTGCTTCTTAAAGTTGTACAAAACTAAGTATTAACATTCACATTTGTTGAAATCAGACACTAAAAGGACATTAGAAATGGTACGGAGGATTAAAGGGAAAATGCAACGGATGCTACCCCTTTTCCCTAAGAAAGCTGTGACTGATTCTGGGTGGTTTTTAGGTCTCGCCTACGCAGCGCGCATGCGCTGGATAGGCAAAAAGACCTTTTGCCATCAATTCGGCTTTTCAGCCTAAAACTTGCACGCGTTCCATTGCCTTCAATGGCAACGCGTGCACGTTTGGCGATTCACTTGCGGGAGCGAGCGGCGCCATATGGTAGCAATTATCGCTCCTGGCGCCGCTCGCTCCCGCAAGTGAATCGCGCAGGCTCCCTCCTCTCCCCCCTCCCCCTGCTGCCTTGCGAGGCGTGCGCGCTTGTTTCAGTATGTCAGCATCAGGAGTACACCGTGGCCGCAGTACACTGGTGAGCCCGAACCTTCAAAACTCTCCAGATTTTTCTAACATGGATTCTTCAGGGCAGATCTGTACAGCAAATAATTGCAATTCTTTTCTCCCTTTATTGGCTATTTTTGAAGTAATCATTGCAAACTCAGTTTATACAGAAGTCGGAAGAAATGATAGAAGCACGTTTTTGGCTTTCCTATCCAGCTGGAGCCACCTCTTTCCTCCCTCCCTCCCTTCCTGCCCTCCTACTCCTGCTGCGCCTCCTCCTTGTCTCCTGACACCATTCCTTGCTACACACCCGCCTGTGGGAGGCTAGTTCTGTGTTTGTTCCTTTTGCATCTGCAGCTCCTGTACCTGCCCTCAGCCTCTGCACCCTTATATTCCCCCAGCCTCCTGTACCTCTTTACTCCTCCTGTGGCCCCCACCTTCTGCACATTGTTTCCACTCAACCTCCCACACTAGGGACCCCAGCCTGCAGCCCAGCCCCTTGTCCCCTGTTTCTCCTCTAGGCACCTGTACCCTCCTTCCCCAGCCTCCACGCCCGGAAGTGATGAGTGTTTCCATGGTGATTAAGCCTGCGCGGGACGCTTGAGGCTGGAAGTCTGTTTCTTAACCACGACTGGTGTATAGAAGAGGGTGGGAAAACGGAGGCCAATTCTGGTGACTGCTTGGAGGTACGAATGCAACAACTGCTAATGAATATTTGGGGGGAGCTTGCTGATCTACCGCTGCATGCTCCCCCTGACTGAATCACACCCCTACTATAACAAATCAGCTGAGCACATCACCTAGTTAAACTGCTTTCACAAAAGATAAACAAATCGCCACATTGTTGCTCGTAGTTGTGCCACTGCAAGCAAGACATCTTTTTCCCAAGCCTTCCACTCGGCCTGTGTGTTGTGAAGCGATACCTATCGGCTATAAAAGCACAAGGGGCTATGAACAAAGCACAGAGCTTTCAGGGCTCCTGTATGGCGCTACTGCAGTCCTTGGATTGGTTGGTTAACATTATGGCTTTGAAAAGTAATGCACAGGTTTAGCTCTAGAATCACTTTCCTGTGCAGCAGGCTGAGCAGCTTGCTGATTTTTGTTTTTGTCTGAGCTTATATTAGCGGAGTCTTGTTATTTCAGTTTAAACATTAGTCATTAGAACTATTATTCTTTTTAGTCTGTAAAACGTTTGAATGCTATTAAGTTGTTCATTTTAATTATATTTGAATATACCTGCCAGTCTTTACCACGTTTTCACTGAAATTATTCTGTCACAACAACTAGAGGTGTGTGAAATTGTTTTTTCCATTCTGCCGTAAGCTAACGAGAAACTGCTGGCAATGTAGCCGTTCCGTATCTGCCTCGTATACTTTGGAACAAGCATTTGCAATGCAATAGGTCTCGCATTTACGCGAGTTTAAGCTATTGGCATTGTATATGACAATGCCTTTTATTTATGTTTTAAAAACTAAAACAAAAATAAAAGGCATTGTCATTTGCAATGTCAATAGCTCAAACTCGCGTAAATGCGAGACCTATTGCATTGCAAATGCTTGTTTTACATGTAGTTGGTTGGCCACTGGTGCCTAACAGCATCTTCAAGTATTTGATGTTAGCATTTTTAAAGTGTGAGCCTAGCTAAAGAGCACAGTTTGAGTTTCTCCCAGATCTCCTTCTTGTCTCACTCCTCTGCATTTCTTATGTTTGATGGTCATCCTGACGTAGAACCTTATGATGTTACGGAATGTTTTACTGCATACATTTGCATGTCATGTGCTTGCCACCGGCTTATTGCCACTTGGGCTAAATTTAAGGCTTCTCCATCTTCCGCCTAGGTGCAAGCCTCCATGAGCGTCTGTGGGGGCAGCCACTGGATGACAAGGACAGAAGTTACGTATCCCAAGAGACGTGGTAAGGAAGATGTGAAAAGGTGAAATAGGGTATCTGTGACGACATACCGTAGGTGATTTTAGATCATCTGTAGCTGGGCAGCATTAATGTGCCCGGTTCAACGAACATAAGAATAGTTCTGACAAGTGGACTAACTTCATCCTTGTCAACAAATTAGCAGAGATTCTTTTATGGCTGCACCTTAAGTGCTGGCACATTGAGGTATGTGAGTTGCTGCCATTTGGTTCCAAGCCTGGTCAGAGGCCTACCTGATCATGCAGCACATTTTGATTTATGTTTGTCTATAAACAAGATCTTCTTTGCTTGAGCTTCCTCACAAGCATTGTTGGATTGATGGGAAGCCCTACTCGAAGTGCCACATGGTTGATGATTCTCTTGCCTTGAGTGAGGTAACATGCGCAAGAGATGGATCGTCCAGACCACACACTGGCATTTGCATTATGTGCTTACAGGAGCATATCTTTGCCAAAAATCACCTGTGGTAAATGAGCACATTCGTATCATCCATAGTGTCCTCCAACACAGAGAGCCATTGTACCTTTTATGCCGTTAGCTTCTACACCTGGGTTACATATTATTGTCATATGAGACTCCATAAGTGTTCCTCGTCTGTCTGGACTCGTATGCCATTTCTAATTTCAAATGTTGCCGGTTTCATCTTGGGCAGGGCTTCTCTGGCTTGGAGTGCAGGAGCCAGCAGATGCATTTAGCAGTGCATTTGTTCATCCTAGTATATTTTTATTAGTACATGGCTGTTCCATTGTTTAATGTTACATTTCTTCGTTTATGACTGGATTGCCTGTTGATTGAGTTCCTCCAGACATGCTGCTGCAATGTCAGTCCTCGGTACTATATTTGCTAACAAAAAAAACTTAAATAAACATTTTTAACATTTAGAAATCTTTTAAGCATGCCTAATTGACATTTTGTGTATGAATTTTCAAGGAACTCTAAAGGCTTTTGCTATATTTCTATTACACCTCATTTGACTTCTGGTTTTGCTCGTGCATCAAATCAGATGCCATCACCAAAGTTTATGTGGCCGCAGAGGCATATAACAATACGTAGAAGAGTACGCCTGAAGTTCTCTTTTACATATTCTTACATGCCTTTGTGAACTACCCCAAAACATCAAATATGGAGTTAAAATGGGAATAAAATAGGAGTTTTCATAGACAGTTAGTAAAAACTGAAAGGACTGTGCCCTTATTGTGTTTTTACCAATAGGGAGTTGAATGTCTCAGAGCTGATTCACGAAGGCATGTAAGAGTGTGTGAAATACTGTTTCTGTAGTTCTATTTCCCTTACTCATAAATGCTTTTGTGTTTTTTTGCATGTTGTCTTTTGTATCAATCTCTTGTTTTTTTGGAGTTTTCTGTGTGCTGGGTATTTACAAGTAAAAACTGTAGTTTATTTTGAGCTTTGATTAGTGCTGTGAAAGTACTTTGTGTTCTTTGGTATGGAAAAGATTCTCTGGAGAAGTGCATCTCATTTTGTTGTTATCCCATCTAGATGTGTATGTTTTAAATATTTGCTTGAAGTGATTGCTATTGTTGTAGGCTTTATACATTTCTGCTATCTTTTGCTGTTGGCAAGGTGACCATGAATGTACCTCGGGATGTATTATGTTAAGGGCCCCACGGCAAAGGAGCTGTGAGGGGTGCATTAAGTGTGCACCACATAGAGGTGGTGCACAGTCTGTGAGCTTTCCAAGGGTGCTACTTCGGATGGGGCAAAGACGGGGGCTCTATGGACCCCTAAGACATCCCCCTGCAGGCAGGTGTATTCACTTGCTGCATCCACCTGCAGAAGGATCTCTGTCCCTGTTGCAAATGCAGGCCACTTTGCCAACTGCAGGATGAAACGCAGGCTGACTGCTTCAAACAGTCTTTAACTAATAAGTTCCCCCAAGGCAAGTGTAAGTTTGCCGCTGTGCTGGGACAGCACTTTCAATGTGAGAGGGTGCACTGAGCCTGTCCACACCAGGCTGCAAACAGGGACAATGTGCCTTATACGTAATGCAGGCCCTGGTGTTTTGTGGCAAACTTGTTTGCCATAGCTATTTCATTCGCCTGTTGTAGATTTAGTTGATCCTATTGGTTTTGCCAGGGGTCAGAGGTTGGGAATTCTGTCATAGTGTGTTTCATTGTGCTGTGATTTGAGCCATAATGCTGAATGTATTTAACCCACTTTGCCGTCAACTGGTGAACAGATAGACATCCTGCATACACAGTTTGTTGTGTTGGTTGAGTATATTGCAATGTGCAATCTACATTTTATGATCTGTGCATAGTAATACCATTGTGTGTGTGTGAATAAATGGTTATACATCTTGTGTGGTTGTGTTTATGATTTTTGCGGATGGGCAATGCTACTTGCTTTCAACTCGTTCAGCTGTAGACATAGTCACACCATTGTGTTTACCAATGCTGAAACTTTGGTTTTCCTGTGAACTGTGTTTTCTGTATTTAGATCGAGTTCATGCTTCAATGATGTTACCCATCATGCTCTCTACTGGCTCTATCTGGTATAAGTGCATCTAAGCCAAAATACTAACACTTTTTGTGGATATGTGCTGTTATAGTGTTGCTGCATTGGCACGTTTATGGTGTTTTCTTTGTCACTGATGTGTTAACCACATGTGTGGGTGTCTGGACCTCTAGGTAGCATGTTCATATATCTATCTACTTTATGCAGTATTGTTTTGTAAAGGCTAAGACTTTTAGTGTATGTCTAATGAAATGAAATGAAAATAAGATTTCTAAAGCACATCTTTTACCCGGGGTATCGAGGCACTGAGCCAGACTGAGAGACAAAGTTTGTTTATGGAAAAATGGGGAGAGGCTATTTAGTAAATAGCTAGGGTTTTAGGTTTTTCCTGAATTCTAATAAGTGTGCTTTCTTCTTGAGTTGTGTGGGAAGCGAATTCCCCAGCCTCGCTGTGCAGGTTACGAACCCCCTGCCCCCTAGTAAACTTGTTTGAATTTAGGGACTACGAGGTTTCCACTGGAAGCTGAGCAAAGAGTTCGTGCTGGGATGTAATGTTGGACGCACTGTCTCAAATACGCTGGGCAAAGCCCTTGTAACTCTTTAAAGGCTATACAAAGTGCATTAAATTGGATGCGTTTTGCGATGGGTAGCCAATGTAACTGGGCCAGGGCTTGGGATGCAGATTTATGTTTGGGGATACACAGCAGTAATCGCGCTGCCAAGTTCTGCTGTGCCTGCAACTTGTGCAGAAAACGTCTTTGAATGTTGATGAAGAGCGCATTGAAGTAGGCCAATTTAGAGGAAATGAGAGCCGTAACTACAGTTTTTTGCAAGGTCATTGGGATGTAGGGCAGGACTTTTCTGAGGATTTTCAAGATATAAAAGCAGGAAGATGTAATATGATTTATCCGTCCTTCAAAGGATAGCTTAGTTTCGATGATTACTCCTAATTTTTCTTTTTACTTTACTACTTGGGGTAGGCAGGGTTCCAAGTTCTTGGGGCCACCAGTTAGGAAATCATTTTTCTTGTTGCCCTGCTCTGGATGCCTTGCCATTAACTGTCTTCCAGACACAAAGGGGTCGATTCCGATTCGGGCCGGAAATTTCTCCGACCGAGCCGGACCCGGAGAGATTTCCGACCGAATCGGACCCGTGCAGTCCGACCGAACGAGTACGATGCGTCCGTATGTTATCGGACTCGAGTCGGTCGGACTCCCATTGAAGTCAATGGGAGCCGGTCGTACAACGCGTACGCGGGCTCCCATTGACTCAATGGGTGCGAGGCGGACAAGGGCGCCCCTACAGCGGGTACGCGGCGAAGCGATTCGCGCCGTACACGCACAGGTAGGGGGACCCATGGGTCCCCCTGTGTGCGACTCGCGCGGCTACGCGTACAGGGGGTCCGACACGGACCCCCAAAGTACGGCTCCGACAGCTCTTTCGAGCCGGAGTGCGCGGCTCGGTCGGACTGCTCGCGGCGCGCATCGTACTTACCCGGCCGGGAAACGTCTCCATTGCGCGGTGCGAGTCGAGTCCGAGCGTGTCGGTCGGAGCGGTTCGAGCCGGGAGCGAGTCGGTCGGAGCGGTCGGGACGCCCGGACGAGTCGGTCGGCGATTTCGCATCGTACTCGCTCGGCCGGACCCGCGTACGGTTCGGTCGGGAAACAGGGCTCCGAATCGGATCCGGTAAAGCCGAATCCGATTCGGAGCACTACCGGCCGAGATCGGAATCGGCCCCAAAATGTTCTGATGTCATGGAATGCTCTCCTGTTGAATATGTGACATGTTTATTCTACCTTAGTATTGTCTTGAAAGTTGAGAAGAATTTGATTCTTTGACAACCGGCTCCTACAATGGTCCTAATCTTTCATTTAAATTAAGATTTAACTACTAGCTCCGAATTTAAAAGATAGAGTTCTATTTGGCTAACTGGTAACCTGTTCTTCACAGAAGTGTAGCGGCTATTTCATCTCTCTCTGACACTCCAATGAATAAGGCAGAGCACAGGAGAACTCAACATCTTCTAAATTGGGGATGGGGGTACGATTGAAGATGGAGGAGTTACTGGTGGAGCATGGATGTCAATTCACCAAAATTGCAGGGTTAGTGGAAGTGGCATCACATGGTCTTTGGCCCTAAATGACCCCAGGAAGTGGTGTCACATGACCTTAACCCTGAAGACATCGCAATAATTAACATCGCTGAAGTTCTGTAATAATTGCATGATTAGTATAACACAACACAGACAAATGACCATTTTAGAAACCATCTATATTAGGGTGCCTACATGATCTTTTTAAGTGGTGGGTTGTAATACTTACCCTGAATTGTAGTGAGTCAGACCTATTCTAATTGAACTCGGGGGATCTCCCAACAAGAACGTTTTTAAAAAATGGGGACAGATAGTTTATTAAAAAGCAGATTTTTCCCATAAATCATAGGCTCTGAAAGGCCACTCATTCATATTTAAGTCCTTTGAAAGCATACCAAGCCAATGAAACCTGATGCTCTCAAGGAATTCACCCCATTGCTTTTAGAATGGATGTCCCCTTATGTTAAAAAATCACCTACATTGCGCCAGCATTTTGTCATGGGTGCCCCTCATATGCCATGGGTCCCCCCTTATACAAAGATGTACCTACAATATCCCAGTGCCAGAATTATGCAATTATTCCATTATATACCTTGTGTTACCTTTATGTCAAATTACCTGTAGTATGTCAGGCCCAGTATCTTGCAAATGTTGCCTGTATCCCATATGTCATGGTTTTCTTCCCTCATTGCAAGAAATATGTCCATTAAGCAAGCACCAGCATTTTTCCCATAAGAGCCCATTATGTCAAGAATTACCTCCAGCATGACAGAGGCAGCATTTTCCACAGGGTCCTGCCATGCTAACAATTGCCTCCAGTATGCCAGTGGCAGTATTTTCCCATGAGTGCCTCTATAAGCTAAGAATTACCTTCAGTATACCGGGGCCAGTGGAAAGCTAGCAAGCATAACAGCACATTGTCATTCACGCTCACTTACGTTCACTCATTCACACTCATTCTCACTCACACTTCAACATTCATTCTCACTTGCACTCATTTATTCTCACATTCACTCAAACACTCATTCACTAATACTCTCTCGCTTATGTGCACTCAGTCTTATTGTCACTCATTCTGACTCACTCATACTCCCTGACACTGAACCTCATTTATTTTCACTCATTACCTGTCACTGGCTTTCACTCACTACCTGTCATTGTCTCTCACACACTTTAACTCACACACATCATGCTTACACATACAGACACATGCTCACAAACACACACGCTCTTTTTCACACAAACACACTTTCACCCTCAAGCAGGCACACTGCATACATTTAAAAACATTTTTATTTTACTTACAACATGTGACACTGTGGGGCATATTCTCAAGCCCCTATCGCCATGGTAACGTCACTTTTACTGACGTTCCCGTGGGGATAGGGTCAGCGCCTTATTCACAAGGCAGCGTTAAGCCACTTAACGTGGCTTTAAGCCATGTTAAGTGGCTTAACGCTGCCTTGTGAATAAGGCCCCTTTCACGCTAAACTTAGCGTAAAAGGGGCATGCAGTGGGTGTTGCGGTGGGCGTTCCACCGCAACACCCATTGAATTCGACGCTGCCACCTATTCTCAAGGGCGGCGTTAATAGGTGGCAGCGCTGAACTTAAGATCAGGAAAATCCTGGTCTTAAGTTGGCGAAACGAGGAGAAATGCTTTATTTCTCCTCGTTTTTGCTTTGTCCATGTGTGCTGCCTTGACCAGCACACATGGAAAAAGCAAAATGCCATGGTTTGTTCATGTACAGGAAGGTGTCCCTTCCTGTACATGAACAAACCTTTTAAAATGCCATTTTGTAACTTTCATGTGTGCTGCACGAAGCAGCACACATGAAAGTTACAAAATGGTATTTTGGGATTGTTTATGTGCAGGAAGGGGCACCTTCCTGTACATGAACAACCCTCCCCTGCACACAGACACCCTTGCAATCTGGTGCAAGGGTGCCTGCGTTGGCGCTAAGTTGTGAAACTTAGCGCCATCGCAGGGGGAAACGACAGGCTGCACCACATTCTTGAGAATAGGGTGCAGCCTCGCGTTTCCGTAGTGGCGGTGAGAGGCGTTAAGCCAAGGAGGCTAATGCCTCTCACCGCCACTTCATTGAGAATATCTCCCTGAGTGTCTCTTTCCAGCTTCTGGTGTTCAATTTTTTTTATTACACTTATAGTGAATAATAAATAAATATTATTCACTATTTGTGAATGGGCAGAAAACGAAGGTGCAGAAGGATGCCTATAAGGGTGAGCTGCCTCTGTCCAAGCCAGGGGTCACAGCTGCGACCTTTGGTGACCCCTTAAATGACATCCATGTGGTGGAGTGGTAGCATCTGCAATTGGACCCATGAGTCCAGGAATTTGTGGGTTCCTTATCTACTTTCACGTTTTCAGATACCAAATGAGGAGATGCCCGTCTGGGGGGCATTTAAAAAGCCTTTAGAGGGCTTGTGATAGAAATGCCACAAAGGGCCTCTTTTTGGGGAGGTAGATTAACAAATGCATTTTATCGAAATGTTTTAGGGAGTAAAGCAACAGAATATCAAAGAGCCCATTGTTACGTTTCGTATAGTGGCCCTAATATAGACACGTTCATATATGCCGTATATGGTCATAATCGTATATGCCCTATTATGGTCATAATCTCCTATGCCCTAATATAGGCATGATCTTACACCTACATTAGGTCCCTACAGTACACAACGAACTCTGAGGGTTGAACTTTATCTAGTCTGTGGTTAGAACACTGCAGGGTTTTTCCCGAACACAGGCCTACAATGTACTCATAAATTATGCATGAGCATTCACCAGCTACATCTCCCGCATAATATGTAAGTACAAAGTTCACCCCTGACGTCTTCCTCACGTCTAACAAAGACCAATACAAACCATACTGAGGGACGAGACACTTTAGGGTATAAATACACCACATCTTGCCACGGTAAGATAGAGGGAACTGAGACTTCCATGCTGACACACTGACCAGAGACGCTGAGGCTCCTGCATGCAGTCGCTCCAGCTGACCGCGGTCTAACACAGCCCTTGCGGGGTGTCCAACTCAAGACCAGGACGGGGTCCCACACTCTTTCTATTCAGGTAATGGGGTTCGACTAAATCCTAGAAGGATTCTTGGCTCTTAGGCTTTTAGACCTACACACATGCTAGGTACACTTAGGTACATCTAGTTAGGCATCGTAGGAGTACGCGCACTTTTGGATGACATTCTATTACGCATTTTATATTCATGTATGCATTCATGATTATTGCAATATGGTAGAACTGTACTATCCATTTACTTTAATCGTACTGCTGATAATATATCTCTGCTATTGTCTGCTGGTTGCTGCAGCACATATATTTTACACTAGAATAACAACTGTTCAATAAATACTTATTGAAACGCCCAGACTGTTTATTCTGTGTAACTCTCTGAGACAAACCAAACAAGTAAGCACGAGTGACTGAGCGAAAAGTGGTACACTGTTTCCACGATTCTGAGGGATCAGGGTTGTCATGATCTAAGGTTGCCAGAAACTAATCTCTCCCCGATAAGAGGAGATTCTAGTGGCACCGTGAGCTAGCTAATGCAAATCCGGCTAACATACGCGGTGGGGGTGCACAGAGTCAGTCTAACACCAATCCCACAGTTTATGTTATCCAAACACGCAGGTCCTGCAGGGGTACTATAGGAACTACACGACACCATGAACTTCCCCTCACCCCCAGAAGGGCAATACGGCCTGGGATGCAGGTTGGAATAATCAAAAGACTAGAGAGAGACTGTATTTGCTGTGGCAGGTAGCAGAATGGATATGGTATTCTTTAAATAATGTTGTATTGTATGAATTACTGTAAATTAGAAATTTATAGCTAAATAAACACCTAAATAAATAAATACATTTGAAAACATTCCCCGTGGTCATTCACAACCACCACGCCAGGGCTATATGGTCTTTTGCGTGCTCCAAAGTACTGTGTGATATTGAAAACTCACAGAAGTGAATTTATGTATACACAAGAAGAAATACACACTGTTGCCATACGGTCGTCACAGGTGTATGCTATCTCAGGGGGTAACGATTGTCAGATATTGTTCTTCAAAGGCAGGAAAACTTATGTTAAAGTCAAGCAACAGAGCCAGACACAGGTGTTGTCCTTTTTGGAAGTCAGCAGAGTAGCTCCCCTTCCGTAGAGTTTTGGGAGCAATGACCAAATATCACATGGATTTGTAAAAATATAAGTGCCAGTGCCCTTGTCAAGAGGCCACTGCAGCTTTCACCACCCATTGACTCTACTAGTTCTGCCAATGACAGCACCATCACAGCTAACGATCACCCTCATATAAGTGTGACAATTCAGACTTTAAATATACATTAAAAATGACTAATGCATGCTGCAAAAGCTAGTCTTATAGCTTTGGGTGGCAGGTATTAGTGATTTCAATGTATTTTAATTATTAAACAACTGTTGTTTGCTCCTCACAAAATTATACAAACAGTGCCACCATATGGCAGGCTGTCATAAGAGCCGGTGTTGACAATAAAGTGCCGGTGCCCAGTGCTGCAAACCCTAGACTCAAATTAAGCTCTGCATATTTGCAAACAAGTACATAGAAGTTATGCAAGAACTTTATAAAATCAGATATTGCTCAATGCCCGTTGATGAGAAGACTACATTTCGGACAGGATTTGCAAACATCAGATTGATGTAATTTGGAAGCACATTCATTGGTATTACGTACTACCTCTCCTAAGATAGCAGGTTGCACATGCGTTCTTAAGTACTACTCCTCTGAAGAAAAACATGTCTATCCCTGTATGACTCATTCACGGAGGGCCCAAACCAATCTTCCACGTGCAGTCCTCTCAGTACAATGCACTCTTGGTGGCAAGTGTATATCAGCCACTTGTATATATGCAAAGTTACTTGTAGAGTGCAAACCTAGCTAGAGTGCAACAGAGCACTGAACAAGGGCGGGAGCCTGGGTTACGATTCAGGATCATTTACAGTGAAGCGGCGACTATCTCTTGAGATGTAGTGTTCGCTGAGCAGTTGGATCTTCAGTTTCTTTCTAAACTGCAGATCAGTTGGGACAACTCTGATTGTGATGGGGATGTTGTTCCAGTTCATGAGATAAAAGGAGGAGAATGCTCGTTTTCTGGTTTTCTCTTTCTTGCAGTTTTTCGTTTCCAGTCTGGTGATGTGCTGGTGTCTGCTGTGCCTCTACCCACTTGAAACACTTCATTTATTTGCCAGTTATGGAGGTGATGGTGCTGGTTGGTCTTGTTTGAGATGCAGCTCATCTTGAAGATGATGCTGACTTGGAGTGGGAGCAAGTATAGCTCCATCAGGATTGGGCCCAGGGCACGAGTCGGGGGTACACGCGGGTGGACGGTGTCCCCCACTTTTTTCACAGGGTGGACGCCGTCCACCCTGCCAAGAAGTGTGGCCCCACGTAAAATATGCTGAATTCGTCCCGGTGTAAATTACAAACACCGGGACACATCCTGCAGCGCCTGCACGTTATCTGCTTTCTATCTGCAACAACGTGCAGGCGGGGACAGGGCTCTCTTAGTTCTGACTCCTGCTGGGCCCATAACAAAGGCCGAATCGGAAGGGTCATCAGGCCTACTTTTGTTGGAGTCTCCTGGCTGGGAGCAGTCAGGAGCCTCACACCTGATGCAAATGCAGCAGAGGGGAAACAAAGGTTCACACCTTGTTAGCACTTCACACATACTGAAGAGAGGCAGCTTTTCACTTGTTCAGGCTCTGTTTAGGAGATATGCATGCACTGTAGAAACTTCAGATGTGTTGATGTTTCCCAGCATTTGCACAAAATAAATAGCATTTATATAGCGCTTATACCCCTGAGGAGGCGTTGTAATAATTTAAATATCACTATTTCTTTTAAAGCACTATGGCTAGAGAAAACTTAACGCTGATAAAAGGTAACATTGTTTTATGTGTAGCATACAAAAATGTGAATCTTCTGCCTAAATCAGGAGGGTTTGCAAGTATGCTCGAAATGTGCTCAAATGTACTCATGATACACCTGCTAAACATATATGTGAGGGCTTAAGATCTGATGTCACTTCGTGTGATGCCAGTTCCTGTGATGTCACGCACTGTGATGTCACGCGCTGCGATGTCACGCGCCACAATGTCATGCGCCGCGATGTCATGCGCCGCGATGTCACGCGCCGCAATGCCACGCGCATACTGATTAACTAGGTCAGTCCCCCCACTTCTTTTTTTAGCACTTGTGCCCTGATTGGGCCATACACTCAAACCTCTTTATCCGTTTGATAAGACGGGCTGCCACATGCAGGATGCTATCTCAGATGACAACGATGTCCAATTATCTGATTCATTGAGGACGACGGAAGTGATAATCGCATTTTAGGGAGCGTATGCTTCAAATAATACAAACAATGGAAAAGTACATTTATTTGAAGTCATGTGGTATAATCTTTGCCGTCTGGGGCTATCATTGACAAGAATGATTTTTTGCACGGATTTCACTCATTTGAGTGAGTATGTGTTAGGAACCTGTAAACACCCTGAGTCTGGATTAGCAGAATATTGCCAGAGCTGCTATTGACAGCCTTACTCCGTTCGGAGGTCGGACTCAAGGCACAAGTTGCAACTGAGTTCTCCACTGCAGAGGTGTCAGATCAGGGACTTCTTTCACAGCAAAGTGCAGCAGGCACCACAGTTGCAGAAGAAGAGTCCAGAGAGTGCGGAGAACCTACCATGAAGTGTCACAGAATTCGTAGAAAAGCTGAACCGCGAAGGACCGGTAGAAATGTCTGGAATCCTGATTTTCAGACGTTTATAGCTCTACACCAGCTTCTAAATGACCCTCATCCAGTGACTGCAGTGAGGTTTCATGGTTTCATGGCTCGCTCGCACTATTGGAATGTGGCAGATTACCAGACGCTGCTCCTGCTCCGCCGGGTTCGAATGATCCCCACTGTCTGACTGCACTTGGGGAATGGCATGCCAGTTGCTACCACGTCAAAGGTCATTGTGTGGGCCCAGTACTTAATATGAGCCAGTGGTTGCCGGTGCGGTCCACCAGCACTCATTTTTGGGGATGACACTCATTTTTTACCTGACATTTTTCGAGAGCGTGAGAGGGAAAAACAGACACAGAGGGAAAGAGAAAGACTGAAAATCGTCACAAAGAATAAAACAGGAACCTACAAGAGTGAGATAAAGGGGCAGGGTATAGGCGATTAAGGAGGCTAGCGGTGGATTCCAAACTAGGCAGCCTTGGTATTGGGCGCGCTGACATGTAATAGTGCCGGCCGCATTCTTCTGAGCAGAGCTCTGGGCACCGGCACTCATCCATTTACAAGTTAAGCATTGGTGGCCCCTCTATCTTGCTGCCATATTGTTGCTTCCTCTGCAGTGCTGAGCTACAATGCAACCCAGCCTCCGGCCTCTGGCTCAACCCAAGGGCCAGATACTATGTTTACCATCAACAGTGCTACGAAGTGATCATCTGCGACATGTAACTTTACAAAACGAATAATAAATATAGTATTAAATGTTCTAATCCTTCCAACATATCTGATACATAACATAAATAGGGATGTATTCAACGTGAAGTACAATTTGGAATCAATGTACGGATTAGAGAGATAACAGTATTACCACCATAAAAGGATTATTATCACCCAGGGCCTGAAGAGAGCACTAAATCCAACAGTACAGGATATGTATTGATTTTGAGGCCCAGCCTTTTCTTATCATATGAGGTTTGTAAAAACAAGCCCTCTTTCAGTACGATAGCAGAAGGGATTGTTTATTTAATCCTATCACCAGGCGAATAGCCTGCCAGAACAATATTAATGGAATTTTTCTTAGATTCTTATTAAATGTGGGTAACAGTTCAGAATGAAGGGCAGACTGCAGTTTAAATTTACACTTTATGTAAGGCTTTTATTCTAATGGCTGCAATACTTTCCATCTAAATGAATGCAGTGTACTTCCATTTCTCTAAATTGTGTTTTATTTCCTCTAGGAGTGGGGCCAATTTCAAATGAAAATTTCAGCTTCAGGCTTTTGAAATGTGGCGCTATTTAGAAGGGCGATTCTGTCACATACAGAGATGAGAGATCATTGTATGGCCCAGCGATTTTCTAAGAAGGTTGATTAAAATATGTTGGTGCACCATTCATCACAATATTGCAGGTGCTTTACTTATAACGATGGCAGCGGTGGTTACAAAGAAGCCAAGTTTTGTATTCAGCAGTCCACTTAAGGTGGAAACAATATGCACGCCAGTGTATGTTGTGATTGACTCTATAGTCTGTCTAACTGTCTGACAGTGCATGTTGGAGTCCACTTGGACTTCATGTTTGTGTGGCAACCCAAAATCATGGTGGGCTTTGTGCAACACTGTCCGAGTCTCTACTGACCCTTTTACATTCCTTTCCTTCCTTCTCTGAGTACAGGGTCCCTATGAGCAGGTATGTCAGCCACCAGCCATGTGTAGTTGCTTCAGTGCCTCTGCAAGGAGCTCCATGCTCCTCCCCTCTTCATGCCTCGATTTACATACCTAAAAGATCTGACCACCGTCCCACGTATCCACAAGACCAGAACCGGAGGAAGATCCGTCTCCTACCTTGCTGCCAAGACCTGGAACACCATGCCTCCTCACCTCAGGCAATCCCCGTCACTGACCAAATTCAGGAAGAATCTCAAGACCTGGCTCTTGGATTGAACCCCAGCACAGACGGATGAGCAGCCACCCCTCTCAGTGCCTTGAGACCCTCACGGGTGAGTAGCCATGCTTTATAAACTCCTGATTGATTGACTTCCTTTTCTGGATTGGATACAAATTGTACTCCTGTTGTGTATGATCCTTGCATGTGCTGATCATTTAGTGTCAATGCTCCCTGTAATTGGAGGAACTACCTACCCCTGTCAAATTCAAATTAAACAGGAGAGCCGATTGGACTGTATTTACTAAAGATATGCCCTGTTTGCTCAGTACTGTGTACCACACTTTTCTTCCAAAGTGAAGATCCATGCAAGTCTATCAGCGAAGACTTACAGTCTGATTTAGAATTTGGCGGATGGGTACTCCATCACAAATGTGATGAATATCTGGCCCACTTTATTACATGTGCCATAGAATATAATGCACTTGTAATGAGCAGGATGGAATATCCATCAAATTTGTGACAGAGTAACCAGTCCAACAAACTCTAGATCAGGCCCTTAATTTCAAGAGTTGCTGGCTACATTCCTTCCAATCTAGGGGATAAGCTTGAACTTGGACCCGAGATCAAGAAAAAGTGCTGCTGCAGCATCCCGTGTGTTGATTGATTGTTGTCTGAAGATTAGATGCTGGACTGTACCCTGTAGATAGACTGTACTCTTGCGTGGATGTCCAGAGCAAGCTCTTGTAGGAACCATCCTGGAAGGTGTCAGCTTCAGGACATGCGGTACCTTGGAGGCAGCTGATTGAGTTCTGCACTTGAAACACACAAAAGGTGATGGGAGGCTGCTTGCAATAAGTCTAACCACTGGAAATCACTCAGGGTAGCACTCCAACCCCTCTTTATTTTGCTCACCATGCCACCTCAGTTTAGACCCAGCCATATGTAAATCAGACTTGACCCTGCTCTAAACGGAACAGTCGAGCAGTGGCTGAGATTAATTAAAGGATCTATTCATCATTGTTTTGTATACTTATTGCGCCACCCTAAGTGGGACGGGTATGCCCAGATGTGGGTCCATGCACACTGTGTCACTGGAACCAATCTGTATCCGGCTGATGAGCCCATAACTAGGGCGAAACTGGTCCTGGGTTCCTTGTGTTCTGGTTCAGGGAGGACCTGGTATAACGTGCCAGAAAGAAGGAAGCTTTGCAAGAGAGATGAGTTAAGTGACGTTTTTTTGATACTAAGAGGAAGCTGTCGCAGCACTCTGCACCTCCCATCCTGCTTCCAACGGACTCCTTAGAATCCCCATGACTGCACAACTCATTACATTCCATGACGCAGGATGCCACACATCTCCCTTCCTACAAACCATACAATGACTAAACAGAGAATTCAACAACGTAAATAAACCTTTAAGAATAAAGGAAAACATCCCTCCATAGAACAAGCGTACCAAACATCCATGTGAAATCTTGAAGAGATAATGTGGAGAAAACATATACTATCTCAACCTAGATGAACAAGTCAAACAGTATAAAAGCATGCAATAATTGCCATAATCATGCTTCAGTACATTTCCTAGTCCTTAACGCGTTCAAGTGCTCCCCGGAACCTTCCTTGACTAGCTTCCCCAAGAGACATATTGGACTACAATCATTCCCTGGTTTCTCAGGCACATTAGTAATGTAATCAGCCAGCTTAACACATTTTTTTACATTCCATACATTCCAGTCGCTCAGGCGAACTGTGTACGCATTTACTTTTTTCACTTGTAACAGACTTGAGAACTTGGTCATTCCCTTCTTCCCCTTATGTCCGCAAAGCACACTCACCCACTCACCACCCTTATACCTTGGTCATTCGTGCTTCCCATGACATCGTCTCTGACGATGCTCTTTCCCTCATTCTGCCTCTGTACTCCAACAGAAAACAACATCCTCGCCTTACTGCTCCTCATCAGTTCAAAAGGTGACTTTCCAATGGCACCATTGAGTGTGTTGCGATACGCCCTTATCAACTTTCATACAGCCTCCTTCCATGAACCACCCTGACCCTAAGCCAGTTATAAACCTTCCGTAAGTGTTTTGTTCCACGGCTCCACCAATCCATTCCCTTGGGGAGAATAGACCGAGAAACGGATGTGCGCCACACCCCACTTCTCCAAGAAATCTCCCATCTCACGTGAGACAAACTGCACACCATTATCTGTCACTATCACCTTGGGAACCCTTCTCTGTTCTAGAGCTTCTCCAAGAACACAATTACCTCACGTGTATTGACCTCATTAGTAAACTTCACCTCTGGCCACCTGGAATGGTAATCCACGGCCACCACAGCATACACAGACTTAGCACCTAAAACTCCACAAGGTCCAGAAATGTCCAAACCTATTTTCTTCCATGGAGCATCCATCTTATCCAATACTACAGGCGGGTATGTGACCATCTTCTGTGACTTATCGCTCCATGCACACACCAAACAATTATGAATGCTGTGTGCCACCTCACGATCCATGCCAAGCCACCAGTATTTAGATCTCAACCTTCGCTTCGTTGCTCTCATTTCTGAATAGCCCTCATGTGCCTGACCCAAGACATGACTCCTCGATTCCTCTAGCACCACCAACACTTGTCTCCGCCACAACAACCCTTCAATCAAAGATAGTTCATTTCCCACTTGCTGATATTTGTTAGACTGGACAGAACGTTCCCCTATCTCTGGCCACCCACCTTTCACATATTTTATCACTTCTTGCAACACTTCATCCTTTTCCAAGGCTTGCACCCATTCATTGTGCAAAATCCGCCCTACTTCCACAGCACTTATTGCAGCCAATATCCAATTCTTGTCATCCAAATCTCGTTCATCCAAACAATTGACTGGCAACATCAACAAGCAGTCAGCCACCACATTTCTTTTTCCTGGCAAATATTCCACCACAAACGTGTACTCCATCATCATCCTCATCATCCATCTTGCAATCCTGGCAGAAGCTCTGCCTGCCCTTTTTATGGTAAAAACATCCACTAACAGGTGATGGTCCATACGCAGTACAAACTCAGTTCCACACACAAACTTTTTTTAAATGACAAATGCCCCACCAACATGCTAGGGCTTCACGCTCAATCGTGGAGTACACTAATTCTGCTTCCCTCAATGGCCAGGATGCATAAGCTACTGTCACCTTCCCCTCTCCCCTCGACGCTGCATTAGCACTGCCCCCAAACCCACTCTACTAGCATCAGTGCAAATTATGCTTGTGTCACGCGTATCAAAGGGTTTAAGTGAGGGAGCAGATGCTATGTTCTCTTTCAACTGAACAAATTCACATAGCTCACACCACTCAAACTTTGCATTCTTTGTCATTAGTTTCCTCATATTCACTGTCTTGTCCCCAAAATTTGGTATAAACCTTGCATAATATTTGACTAACCCTAAAAATGATCGTAATTGGTCCTTGTCTTTAGGGGCTCAGGCATCTTTTATGGCTTTTGCTAACTTCACCTTGGATGACACATCGTGCTCATCCAACCAGTGTCCCAAATATTCCACACCACCCTTCTCGATCGTACATTTCACCAATTTGATCGTCAAACCGCTTTCCCGCAATTCTGACAAAACACAAAGCAAGTTTTTGTCATGCATCTCCTAGTCCTTAAAAATATCAGAATGTCATCCTGGAAATATGTTTTATATATCGCTAGCTAGACCCGAAGGATCAGAGCGCTTTACATGTCATGTTTGGCATACCCTTGAACAGATGGCACATTGCCCTTTGGAAAACCGCAGAAGCCAATCCAAAGGGCATGCACACAAACCTGTATGCCCCCTCTGGTGTAACAAATGTGGTAAAATGTCTCGACTCAGGATGCAAAAGGAATTGGTGATACACAGATAATAAGTCTAAGGTAGAAAACACCTTAGCTCCCTTGACCAACATCAACATATCACCTATGTTTGGCAAAGGAAGCCTGTCTACCCATATCTGCAAATTGAGATCCTGGAGATTCACACACATTTTTAGATCACCATTAGCCTTCTTTGCTAGCACAACTGGAGCTAGCCACTCTGACACCTCTATTTCCTCGATAACATTCTCTTAACAAAACCTGCGCAACTCCTTCCTCAAAGGCTCTCTCATGATGAATGGTACTGGACGTGCCTTGTGTATTTTGGGGGTAGCACTGTCCTTCCATCTTATTTTCTGCATGAATCCTTTTAACAATCCCAAATTGTCACTGAAGACTTTGCGAAACTTCTCGTTCCAACTGTTCTGCAATACTGCATTGAAACTGGGCCTCAAACTGGATTTCGCCCCAATTACTTGGTCCGGATGATTAGGGTCCAATTTTATTTGCAACTCCCTTTGTTGCGGCCAACCCAACAAACAGGATCCAGGAGAAGGTAGAGAAATGTATAAATAATGGAGGAATTTAAAAAGTACCTCCTCATTATACATTGTAACTATTTACATTGTGCAAATGATTTTGCTCTAAAGTGCCAGTGCAAGAGTATGGATCGAGGAAACAGTAAAAGGAGGAGCAGAGAAGTTTTGGTATATACACATGTACATATGTATGTATATATGTGTGTATGTGTATGTGTATATATATTACCAAGTTCTCTATAGTGCCAGCATTATTGGACTTACTTTGCGATTAAAATAAAAGAGAAAAAAGTCATCAGGTCAAGATCTGTGTGATGGAAACACAGTTGGAAGCAATCCAGACATGTCTAAGTGCAAAGAATTCATGCTGATTAGAGTAAATAGAATATTATTCATGGTTGGAAGTAAATGCGGTTGAAGTGGTCAAGTAATCTGACATTGAAGAGAGTATTTGCGTGAAGAGCTGTGTGAAGGATCCAATGGTGGAAATAATCCAGATGCAATTTACCTGCAAAGTGTTTGTGGTGCTTTCTGGTGATGAAAAATTAAAGCCGTTCCTAGTTGGCATTTCTGGTTGCAACGTTTAACAAGGGAGCATAAACAGCGCATGAGAAAATTCTCGTTCAGTGGTCTTGCCACAAGTACTGTTCATGGGGTTACATACAAATGACAGTATTTACTTCTTGCATATGTTTTTCATCACAGACTTTCCATTTATATCAGTGTGCCAACACTAGTCCCAGAAGATAGAGCAGTTTACAGAGACCAGATCAAGTAGCGATATTTCCAAATCATAATTCCTTTTACTCCTGGGTTTCTTGGTGGGCGCTTGAAGACAGCTGAGGAGGCTCAGTGGAGTGGAGTTGACAGCTGTCATTATCTTGCTTTCTCTGGACACACAGGAATGCAATTCCTTGGGAAACCCCACAGATAATCTTACCTGGCGAAGTCAAAAGTTTCTTACAGTTAACCTGGGAATCTTTGGCATCCAATCGTTGCAAACCTGTATCTATTTGCATCAGGCCTGAACAGCAAGCTTATTCCATATAGTAATAAACCATGACCTATTGCATCAAAGGCTGTGGACAGATCTAGTAACATAAGTAATGCCATGTTACACTGATCCCCCAAGCAGAACAATTTCTGTAACTTGACATCTAACAGTTTGATACCTTGATATCCTGAAATAGTCTTCCAATTGATCTTCCTTTTTCAGTATTTAGAGACAGAATTAAGGGCTTCATGTACAAAGATTCCTAATAAGAAATTGTAAATTGCATCAAAAAATATTAGCAATTTGTATTTTCTTGATTAGGAATCTACTAAAATGGATTTGGTAGAATTGTCTGCAGTTTGCACACCAACGTCTACAGCATGCATTGGTATTTGTTTGGATTTTTTCAGTTTTATTTTAAATTTCATTTTATTGATAATCAAGACAATTGGCTTCACAAATCATACTGTCATCACATATTAAAGTTATTACACAGAAACATTGGCATAATCACCCTCCCTCTCCCCTTCCCGGTGCAGGGTGCAGACTCACAGGTCTGGTTCTCTCTAACGGGCCATCCATGCCCACCATGAAGTTCAGTGATCCTTCCCCAGCAGACCATATTGCTGCCCTGACTCTGGTCCCCAGGACTCTGGGGATACCTCTGGCTGCATAGACTACTTGCTCTGCCCTCTGACACCAGTCAAGGGCTCTTTCCCAGTCTTAGATTGTAGGAATAGATGTTGCCCCCCCCCATGTTCTCGCTATATTTCTTTTTGCCACTCCTGCTGCCATTTTTAGCCAAATTTCTTTGAACCTCGGCCAACCATGTTCCCCTTTTATGCCCAAGAGTAGCCATTTGGGTTCCACAGGGACCACTAGCTTTGTCACTTTTGCCATCACTGCAGTGACTTGTGCCCAGTGGGATTGAATCAGCTGACACTCCCGTAGGGTGTGAAAAAAGTATCCCTCATTCCCACATCCCCTTTTGCACAGTGGGGAGCCCGCTCTGCCCATTTTATGGAGGAGGTTCTGCGTATAATACACTCTATGGAATACCTTAAGCTGGATTAGTCTAAATCGTACTCTGATGGACAGTTCTCGGGGGCCTACAGGGCCTCCGTCCAGTCATCGTCATCTAACGTCTCACCCAGGTCAACCTCCCATGCCCGTTTCAGGGGGCCTAGCAAGTCTGGAGAATTATTTACTAGCTTCTTATAAATTAGCGATATTCCCTTTTTTACTAATGGCTCTGTTAGTATTCGGTCTTCTAACGGTGAAGCGTCAGGCACCTGTTTCCCTGTGTGCAGGTGGCAGTGCAGTGCATGCCCCAACTGGGTGTGTCGAAAGCGCTCGGTCTCCAGCAGGCTAAACTCCGATTGTAAATCAGAAATTGATACATAAGCTTGATTCCTCCAGACGTCCCCTAAGTGCTCTATTCCCAGGAGACTCCACCCCCGAAAACCGCACAGCCCCCCCACCTCCACCAACAGTGCACTACACCATAGAGGTTTCTGTGCTGTTAATCTCCCTTTCCAACCAAGAAACTCGATAGCCTCGTGCCATACGTCTATAGTCACTTGCGTGTGCTGAGGTTGAGCACCTCCACTCCGTCTAGCATACAACAAACATTCATACCCTCCCGGGCCCATATCCATTCTGTCTACCCTGTACTCTGGGTCCTGCTGGTCTGCAAAGACCCAGTCATTGATTACTAGTAGCTTTGAGGCCCAATAATATTTCTGAATATCCGGGATCGCTAGCCCTCCATTGTATACCCCTTTCTGTAGCTTAGCTAGGGCAATCCTCGGGGCACCGCCCTTCCAGAGTAGTCTACGGTCTGTCTGATCAATATTCCTAAATGTTTTCAGTGGGATCTTGCAGGGCGTGTTTTGTGTCACATAGAGCAACTGCGGGAGGGCCATCATTTTATAGAGAGCTGGTCTTCCCATTATTGTTAGTGGGAGTGTTTCCCAATGTGATACTTCTGCTTGTAATCGCTCAAGTTGTGGGTCCAAATTATGTCTAAGGAAATCCTGTGGGTCTCGTGTGATATTGATCCCTAGGTATCTGAATCCCTCTGGACTCATCGGGGCCAGGCAGTAATGGGGCAGGTGCGGGGCCTCTCCTGATAGGGAATGTATCACTGATTTGGTCCAGTTGAATGTATAACCCGAATATCCGGAATATGTGCATCACACGGTGTATAGAGTGTTGAGGTCTAGCTAGAAACAGCAGGATATTGTCCGCGTATAGGGAGATTCATCCCCCCCATCCTCCCTGAGTGGGTATACCCCAGATTAGAGGATTTCGGCAGATCCATGTTGCCAACGGTGCAAGAGCAAATACCATAGGGGATAGTGGGCCCCCCTGCCGTGTGCCTCTCTTGAGTTTGAAACTACAGGAGATGGTACCATTTACCCTCAGCCTTGCCATAGGGGCCTGATAAAGCAGTCTGACCGGTGCCCTAAACTTAGGGCCAAAGCCTTGTTTCCCAGGACCGCAAATATGTAGTTCATTCCACAGAGTCAAATGTCATTTTGGCATCTAGTGCCATTTCTATCATTTGTAGGCTTCTGCAGGATTTAGTCAAATGAAGCACCCCGTACAGGCGTCGCAGATTTAGCCGGGTGCTCCGGCCAGGAATGAATCCCGACTGGTCCGGATGTATAATTGATAGCAATACTGCCCACAGTCTTGTTGCTAGGACCTTCGCCACTATTTTAGCTTCTGCATTAAGCAATGAAATTGGTCTGTACGAGCTACAGTCATCTGGGGGCTTCCCTTCCTTGTGTATTGTCACTATTGTTGACATCCTTTGAACTATTGGGAGGCACCCTACAGTTAGTGCTTCTTGGTACATTGCTAACATTGTCTTAATCACCTCCCCTGCCAGGTCCTTGTAAAGCTCTATTGGTATCCCGTTGGGTCCCTGCGCTTTGCCCGACTGCAGGCCCCTTATCGCAATGCGCAGATTGTCCTCTGTCAAAACTGCTTCTAATGTCTCCCGCTCATCCCCAGTCAGCGTCTTAAGGGCCACATCTTTTAGGAAATCAATGCAGTCTTCATGTGTCATGTTAGTCCGGGAAGCATATAGGGACGCATAGTAGGTAGCGAACGTTTCAGCGATGTCCACATTGGTCCTGCGAGTATATCCATCTTTATCTTTTACCTCCAGTACCCATGACTTGTCTTTGTCACGTGCCTGCATTGGTATTTGTGAACCAACCTATGTATTAATAATTTGGTTCACAAAATACTGATTCGTAGTGGGTCACAATTCAATCTACCTCAATAATATGCATCTAGTAAGTCGCAAATTGAGACCGATTATGATTGATTAGAGTCACAGGCATGGTGGCCAGTTGGAGTCAGCAGACCACCATGTCTGTGACTGCTTTTAAATAAAGCACATTTTTTTTAGATGCAACCCATTTTCCTAAAAGTAAAATGGGAAGTGTTTAAAAAGAAAATATATAATTTTCCAAGCATTTTTGAGGAGCAGGCATTAGTGCATTGGATCAATGCCTGCTACTAAAAAATGTTTTTGTCGACAATCACAAAAAGGAAGGCGTCCTTTGTGGACCCCTTCCAGTTTGCGAATGGTTACTGCCAATTTAGATTTGGTGGTAAATTATTAATGTTTTGCCACCGGATTTTGGTTGCAAAAAATTAATAAAGAAGTTAAAGAATCGGTGTTTGGAAGAGGTGCCCTTTACAAATCCTTCTAAATACCAGTTCTGAATTTAGTTTGAAACCCATACTGCAATTCAGGAACGTGCTACCAATGATCAATCTGAGATTTTTACTGTTAAAAAAGCCATTTTGAAGTTAAAAAGGGTGAAATTATAACTTTGCGACCAAAAAATTGCTTTGTGCATCAGACCTCTAAGTCTCAGGGTTTACTATGACTTCTTCGAGGTTTCTTTTTTAGCTCCTGAATGCTTACAAACAGTTTTAGTGCTTAATAGTTTTGCTATGGCGATTCTAGACAGGTTGCAGCCGAAAAGGTTGAGAAGGTGCATTATACATACCGAACAAAGAATGACAACATGCCATGCATGGAAGATTGGACAGAAAAAGTTACATTTTAAGGAACCGTCATAGATAGGTTAGGCCATTCCTAATTGTTGGAGCAGGCCCTTTTTGCAGGGTTATTCCCAAACTTTTTGCCTTCCTCCTGTATTTTTCTGACTTTGGTTTTGCTGGTTTTAGGACTCTGGGCACTTTACCACTGCTGACCAGTGCTAAAGTGCAAGTGCTTACTGTGTAAAATGTATTGGTGATTGGTTTAACCAAGATTGGCATATTTGATTTACTGGTAATTCCCTAGTAAAGTGCACCAGGTGTGCCCAGGGCCTGTAAATCAAATGCTACTAGTGAGCCTGCAGCACTGATTGTGCCACCCACATGAGTTACCCTGCAAACGTCTCAGACCTCCCACTGCAGGGTCTGTGTGTGCAGTTTTAAACTGCCATTTCGACCTGGCAAGTGCACCCACTTACCAGGCCCAAACTTTCCCTTTTACTACATGTAAGTCACCCATAAGGTAGGCCTAAGTCAGACGCATGGGAAGGGTGCATTGTATTTAAAAGGTGGGACATGGACTGGTGTGTTTTACATGTCCTAATAGTGACATACTGCTAATTTCATTTTTCACTATTGCAATGACTATCTTTCCCATAGGGAAACATATGGATTGCTTTGCAATATCTTTTAAGTGTAATTTCCCATTGGGAACAGATAGAGATTTGGAGTCTGGGGTCTCTGAAATCACAATTTAAAAATACTTCTTTTGGTGAAGTTGGTTTTTAGGTCTCGCCTAGCGATGCAGCGCCATGCGCTGCTCGTGTAAGCGAGATCTATTGTTGCCGACTTGCTTGCGAAGGGGGACAGGACATGTGCACGCTTACGGCAAGTCCTGGACAGGAGATGTGCACGCGTGTGGTGCGAGCAGGAGTTGTAATAACGCCGCAAGCCGTACGCGTGCACATCGACTGTCTGTGCTCAAGCTTAACAGACAGGAGATGTGCACGCGTACGGCTCGCGTCTTTTTACAACTCCTGCTCGCACCATACGCGTGCACATGTCCTGTCCAGGCGCGGCGTCCAGCATGCCTGCCGATCAACCCCACTCACCGGCTCTTGTGGGGACTCTGCGCTGCTCCCAGGCTGGTCTCCTCAATGGCAGGGGGGACTCGCCTCTTCACCCGGTCACTGGCGCAGCAACACGCGGGGCTCCGTCTTGCTCACAGGAACCCCGCCTGAAATCTTGCTCCGGCCGCACCATGCGGCATTCACGAAGGCGGGGTGGGCTCCCGCCGGACTTCCCTCTGCGGGGTGGGCTCCCGCCTCGCTTCTCCAACACACGGGGCTCCTTCAGCTCACGGGAGCCCCGGACACTTCCGGCCGCGCGCTCCATGCCCCGCCCATGCCCCACGCAACTGACGTCGTCGCAAGCTTTCGCTTTTTAATGCGCACGCACGCTCAGCTCCTGATGTCCTCAGTAGGTAAGAACTTTCCCTGTGCGTCTCGCGCTTGTTGTTTTGTGTAAGTGGCAGTGATGCTACCTTCAATATGTGTTTTTATGTGTAAGTGGCAGCGCGTTATCAGCTGCTTGCTGTGTTGGTGAAGTTCTGCCTTGGGCATGGCTGCAGGCTCGAGGGTCCCGGGGGCCGCGACCAAGTGTGCTGCCTCACAGAGCCTGAGGCTGCCTTGCCCAAAATGCCCGGGGGCGCATGCTGCTGTCTGCTGCCGTACATTTTCACTTCACCCCCGGCCAGCCAACAGCTCTAACTGCCCTTTACTTTCGGCAGCAGTGTTAAAACATGCAAGGATTGCTGGAAATACTCGTGTTCTGTTGTACCTGTTACATGTTTAAGAAAAGACAATGAATCCTATTAAACTAAACACGTTACTATAGGGTGCTTTTGTTTACTTGTAATTTTGACCAGGAAGCGGTATATAGTTAACATGAAAACAAACACAATTCACGCATTAGTAGTGTGAACTAACGCACAAATATTTGTGCAGTTCTCTGCATTGCTTTGCTAAAGAGTCAAAGAAGATTATTATGGACACCGAAAGCACGGCTTGAGATGTCAGACTTTTGGGGGTGGTTCTGGTTCCCCTTAACCGCAACATTAGAAACTATATAAAGTGAAACTCTGAAAGGAAACCCAAAGTTTTCTAAGTATGTGCATTCATGTTTTGCCTTGCCCCGAACGCTACTTCAAAGAATAACTGCTACATTTAACTCTTTAAAGTGCTGATTCTATTATGGAAAGCGTTTCGTCCAACATTTGATTTAGGTTAATTTTAACAGAACAAAACTGAAAACATTTCCGTTCCAACATGGTGTCTATGTTTGTGTGCATTTCCACTTGAACTCAACTGTCTTACCCGGATTTACGTTGACAGTTGACTTATGTTTATTTATTTTTTCTTCATGTGGTATTGTGAAGTGTGTGTTTTAAAACTCTGCTCCTCAGTCCACACCCATGGCTATTCTCCTTTCGTTCCAGACGTAGGTGCTAGTTACATTTTGCAAGTACTTTTTGCTTTTGGTATTTTAGGGCTGTAGATTACTAATTGGACGAATAAAACTGTCTTGCATAATCTTCCTCGTGCACATTCCTTAGTCTTGCCCTAGCTGGCTGTAACCTATGTGTGCTTCAGCCTCACTCTCCTGATGCTTGCCCGATGCGGAGTGTCAGTGACTACTGTCCAATCAGGTTACAAGGCCACTTTTTTATTTCTGGTGATTTACAGCAATTTTAAGATCCCCTTAGAGTTTCTCATTACTCAAATAGGTGTAATTTCTGATAATTATATGTTTCCCTGGTCTTCATGGCTTGATTTTGCTTGCGATAAAGTGTCACTCATAGTCGTTGGAATGTCACTCATAATTACACTTAAATTATGAAAATGTCACACATAGCAATCTGAAACCTTGGCAGCTATGAACTGAAAGGCTTATTTTTTTCTAGTAAAGGAGTCATGTCATCAATTGTGTTTTTTGATTTAACATATTTATTGCACGGATACTGTTACCACATATATGTGGCAGTCTGTGTTTATTTCTTTTCGTTTTATTTTTGTGGCATGAACTTGTAATAAAGCATGTAAACAAAGAAAGGAACCCTTACACCAGAATGCTTACGGCAGACTTTTTTTTAGCTTTGCCAGTGTTTGTTGTATACTGTAAAGTAATTGCTGTTTTCTTTTTGCCCCTGCTTGTTGTTGAGTGCTCCATAAGCCCCAGCACGGTTCGTGTTTTATAAAATGTTAAACAAATGAACAACTATAGAGCAACGGTGAGCACCCCAACTGGAAAACTATATTTTGCTTTGGAATGGTGAAAATCTTCGCAGTGCTTTTTAAAGTGAGAAGGAAAGCCCAGGCAGCAGCAGATATCTGGTCATGTGGTAGCAAAATGGCTGGCATTCCTACATCAGTAAGAACAGATATGTAGCTATCGACTTTGAATGTGTTTTTCTGTTCACTTAATGAGGAATTGGAGCAAACAGATGTTACCCTAGTTATGGTAGCATATAAGCACTTAAAAAATGAGCCACAGCTGTTTTCTCTGTTCCTCGTTAAAGGCACAAAAAACTGATACACATTTGTTACAATGCACAATGAGCACCAATGTGCCATTTTTAAACTACAGATTTCAATGTCTCTTGACGTGTGACATTTTGTGCAAGGCAAAACGCAATATGTGGCAGGAAAGATGGCGCCTAGTAGAAAAGAGTGCACAATGATCGTGAAATTGTGATTTTTATATCCTCGAAGAATGGGTGTGCAGTCAATTGGAGAAAATTGTTCACATCGTTGGAAAGTAAAATGAATAAAATAAATCAGAACTCTTTCATTAACTGAATAAACCACCCGTCAAGCAAAAATGTCACAACCTGAAAACACGAGTGACTTAGATCCATTGGCAAAAAACACAACCAGAAATAGACAATTGAAAATAAACATCACCCTTTTGGCTGTTGTTTCCATAAGGGTTAAATTGTCAATTCCTACATCAACATCACACCCATAAATCAAAGCCTAATTCTATTTTTATCCAATGTACCTCCCAAACAGTGGCTCCTAACAAGCATTTGCAATGCAATAGGTCTCGCATTTACGCGAGTTTAAGCTATTGGCATTGTAATTAACAATGCCTTTTATTTATGTTTTAAAAAACAAAAATAATAGGCATTGTCATTTACAATGCCAATAGCTTAAACTCTCGTAAATGCGAGACCTATTGCATTGCAAATGCTTGTTAAATTATGTGGGCATTTTCTTGCTTAATAATTCTGTCTCTGCGTGTCTGTACAATACACATCTGGGTTGTCTGACAGTTGGGCTCTTGTGCATTCACTCTAGACAGTCACACAGAGGGAGCTGAGGTGTGCCTTGCATATCCTGATGGGCCATCACAAGGCTGATGGGCCTTCCTGAGCTAGAGTGGTGGGAGGAGTTGTCACCTACACCTGAATAGGGCTGTGCCTATCCTCACACAAAGTTGTCTTTAGCCCCCCCCTGTAGTGTGACTGGAGGCAGGTCAGGAAAAGGCAGGGTCTTGTGCACTACAAAGACTTTCCTTTGAAGTTTGCCTACTTCAAAGGCAGAAACAGGTATAAGTATTGAATCTCTGACACTCCAAAATCAGAACACTTCTGGACTGAGGACATTCTGCCAGGAAGAAGAGCTGTATGCTGTAGGAGAGACTGCCACTCTGCCTGTTGCTTTGTTGTGCTGGCCTGCTGCTTGCTGCTTCTGTCCTGGGAGTGAAAGGACTGGACTTTGCGTTCTACATCCTGCTTCCAAGGTTCTCCAAGGGCTTGTATGTGCTTGCCTCCTGTGAAGAAGTCTCAGGGCCATCAAAGACTTCACCTTCCAGTGCCTGTGCTCTTCTGCTGAGGGTCCTGACTTTCCAAGTGGTACCAAATCCAGTTCCTGGGCCCTTGGAAGTGTAACCTGCTGATCTTATGGAGCAAATACATGCATCAACTCCCAGTGCTTGTTTTCTCGATGCCTCGCTGAAAAAGATCGACGCATCGACGCTGCCTACCCCGAAGCTTGGTTCCCACTTGAAGCATCGACCCCGGCTTTTACCGCAGGCCCCAGCTTGCCATCACTGCGCATCAGAAAAATTGCAGCAGCGTGAGTTCCGAGCACCGTGTCAACAACATCCATGGCACCCGCTTTGACTCCGATGCAGCAACTGCTTCGCGACTGTGAAATCGACGCAGTGCCTGCATCGCCGCTGTCGCATCGACACAGCGCATCTGGATTTTTGACGCATCTTCCCTCGACGCCGAATCTTCATCGACACCGCACCGCAGTAAGGAAACGAGGCTACGTGTCCGGAAACCGCTGCATCACCTCCTCTACCAGAAAGGAACCAATGCATCACCTCTCCTGCCAGTAAGGAACCAAAGAATCACCTCCCTTAATTGCAGTAAGGAACCGACACATCCCCTCCCCTGCCAGTAAGGAACTGACGCATCACCTCTCCTGTGTACTAAGGAACCTACGCATCGCTTTGCTTTTCCGGCGCCTCACCTTCCGTGCGCCCTGCACCGTCTTTGACTTTTGATGCATCGAAGGTACTTTGTGCTAAAATGAACGCATCCATTGATTTCTATGGACTAAACTTTCTTAATCTTTTTTAGAGTGTTATCTTGACTTGTGAATTGTTTTATTTAGATAAATATTGGCTATTTTCCTAAACTGGTGTGGACTCCTTTTGTAGTGTTTTCACTGTGTTACTGTGTGTGTGGTTACAAAGGGAGTGAGCAGGGGTTATCTTAGCTGTGTGATTCCCTTACCCTGACTAGTGTGAGGATCCCGACTTGGACAGGCTGCAAACCACTGCCAACTAGAGACCCCAGTTCTAACACTGTTGCAGAGTTCGTAGAAGATGGTGGCAGTGGAAGCAGCCAATGTGAGTCTTGGGCTCCATGGAGGAGTGATCGTGTGAGGGTGGTGTGATCTTTGCATGGGGCTTCGTTATTGTTGTGAGAGTGAAAGAATTGGTATTTCCCTTGCTAATGTATTTGTTAATAATACAGTATTTCGTTTTTTGATTAATTGTTTTTAGATAGCTGGATAAGTTATATGTGTATTGCTTAGTTAGGCTGGGGCTTTCTACTGCGTATTGTCCTTTGCTTATATATTTATGATATTATTTCAGACTTTATGTGTGCATAATTCTGTAGTTGTCCGTTGGCAATGCACCTGCCGTGCTCAGATGTGTTGAGATTTCGCAGCAATAAATCTTTCATCATAGATCATTCCTTCTGACTGAGGTTGTGTTGTCTCTAGCTAGTCAGTGATCAAAATATTTCTTCCACTGCCAGTACAGGCATGCGTAGGAGCCTGGGTGTGCCTGGTGACTTTCCTCAATTTCAACCCGTGCCTGGAGTGCAGTCATACAGTCATACAGCTAAATGAACCATCTTAATGTGGTTTCATTCCATGAATACGCCTTCCCACGCCTGCGAAGTTGCATTGTTTGTTTCAACAGGCAGCAACCCTAAGAACAAAAGGGCCATTACGATACGAGTGATACATAGAGATATATAGAGTCCTTTGAAAAGGCAGTGGATCTCATCTTGACCCTTTATCCATCACTGCGCGGTTAGATCTCGTTTCCGTGCCTGTGGGTGAGAGGCTCGCCAAGTCATGTGCACGCTCAGTACAGTCTGTGAGGTAACCTGTAGGGTGCAGCCCGGAGCAGTCTGACTGTGCATGGTCCTGCTCCAGTGTCTTAGGCTGGAGCTTTTGAATCTTGCTCTGCTGCACCTCTCTCGAAGGCTGTCAAGGTTTACTAAAATGTGAAGTCAGATTAATGACTTGTGCGCCTCTGGTGGCACCTTGTGGACCTACAGCTCTTTTTTAATGAGGTCTACCTCTCATGTCCAGGAACCATGAGCACTGATGGGTGTAATGGTGCTCTTTTTTCTTCCAAGGGGACAACCCGCCTGTTTCCAAGATGGCTGCTGGAGCAAATGCTGCTCTGTGTCTTCTGTAATAAGGGTTACTTTTTGGACACAGGGGTTGCTCATGTATATGTGTATGGGTTGCTCAGTATGGAACACTATGGGGCCGATTCCGATGTCGGACGGACTCAGGTCCGTCCGACATCGGTCCGGAGCCGTAACCGACCGACCTGCTGTCGTCGGTTACGGCCCAGGCAGTGCGATGCGACCGAACCCTGTTCGGTCGCACTCGTATCTCCCACAATGGGAGCATGCATTCCGGACGGAATGCATGCTGGCATTGGAGAAAGCAGGGGTGCAGTTCAACCCTGCACCCTGTGGCCGGCACCCCAAGGTGCCTGCCACCGGGTGCAGGGTTCAACAGAGGGGCACCATAGGTGCCTCCAGGCCGCCATTCGGCGACCTTGCACCCATGGGGGTCCCACTGGGGGCCCCCAAAGACAGTGACCGACTGCCTTTTCGTGCCGGAAAGACCGGCACGAAAAGGCAGTGAGAAACTGCCATCGTACTCCCTCGGTCACAAAGAGGCAGCCGGGGGAGTACAGAGGGATTTCCGGATGGCTGACGGGCTCTCCGAACCTGTCGTGAGCCATCCGGAAATCCGAGTCGGATTCTTTTCCGACCGAGCCCATCGGAATGGCTCGGTCGGAAAGGAATCCGAGCGGCACGTTCCGATTCGGTCGGAAGGGCTCCGACCATCGTTCGGTACCCTTCCGGCCGAAATCGGAATCGGCCCCTATGTTATAGTATGGCATGGAATGGTATTGTATGACATGGTTTCAGCTAATTATATAGCACTGATGCCTCCCTGAACCTGCTTCGTAATTTGTGACAATAGCTATACATTTGTAAAGAAGCGTGTTATTGTTCCTGTAAGTGAATAAGAGTGTGATTGTCTTCATGCTGACGAGGGCAGATTAGAGAAATACCACAGATTGCTTGGTAATGCCTTGAGATTTATAAAACGGATGGCGCAGAAAAATTCTGACTGATCATTGTATTTCTGCACTTACAGCTCTCAGGGCTTTCTCTAACTTCTTGAGGCTCTTTTCTGACCCTGATGGGTTATGAATGGTTTTAATGCAGCATAGAGGGAGTTCAGTGGCTTGGAACCCAGACCACCTGCTGGAAGAGAATTTGGGGAAGGGAATTGAAATCAAAGGGATCATCCCGCGTGCAAGAGCTTCAGCAGCACAGCCTTGAGATAGAGCAGGTACCTGACCAGGCACACACGCAGCCCTCACCCTAAGGCTTGGGGCCTAAGCCATAAACTGCAGCACTGTTCCTGGCAGGTAAGTAGACTGGCCCATTATCAGCCCCCACCAAGAGCCTTGTCAATTTCATCAGTCCCCGATCTGGCGCAAAAGCACTCCTCTCAGCAGCTCTAGAACAGCAGCACAGCTGAGCACATAGCAGCATCTCAGTCTCGAACATGAGCAGCCCTGGAAGACGAGCATTACCGTCACTAGCACAGGAGTAGCACAAGAGCAGCCCTGACTTATGAGTAGGCGAAGCATCCGAGGCCTTCCACCTCTCTAGAAACTTTCAAAGCAGCCCTCAGGACCCAACTACTCCAACTACCGTTCAACGCCACCTGCACCGACTGCCTCATGGCCGCACTCTGGACCATCTTACATTGCCTAAAAATAGATTGTTCTCCACTACTTCCCACATGCTGGCGACGTGATTTCTTGGTTCACAATCATCAAAATATTTTATGTGTTGCTTTGCATACTGCATTTCTTTTTGAAAATCTCTCAAATATACATTCAGTCACCGGCATGCATATCTCGTAATACTCAATGTTTCCGAAAACCATCACCCCCAACAGCAGCATCCAAGCACAGGCTGGGACTGGAAGTGAAGTTCTTAGTGGGTGAATCGCCTACCCCTCTGATGAAGGCCCCTGCAACAGAAGAACCTGCTTCAGCAAGGAAGGACCAGGCCAAAAGGTCACACAGAACTCTGCAGGGGGCGCCTGAGCAAAATACAGGTCTTATTGCCTGGCATTGATCCGTAAATTGAGACCCACCATGATTAATTCTCACCCAGAAGCCCCCGCAGCAACGGGGGGGGGGGATGTCAAGGCTGCTGTAGCCCACTTGCACCTGAGCTTATAAATCGAGCAGAGGTCCTTAAAGAGGGAAGTGAAAAGCTGATGTATGCCAGTCCTCTCCCTCAGGTCACTAACATTAACCCCCAGAACCTGCCACACTCAGCTCCATGGCTACAACTAAAAGCAGCCTAATTGTTCACTAATGTGGCGTGAGCAGTAGTTACCGGAGTGATCTTAATGATTTATGCACTGTTTACAACAACTCTCCGATCAGTGGATCTTTCCCCTATATATCAGTATAAGCGCGCAGAGCAAATGCTACATAATTAATTGGGGAAAGAGGGAGGAGAGATTCTGAATACAGCTTAGTCTCGTATGTTGTGCACAGACCCTATTTTTTTTTGGCTGAGAGCTGAGATGAAAACAGAGGGCCTCAACAAATGTGAGTTGAGTGGCCTCATCATAGGCATGAGTTGGGTAGTTACCGAAAAGCCCCCCACTTCTTTGAGAAATGCTAAAACGGAAGGTTAACCCGTCAAAGGAATTCTATCTAACACATAGATAGAATGATCTAGAAAAATCTACCAGTAAATTCCCTAATGGGTTTACCATTTTATTATCCCCAGAAATTGGAGGACTTTCCCTCACCAGCCCAATTCTAGAGCAGACACTCAGAGTGATTAGACAATGGAAGGTGGATGGTAGTCCAAGTATGAACCACGAAAATGGAGCCTGCAGTATACGAAGTAAAGGTGCAGGTTCCAGCCACCTACACCTCCAAATAGGAGCCTTTCTCCCAGTCGTTATTGAATGTGCTGGACTAGGAATTTTACAATTGCTCAAATGACATCAGACATTGCAATGAGAATCCACAGCAACATGCGTCTCAGTTTGAGGAAAGCTCACTACATAGACCGCTTTACGGCACTTTGGGCCATACACATTTGGAATTCTTAATGAAAAGGTCTCCCTACGTTCTCAAACCTTTCACGTAAAAGACAAAAACATGACTTTGCAGCGCTCCTTTAAAGAAGCCGCATAAAAATGTTAACACTGACTCTTCATTACAATCCATCCCACTCTACAGGAGGCAATAACCCGAGTGGAAAGTAGCCTAAACTTTATAGAGACAACAGACCTGAGCAGAGGAACCTTAATGGAGGGTAGCCCAGCACAGTGGCTCTTCTGGTGGACTAACCCCCTTTTTAGGGCTCCTTCTCTGTTAAGTCTCCCAAAGTGTGGTGCTAACTCTACAAACATGATTGATGTTCATCTGTCCCATCTGCAGAGGCACATCTGTTTGACAGATTTATCACTGTGGAATAGTGGCACCAGAAGAGTGGCTGAATTTCTTGTATGGGTAAGTACAGTATCACTGACACAAAGAAGCACTGCAACAAGGTACGTCCTCTTAACATTTCTAGTAACAGAGCATGAGTGTTTCCCTTAGCATATCCATTGAAGTCGCAAAGGGGTGAATCAATACTGATGGTATTTCACCATACAAAGGTTTTCTTGAGGCTGCGTCATAGCTAACATTCCCTTCAAAAAGCTCTTTCCACAGGTGAAACCTAGGTCAGCTGATCCAGGTTTAGTTACAAAAACAAAGCTAAAACTCTTCATGCTTTCTTCAGTGACTTCAAGTCCACGCACTCATTTGTTGGATCCCCATGTGAGTGCTAAGGTCCACACGCAGATTCCCATTGCCTGTTACTCAGTGGGTGTGATGGAGCAAGGTTTCAAAAATGAAACTTGCTTGTACGCAATCCTCCTCATAGCATTAACTTATTAAATTTGTATTGTCAATACTAACTTTTGCATTCACAAACACAAGAGGGACAGAAGCTTGCCTATGTGTTTTACTAATGAATAACGCTTGTCTGTAATCCAAAATGTCCGCTAAAGCGCGGGAACTTCAATGCGCATGTCGCAACCTGATCACATGGTGTGACGTCTTTCTTTGCTTGGTGGGAAACTTCTGCTTCTGCGCAGTGTGCGCTAAAATAGCCGCTAAATGTTTTCACATGCTTAAGCTTGCTCTCATGTCATTATTAAATTGTCGTTTTCTTAATGCTACTAATGCAGGATAGTATAATAATTAATGGGGAATAGAGTAGGGAAAGTGGGCATACAGTGAAACATTTTATTTGTGATTTTAATATTTTCTTCTTGCACTTTTAGTAATTCGTAAACTTGGGCCTGGGTTGGTGACTTGTAACTCGAGAGACAGATGGTTCTGCGCATGTGTCCTGTGTGTCTGCCAAGTGAAGTCAACTTGGACGTCTCCCAAGGCCATGACCCATTGGCCGAAGATGCTGTACTTTATGTTTCCGGTGGACAAAATGATACTTTTCCCCTGTAAAATGTATAACATTTGTCGTGAGACGGGTGGGAAATAAAGCGAATGTATTAATTTGAAGGGGAGGGAACGTAAAGACAATAGGCTTTACAATTTAGGCCAAATCGATATGGTGCGAGAATCCACCCCTGTCCCTGTCCAATCAGAAGTAGTGGTCCCATATTTTAGCAACATTAAGGGGAGGTACATGGGCGTAGAAGGGTATAATAGAATATAGCATTAGTTAATTAGAGGGAGCATGCTTTCACGAAGAACAGGCGTCCATGCTGCGAGAGAGCTCTTAGCTCCAGACTGCCATGCTGATCGGTTGCTGACTGAATCCCTGTCCAGAAGAGGTCCTGAGGAGGGGGCGGCGGAGTCCATTAGAACGGGAGAATCGAGGAGAAGTCGAGTATCAGAGAGGGGAACGGTGCAGGCGTCGTTGTAGAGAGGTCACCGGTCCTGTCCTGATCCTGGAAGAAGAGTTTGCTCTTCATCCTTCCTGGGTCCTATCTTTTCCAACTCCTTGGCCAAGGGGCTTGGTTCTCGCATTTAGGTAACTATACTGCAACCTTTAGTTGCGCTGCTGTCTCTATCTTCTCCTTTTCCTTAAACACCGACATTGATTAGCAAAATCATTTCTATGCTTTTTCTTGGGTATTTCAATCAAGTACCGTGTTTTCTGTATTTTACTCTGCTAAAACTTTAGATAAACATTTTAAAACTTCCTGACTCAGTGGTTATTTCAGGATTATGTACTATAATGAATGTCACTCATTTTAAACTTCCCAATTAGCAAAGGATCCATTGGTAAGTTATTACTCTTCAATCAGAAGGTAATTGGTAGCAGGGACTTTGATAAAAGAGTACATCTGACACCCAGCGTAAGTATTAGTGTAGTGTGAATGTATGGGCCCAAGTGAGTATATGGTGTATGAATGCTGTTGGCTAATATTGCGCTGGATCAGGTGTTAGGGTCATCCCAAGAGCAACCAAGTAGAGCCTCCCTGCAAACATTGCGCAGTTCTGTCCTCAGAAGTCTTGAGACTCATTCAATATTCTTCCCATAAGGGACTGATGAACCTTTTAGCGGGGCCGACGTATAGACCATCAGACTCAGAGGGAATCCCTCTCCTTCCTCCTCTCTCCCCGCTTCAGCTGCTAGATGTGGGATTCATGACACCACAGCACTAGATAGATAAATGTGCCTTAATTTTTAAGCAATCTACCCACTCCTCAGTGCCTCATCTGTGTCCCTCAATAGCTGGATTCCCTGCTTAATCATTGTGTAAGTGCCAATACACCATAATTAATCATTCACCTCATCTGACTTTGGCCCCATACGCTCAGATTACCGCTCCCCATTCCTGCAAGCATCTCTTTGGGTCACCTTATAGCAAAGAAATCAGCGTACTCGCTGCCGCACAAATTCACAAAACGTTTGCACCAGTTGACCAAATGCGTAAGGCAGGCTGCTCATAATACATTGTCTCTATGTATGTTCTCCGTGCCTCGAAACTCAATTTCCAGAAATTCTACCAGCTCTTTCTGGCTCTCTCCCTACACCCTGCGCTGCTCAAAGAGGCCCTCCGATGCCGACTCTGCGAAAAGGGCGGAAGTGATCCAAGGTGAAAAATAGTAAAGTATAAGATCAAAATCAACAAACAAGCCAAGGGTGAGCCCTGGTTCGAGGGTCTGTACACGTAGAAGCCTTTGTCATCTTCCAGCAGAATGTCTATTAATGCGTTTAACGCACTAATTCATTGAAAAGACTGTAACGTGAATCAGGTTGGCTTGAAAGGTCGGCCATTTTGTTGCCGCTCTCCTCCTCCGCGCTGTCGCTGTGGTACCCAGCGCTGAGGCTGGGATCGGTTTACTAATGCGGATAGCATGGGCATCTGGCGCTATGAGTGATGTGACGTCAACTTCCGGGACTGGGTGTCAGTAGCAGACTTTGCAATTGTACTTGGGATTGAAGGATCACATATTATCCACTTCTAGAATTTACGCATGCAGATTCGCGACGTTAAAAAAAAAATCGAGTACTGTGGCACAAAAAGGGCCAACAGACATCATCAGTCACAAAGCACGACAAATTAAGTGGCTGAAAATCCATCCGGAGAAGGAGCAAGTGATCCTTCGCCCGAGTAGCATCATGCTATTAGGCAACACAATAGGAGGAAATCATTTGTCATGACAGGCAATCAATACATATGAGGAGATGACAAAGAAAACAGATAACGCGCTTGCCTGTGACACAAAAGCTCAAAGAGGCCGACGTGCGAGGCAGCTACTGACTAACAAGGCACATTGTGTGAGTCAAACATCAGAAAGAACAAAAGTGAAAACCTAATACATATGCAATAGGAAACCAATAAGGATGTAATTAGAATCAAAACTAAGACACAAACAGTGACATGTGGTCGTACTTTCCCTTTTAACAAAAGTTGATTCATAACTATGTTAAACACATATGTGCTTAATGTAGTATTTCAGCCCATACCTTGGAATATTGATAGCGATACCTGGATGGTTATAAAAATTCCATAAAGCAGTAAAAAATCATTTGACTATCGCAGCCTAGCACTACAATAACTCAATGGGGCATATTAGCAAGACCCACGTTAAAATTATCGCCGTTTTAGCGGCAGGAAACTGCCGCTAAAACGGCGATAATTTTATCGCCGGTCTTGCTAATATGCCCCTTAGTTTTTTCAAAAAAAGCATTGTATTTTATTACATTTTTAGTGACATTAAATTGACCCAGGGGAAAACGCGAGCTGTGCAAGCCAGGTAAATGTGGTTATTTCTCAAAAAATCAGTCGCTCTTTTTCGACTGAAGAAGCAACAGTTCGTTTTCTAGGGAGCGGACGCTGAAGTTGGAGCAAATATGTTTCGCTCTTTACTTCTTAGTCTACCTAATCCTAAGAAAAAGAATCCCTGGTATGATGTCACTGGAAGATCTGACATATCTTCGGTGTCTTCCTCATTTTTCAAGAATGAGCAATAACACAAACAGCAGTACCAGCATTGCGCAGAAACACAGGATCTGCTCCCGGCAGCTTTTCGGGGTCCTGCACCTCATTCCGGGCCGAGTGTGAGCTGTGATTCGAGTTCAACACTGGCACACATCGCAGCGCAGTGCAAATCCAGCCTCTTCTGCTGATCCAACGCCTGGGAAAGGCCCGTGACCCAATACACAGCATCCCCTGTATCACGGAATTACAGAAGTCTTAACTGGGTTGATGTCAGTGGGGATAATGTCCCCGAATACTGAAAACACTTCTGTACTGTTAAACCTTCCCCTACACCCTTCTTCGACTTCTTAATGACTAAGTAGCTTTTAAACAAGCAGATAAAACTCTTAAAGACCTCCTTTGCATTGCCAGATCCGCTCTGAAACATAGAGCTGAGATTGAGGAACTATATGAAACAAATAATCTAGATATATGATGCCTCACTGAGATATGGTTAGAAGATGCAGCAGATTATGGGGCATATTATCTAAAAAGTGCGCTAAACATCGCAAAGCGTGTTTAGCGAGCACTTTTTTATCGCCGGCTATCGTCGGAATAATTTGCCATGCTAACGCTGTATTAGCGACATTTAGCGCTATGGCGATAATTATTCCAGCCATAGCGTGTTTTCCATGAAACATCGCTGGTTTTCCAGCGATGTTTCATGGAAAACGGCGATAACCTTGCTGATACGACCCTGTGGTCGTATCAGCATAATCCACCCCCCCATGTTAGATATGGCTAACACCTGCTAATTGCAGGTGTTAAATAAATGGCGATGACCTCGGTTAGCGCGACTTTTCACGTCGCTAACTGGGGCCATGGCCACCTTGCTAATAGGCGATAGGCCTGTTAGTGGGTGTTTCCCAGGTTTGTTCGTCGGAACGCCCACTTTGCATGTCATTAGCGATAAATATCGCTGACATGCAAAGCGGTAAAAACACGGGCGCTAATGCCCGAAAACTGTCTCTAACTGCTGTTAGAGACAGTTTGCTGATAGGGCGATAAGAATATCGGCGCTTTAGCGGCAAAAAGTGCCGCTAAAGCGGCGATAGTGCCCTTGCTAATATGCCCCTATGTTTTAGACAAATTGATAACACCCAACTTCTCAATTATGAGAAAGGCCCACTCCAACCCACGTGGGGGCAAGGTTTGCTATTATTTATACAAATACACTTAATATTAGGCAAGCTCATTTTCAGTGTACAGTTCAGTGTACTTTTATTGGACAATACTTAATCTGCAAAGTTAAATTTGGCACTTTTGTTTTCAATATCTTTTAAGTATATTGGCCCACTCAAACAACTTCAAGAAACATTGATGCACTGTGTAATAATATATATAATCTCAGTTTAAAGCAACATCATCTTTACATTTTAGGAGATTTCAAATTTTGGCTGGAACAAGCTCAAGGTTTTGCTTTGGAGTTTCTAAATAATATGCCTATCTTTAATTTATCTTTGCTATATTATGAACCTACCCCAAAAATAAATCAAATAGTAGATGTTGTTTTTTATCTTTCCTGACCTGCCCTGCCATGCCACTGAAGGTATTTACTTACCCTGGTCAGAACATTTGGCAATCCCCTTCACTGTAAACTTTAACAAGCAATTTATCCTTAACTATAGGAAAATATTGACAACATATAGAGATTGGAACCAGCTATCCCTATTTGAAATTTAATCAGTTCTAGCTTTTTTTTACCCTTCTAGCATTGTAACTTAATACTTTTAGGAATATAAATGATATTCTAGCCACATTAGATAAAAAAACTTGTTTAGATTCAACATCACAGGTAAAAATAGAATATCGCTCCACTGATCCCAAAGGTAGGTACCCTGCTTTATATCTGAACTGCCACCATTAAAACGTGAGATGCATTCCGCAGAAAGATGGTGGTGATCCAACTATAATCTTGTAGCTAAACCACTATATCTGCAATCATTATCCAAGCACAAACAAATGTAATACCATCATACATATTTATTATTTAGTAAATCTCATCAGAGATCATGCAATATAAATAATTACATTGATAAATAGAACCAAATAGGTAAGAATAAGATAATGTTACACTATAGGAGCATCAATTACACAACAAAGGTTATACAAAGATTAAAAAAACTTCTAAAACAATTAAAACCCATAATCTCAGTTTGTGGAGATATTATAAAAGATTGTCCTTTAGCAGATACACTTCCGGCATTTTGAAAAATAGGCCACAGAAATCTTCTTCTTTTAAATTGTACAGCTGGACAGACGAAAATAAAATGATTAAAATCTTGAACTCCATTGTTATGAAAAGTGCAGGAGTGATCTTTATATTTTAGTTGTTTCCAAGTCTCCTGTTATACTGCTAGCGGGAGTGCTTGTGCACTTAACAGAAAGAACATTCTCCCAAACGTGTGATGTAAAAACAGTTCAATGTATGTTTGCATTTTGTTTTTATCTGAGTGGAGTCTGAAATCCATTTATATTTATATCACTGCGAACAGTGAATTAAATTGATTAAAAAAATTCCAAGTCAAGGGAGAAATTCTTGCAGAAGGCACTATATGATTCCCTCCACTCAGAGATCTCACTAAATATGAAATATATTAGGAAACACTCTTGTCTGTGGGTTTGTACCTCTCCGGTAAAACTGTACATTTGTTGGACAGCATAAACATCAGGATTGTGCCAGGCTGACTCCGTGCACACACTCAGGATATGTTGGCCGGTATCCCTGTTAGCTCAGAGTGCACCATCTGCACCCCTAACCTTACAGGGTAGCACAAGTGTGTGTAACCTCAGAAAATGACAAACCTGATCCCCCAAGGAAATCCTGGCAACAGATTTAGAATCCATTCATTTGGTTACTGTTAGACCTGGCTTTTCCAGCGGGTTTGTCCCCATACTTTTTGCTTTATAGCCTTCTGTTTTGGAACCTGTTTTTGTTGGTTTTATGACTCTGGGCACTTTACCACTGCTGATCAGTGCTAAAGTGCATGTGCTCTCCCGAAAATTGTATTTATGGATTGATGAGTCCATGATTGGCATATTTGATTCAATGGTAAGTCCCTAGTACAGTGCACTGTGTGTGCCCAGGGCCTGTAAATCAAATGCTGCTAGTGGGTCTGCAGCACTGATTGTGCCACCCACATGAGCAGCCTGTAAATGTAACTCAGACCTGCCACTGCAAGGTCTGTGCGTAGGTTGGGACTGCCATGTCGACCTGGCAAGTGCACCCACTTGTCAGGCCCTAACCTTCCCTTTTCTTACATGTCAGTCACCCCTAAGGTAGGCCCAAGGTACCCCTGTAGGCAGAATGCAGTGTAAGTGAAAGGTAGGACATGCCCTGATGTGTGTGGCATGTCCTGATAGTGAAATACTGCCAATTTCGTTTTTCACTATTGAAAGGCTATCTGTCCCATAGGATTGAATGGGAGTTTATTTATAACATCTTATTAACGTCCCATTGGGACAAGATAGAAAGATGGAGTTTAGTATGCCTGAACTCAGAATACAAAAATACATCTTTTAGTAAAGATGATTTTTATATTGTGTGTTTGAAAATACCACTTTTAGAAAGTGGCTATTTTCTTGCTCAGCCATCCTGTGTGTGTGTGTAAGGGGGGGGGGTTGATGTGTGTCCTGCCTTTCCTGAATAAGTAAGGGCTGGGCTGTATTTAGAGTAGGGTGTGGAGATTTGCTTGCACCTGAATAGGCCTGGTCTGCCTTATACAATGCTGTCTTCACCTCCTGCCGGGAAACTGGGCCAGAGAAGACAGAACTGGTTTTGGCTGTGCAAAGAGCTCCTCTGCAACCAGAGAACAAAGGAATTTGTGCTATAAAAAGTGGGGACCAGACCCCTGAACTTTAGATCACTTTTGGACTTCAAGAGCAACCTCTGCCAAGGAGAAGAGCTGGAAGAAGCTGGAGGAGGAGTACTGTCCCTTTGCTGTGTGCTGTCGGGGTTGGCCTGCAGTAGCTGTTTCTGGCAAGGAGAGGAACTCTGTGTGTATCCTGCTTGACAAAGAATCTCCAAGGCCTTGAGGTAGAGCGTGCCCCCTTTTCAAGAATTCTCAAGAACAGCAAAGACTTCACCATCCTTCTGGGCACCTTCTCTGGAACCACTGGGTTTAGTCACAGCAGAAGAAAAGAGCAGCCGACTCTGTCACCGAGTCCATCGCTGGTTCCGTGTCCTGAAGGAACCGCAGAAGGCACCGCCGCACTTCGCACCGCATCTTTGGTCTCCCTGACGCCGCTGGGTGACCGTCACCGAGCCGTTGCTTGTACCGCGTCCTGTGGGCACCGCACTCTGCACCACCTTGCTTCACCCTGCCCGGACGTCACTGACACAGTCGCTACCCGACCCGAACATCCACCGGCTCCGTCGTCTGCACCGTGATCTGCCAGCACCACATCGAGCACCGCTACATCCACATCGTAAGCCTTGGTCTCACCGACATCATTGGACGACTGTCACCGAGCCGAAGCCCGCAACCGCCGTGAGGGCACCGAACACTGCACCACTTCCACTTCACATCGCAACCGCGACGGTTGCCCCAACCCACTCATACCAACAGGATCGGCCACAACGAGAAAGGTACTGTCTACGAGCCTGTCAACACTTTAGATGGCCCGTACAGACGGGGTCGGCTGGAACTGTTAGACTCTGTTGTTTTCAGCATTGTGGTAGCCCCGGACGGAGCCACTGACTCGGAAAAACTGTGTTTTTCAGCAAGTCTTGCAAATTGAAGGTTATCTTGCAAAATAACTATTTTTACAATATTGTATATTAGATTTTTGTCCTATTTGGTCTTGTTGGTTTAGATAAAGTTTTGCTTATTTTTCTAAACTGGTGTGTTGTCCATTTGTAGTGTTTTCACTGTGTTACTGTTAGACTACAATAACAAGACATAAATAGGGACCCTTGCCTCTAGTCAGGGTAAGGGGGATACACACTTTAGATAACCCCTGCTCACCCCCTTGGTAGCTTGGCACGAGCAGACAGGCTTATCCCAGAGGCAATGTGTAAAGTATTTGTACCAACACTTACAGTAACACAGTGAAAACACCACAAATGGACACCACACCAGTTTAGAAAAATAAAATACCTTTATCTAAACTAAACAAAGACCAAAATGACAAAAATCCAACATACACAGTTAAAAATATGACTTTCAAAAGGTTTCAAGAACTTGTAACATAGAAAACTATGGATGCGTGACTTTTCACCAAAGTACCTGTAGATACGTCAAAGTTCACAAGCCAATAAGCCGCAGCGTTGGAAAACAAAGAGATGCAACACTCCTGAGACCTTGTCGAGGCGATGCAACAGTTCCGTTGCACACAGAGGAAGGGTTGCGTCGAATCCGGTCTGCACGGGGAGTGATGCATCAATTCTTCGTGACGGTTACAGTCCGCGGGTGATGCGTCGGAAGAACTTGCCGCACGGGTACGATGCGTGGAAATCCGGGATGCGTCGGCGATCTATGCGGTGGCGTCGAGCGGCGCTGTGTCAGTCCCCTTTAGCTGCGATCCCTCGATGCGTCGATTCTTGCAGCGGCGACAGGAGCTGCGGCGGTTTCCGCAGCGGCGCAGCGATGCGTGCAAATTCTTCTCGCGCCATGGAGATGCGTCGGGAAAACAGCCGCAAGAAGAGCGATGCATCGATTTCTGTAGTTCTTTGAGTTTCTTCTTGCTTCCAGCTCCCAAACAGCAGCAAGAACCTCCAAAGGCCCCAAAACTGGCACAGGCACCTCTTGGCAGGCTAGAACTCACGGCAGCAGAGTTCAAGGGAGCTGAGGGTGAAGTCTTTGTGTCCCTGAGACTTCAGAACAGGAGACCAGCACACTTCAGGCCCTTGGAGATCTCCTTCAAGCAGGGGACACAGCACACAGCAAAGTCCTACTCCTTTCCTTGGCAGAAATAGCAACTGCAGGCCAACCCCAGACACACAGCAAGGGCAGTACTTCTCCTCAGTCTCTCCAGCTCTTCTCCTTGGCAAAGGCTTCTCTTGAATTCCAGGAATGATCTAAATTTCAGGGGTTTTAGGTCTAATACTTATACCCCAAAATGTCTTTGTTCTCTCTGTGCAAGGGGCTCTGAGCCCAGTTCAAACCAGTTCTGGGGGGCACTCTGCAAGTGCACAACAACATCCAATGTCAGTTTGAGCCTTGGCTCCAGACACACCACAGGGGGGCGGAGCCAGCATTGTGGAAGGCAGGCACAGCCATATTCAGGTACATGTGCTACTCCTCCGACCACTCCAAATGCAGATCAGGCCTATTCAGCCTAGTGCTGACTCATCCAGACTCCTGGAGGCACTGCACCTCCCCAGCCCCTGTCACTCCAAAGCCAGACAGTCAATCCACAAACAGACAGAGGCACACAGGATGGCTGAACAAGAAAATAGCCACTTTCTGAAAGTAGTATTTTCAAACAAACAATTTAAAAACCATCTTTACTAAAAGATGTGTTATTAAATCCTGAGTTCAGGGATACCACACTCCATTTTTCTATCTTATCCCTTTTGGAAGATATGCTTGTAAAATGCTACAAAGCATTCCCCATTCTGTCCTATGGGGCAAGATAGCCTTTAAATAGTGAAAAACGAAATTAGCAGTATTTCACTATCAGGACATGCCACACACACCAGTACATGTCCTACCTTTCACATACACTGCACCCTTCCCAGGGGGGTACCTTGGGCCTTCAATAGGGGTGCCCTATAAGTAAGAAAAGGGAAGGTTAGGGCCTGGCAAGTGGGTGCACTTGCCAAGTCGACATGGCAGTTAACAAACTGCGCACAGGCACCGCGGTGGCAGGCCTGAGACATCTTTTCAGGGCTACTCATGTGGGTGGCACCATCAGTGCTGCAGGCCCACTAGTAGCATTTGATTTGCCAGCCCTGGCACACTCAGTGCACTTTAGTAGGGACCTACTGGTAAATCAAATACGCCAATCAGGGAGAAACAATCACAATAACAATTTACACAGAGAGCATATGCACTTTAGCACTGATCAGCAGTGGTAAAGACCCCAGAGTCCTATAGCCAACAAACACAGGTCAGGAAAAAATAGGAGGAAGAAGCAAAAAGTTTGGGGGATAACCCTGCAAAAAAGGCCATTTCCAACAGTTACTGTATGCCTGCACAAATGCTTTACACACTGCCTCTGAGATAAGCCTGTCTGCTCGTGCCAAGCTACCAAGGGGGGTGAGCAGGGGTTATTTTAGAAGTTTATCCCCCTTACCCTGACTAGGAAGAAGGGTCCCTACTTGGACAAAGGTGCAAACCATTGCAAACTAGAGACCTCCTTTTCTAACAGTTACGCATGCATACCCAAAGAAATACACAAGAAATACTCAGCAAGGCATTTCAATATTTATTGAAGCATTGTGATTCTTATATAAAATATATGTGCTGTGATAATCAGTAGAATGAAACAGAATAGCGTAATTAGCAGTATAAGAATAGCGAAAAAGAAGAACAATTCCACCATTGTGCTATAACAGTGAATATATGCTGGCATAAAGGTACTGTATTATAGCGTACTCCTAGCTAGCGCTTCGTAACCTAGTATCCCTAGGGTGGGTGATCTGCCAAATCCCTGTCAGGTGGTTTAACTCCACATTAACTGTGAGTAAGTGTCATCAGGGTGCCTGTCTTGGCCGTAAGCTGGACATCCCTCTTTGCAGGGGTAAACAGGATTCAGCTGGGCTGGAATTCTGTCATAGATCAACCTCTAAGTGTCAGCGAAATGCTCTTCTCCCTTAAACAAGGAAGCAATGCTGTATGTATAACAACAACACCCATGCTGCAATGGCAAAGCCCCAGTCAGGCCACTATTGTTTATCCTAATGTGATAACTTCGTCGCCTACCAGACAACAATATGCAACAACATTTGAGCAAATGAACTTTATCCCTTGTATAGAATGTTTAAGGTGTCATGATAGTGTTCCTACGAAGTAGAAATGTAAGCAATGCAGTTTCAGAGACTATTATCCTGCACAGACACATAAGCACATTTATGTCAAAAGGCACTGTGTAAGAAAGAAGGTAATTTAAGAAACCTTGCTAAAACATGGGTTAAAATATCCATAAAAACCTAAAATCATAAAGAGCATTGTGCTACTTTAAACCAAGAGCATAGTGCAACCCAAAGTCTTAATATATTAAAATTGAGCAATCGTTCAAAAAAGGTAATCATTTAATAGCAATTTAGCATAAAAACAAAATTAAAAGGTTCACATGACTAGAAACTGGCAGAATGTTTACATGTTCCAAGAGGTAGACGAAACATTGCTTTTCCCAGCATCTGCAGATGATGTTCCCAGAGGCACCCATCAGAACAGATCCAAAGATCCACCCCCCTCAGTAGCCACCGAAGAAGGAACAGCCAGTGCAGAATCTGCAGAAGCTGAGCCAAGATCCAGATCACCGGGTGCTGAAGCATTGGAGGAGGGTACGAAAAACGCGTTCAGAAGCAACGGCAAGCATGAAGGACACTGGTACAAGTGAGCCGTTAAGGGTCCCACCAGCAGTTCCATGTCCCAAGTTTGAACCTGTTGCGTTCCTAGGCATATGTCCAGAGCACACTCAAAAGTGCACAGCAGACAGCAGAATACGGGCTGCATGCAGTGTAGCCATACAGGCCAAAAGAACAGGAACCAATGCTCATTGAGTTCATGAATCAAGGGTGCACCAAAACCTGTATCATGCGATCACAGCACAGGAGCACATATGGTAGTGCTAGTTCCATTTGGTCTCTTGATGAGACATCCATTGTGGAGCAGAAAAATAAAAGCACTGTTCCAACAATCAGGAACAGGACCAGAGGCAGACCCCCAACAATGCTCTCAAGCACAGAGTGTATGAATGATGGAATAACTCTGGAGACTATCTGGGAGATGCTAACCAACCCAGAGCCAATTGATTTGAAAAAATGGGCTCCTCCTGTGGTACTGGACATGTTGCGGTGCAAAAGCTGCCCAAAATGCAGTGGGAAATTAGTGCAGAGTATCGACTGTATCTCAGAAAACCATGCAAATTGTAGATCAAATGTCTCCTTTGCAGATGTTAAGGCTACATCCTTCTGGAACAATAAGGCTTTCAGTATGCTCAAAGCATCCAAGTGCACATTTGAAAGCATTATTTAAGGTCAAAGAGTCACCTCTCTAACTGTGGGTAAATGGAAATAGTCCTTGTGTGCAACAGGTCATGACATTAGAAACTGTTACCAGATAGGCAATGCCTAGTTTCATGCCACAATAGCTGTGATTGTTCAACATCAAATAACTCCCATTCGAGAGCAGTATGAAAGCCGGATGGATCACAGCTGCTGGAGAACCCTTCAGATAGCAGGACAAATTTGCCATGCACCATGAAGCGAAACTTCCCTACATACCAAGGAATGGCCTAAAGTACTCTTTCAGTCTGTCCCGCTAAGAAAAACACCAGTCTCGCCATTCCTACAGCGCTATCTATTAGGTAATATCCATGACTTGTGCACATATCCTTCTCTTGCCTACTTGATGGTGTTGGAAACAGTATTGGAAGTGAAATGTTGAAATTGGTAGAGAAATAATCCAGTGGAATATCAAATCCACGGAACGTATTTCTGCAACAGTAAATGGCAGTTTCACTTACTTCTCTATGTGTAACATAGTGTATATTGTGTCCTTTCTTGCCATGATTGTTTGCTGTTTTGTTAAGTTATAAGGTAAAAACAGGTTAGTGGCATTAAGGTGTCACCATGGTACGCAACCTGCACGAAGTGTCTGAAGAGTCCAGATTAGTAACATGATCGATCTAAGCTGTGACTGCCCATGTTATAAAGAGGACATGTCATTCTGTATTGCAGAAAACATTATGTTACATAGAGAGTATATCGTAGTGGACAATGCAGTCTTACCTTTATCAACTACTGCTAGAGCCTTTTCTAAATTTGCCCTGTCAATTTTGCGCAGTCTTTCAGCAGCTTCCTGCTGTGACACCTTCCACACTTTGTTTTATATTGCATACAAGAAGCGCTTTTGACATGTTTTTTGGTGATCTAATAAAAAGTCCTGTAGTCCCATGACATCAACGAGAAGTGACAAGTGTTGTTTCAACTGAGACAGTGTTGAGATTTTTAGCCAATCTAGGCATAACTTCCCGACACTGTAAGTCGTTACCACCCCAAGTGTTTTGTCTGCCCATAACATAGGTCGGGCCTACTGATCTTAAATCCTTTGGTGTCACCCAGGAAACATGCATGATATCCGTTAGTATCTAACAGCCACACTAACCATCCTCCCGAGTGGTCCCGGAAGAATTGTATAAACCGTTGCGAAGCATAGGGTCTAATATTTCCTCAGCACAATTTGTGAATCATTGCCAGAGACCCAGCTCTGCCCCAGCAGCTCCGCTGTTGTGCTGATGCCACTGCCCCCTAAGCCTCTCTGTAAGGTAGGTGTTCGAGGCCCTTCTCCACCTGCAGGCTCCTGCCTGCGCCTCATCCCTGCTGGTCCAGTGGGAGAGCCTAGCTCTTCTGCTGGTTCGCTGTTGTGCATCTACGTGTATGTGCCTGTTTTTGTCTGTCGTTTTGTTTACTTCTCATTGAGCCTTAATTTTCTGCCTTTAATTTTATTCTTCTGTCTTTCTTCTATTTTTCCTGTTTTTGTGCTCTTGTTTGTGTCCTCCATGCCCGTTTTTGCCACCCTTTTCCTGCTGCCTTGGTGGCCCCTCCCTCTGCCGGTTCCCGCTCCCGGCACCCAGCTTCACTGCCCTCCCCCTTCTCTATATAATAGCGGCTGCTACACGGCTGTGCGCAGCCGGCGCACTGCTGGTGCGCCGAAGGCGTGCCAAAGGCAAGCCCGTCTGCGCCCGTCTGCGACCCGACCGCAACCAGTGCCAGGGACCCTGGATCGCCGATCACCCACCGCTACAACTCAGCTGCCCTCCTCGCACTCAACCCCAGAAGGAACAACAACTGCCAGCTGTCTACGCCGAACACCACCCACGGCCAGTTCTCCTGCCGACACTGCCGACAAACCTTCACCACCCTCTGCACCAACACGGCCGCTGCCCCTGCACCGGACGCCAGCACCCGAAGCCCTGAGGTGCATCCTCCTCAACGCGCGCTCCCTGTACAGACATGCTGTAGAGATCTAGGACCTCCTCGACACCCTCTCACTAGACGTCGCCTTCCTCACCGAAACGTGAACCAACCCCACCTCTGCCCCCAACATCGCCACCGCCATCCCCTACGGATACAAGATCCATGGGAAGGACAGCCCCATCCGCCTAGGAGGAGGATTCACCATCGCACACAAGAGCACCCTCCGACTCACCACCTCCAGCACGAACGACTCCTTGTCCACCACCGAACACCTCCATTTCCAGATCCGGACCAGCCCCAGAATGACCCTAAGCGGCACCCTTGCCTACAGACCCCCCAGACCTCAAACAGCGTTCACCACTACCATCGCCGACCTCATCGCGTCCCACGCCTTCGCCTCCATGGGCTACATACTCATCGGAGACCTCAACTTCCACCTCGACAACCTCAGCGACCCCAACTCCGCCACCCTCCTGGTCAACCTCGCCAACCTCAGACTGAAACAACTCGTCACCACCCCTACCCACAAGGCAGGACACACTCTCGACCCCATCTTCGAAGGAAGTAACAACATCCACTTCAGCCACACCACGCAACCCCCCTGGACGGACCACCACTGCATACAGTTCCACATCGAAAAACCCACTGCCCTCAAACCTACACCCCGCCCTCCGTGAAGGAATTGGAGCAAGGTCACCGAGGAGCACCTCAGCTCCACCCTCTACAGCGATGCCCCCCCCACCTCGACTGACGTCAACTCTGCAGCCAAAGAACTTCACAGATGGATCACCAACTGCCCAGACAAGCTCGCCCCCCTCTGCAACACCGACAGACAGCGCCCCAGGAAGGCCACCTGGTTCACCTCTGACCTCCAAGAATCCAGACGCACCTGCAGGCGTCTCGTGAAGAATTGGAGAAACAGCAAAACTTCGGAGCACCGCACCACTTACAAGAACGCCATGACAGAATACCACCAACTCATCAGATCCACCAAAAGGACCTTCATCCAAAACAAAATCCACGCCAACGCCAGCAACTCCAAAGAATTCTTCAGCATCATTCAGGAACTCACCACGCTCCCCCTCCCCCCCAGCGAAGCCACGGACGTCACACCCTCCCAGGACCTCTGCAACAAACTTGGCTCCTACTTCCACCTGAAAATAAGATCCCTCTACGACAACTTCAACGAACAGACTCCGGACACCGAACCCACTGCTCCAACCAGCAACAACAACCAGCCCACCATCTCCTCCTGGACCCCAATGACCACCAAAGACACCGCATCGACCATGAAAGGCATTCACGCAGGAGCCCCCAGGGACCCCTGCCCTACGCACATCTTCCACAGAGCCGCCACCGCCATTGCACCTGAGCTACGACGCACCATCAACGCAACCTTCGAAGCCAGCACATTCCCCGATGACTGGAAACGCGCCAAAGTCAAGCCCCTCCTCAGAAAGCCCTTAGCAGATCCGAGCAACCTCAACAACTGCCGACCCATCTCTCTCCTCCCTTTCGCTGCCAAAGTCACCGAGAAGATCGTCAACGTTCAACTAACAAAATTAATCGAGGAGAACTCCATCCTCGACCCCTCCCAATCCGGATTCCGCAGCAACCACCCTTCTCGCCGCTACAGACGACATCCGCACCCTCCTCGACCAATGCCACACCACAGCACTGATCCTACTCGACCTCTCCGCAGCCTTCGACACCATCTCTTACTGCACTCTTACTGCCAGACTCCATGACGCCAGCATTTAGGGAACCGCCCTCGACTGGATCCGCTTCTTCCTCACTGGCAGAACCCAAAGAGTCAGACTTCCCCCCTTCCTCTCCAAACCCACAGAGATCAACTGCAGAGTACCCCAAGGATCGTCGCTCAGCCCCACGCTCTTCAACATCTACATGGCCCCCCTCGCCTCCATCGTAAGACAGCATGGACTCAGCATAGAATCCTATGCCGACGACACCCAGCTCATCCTCCCCCTCACTAAGAACCCCCTCACCACCAGAATCAGCTTCTGGGAAGGAATGAAGGACGTTGCATCCTCGATGAGCAGCAGCTGTCTGAAGCTTAACTAGGAGAAGACAGAAGTCCTCGTCCTTGGACCCTCCCCCTCTGCATGGGACAACACCTGGTGGCCCACCACCCTCGGCAGCCCCCTGACCCCCACGGACCACAGCCGGAACCTCAGCATCATACTCGACTCCTCCCTCACCATGACCTGACTGATCAACGCCGTCGCCTCCACCTGCTTCCACACCCTCCGCATCCTTCGCAAGACCTTAGAATGGATCCCCCCAAATCAAGGAAGACCGTCACCCACGCACTCATAACCAGCAGACTGGACTACAAAAACACCCTCTATGCTGGGATCAACAAATCTCTGCTCCACAAGCTCCAGACCATACGGAACACCGCAGCCAGACTCGTCCTCGGCATCCCTCGACACGAACACATTACCAAACACTTGCTGTGGTGTAGTTCCTATATATCCTATACAGGATCTGTGCGTTCGGATAACATAAACTGTGGGTTTAGTGGTGCGGATACATTAGTCTGTCTGTATCAGTTAGCTCACAGTGCCACTAGAGTCTCCTCTTATCGGGGAGAGAATAGTTCTTGGCAACCTCAGAACATGACAACCCTGATCCCCCAGGATCATGGAAACAATATACTACTTTTCGCTCAGTCACTCGTGCTCACTTAGTTTGTCTCAGAGATACACAGAATAAACATACTGGGCGTTTGTCAATAAAGGTTTATTGAACAGTTGTTATTCTAGTGTAGAATAGATGAGCTGCAACAACCATTAGATAGTAGCAGAGATATATGATTAGCAATACTACAAAAGTAAAGGGATGGTATAGTTCTACTATCTTGCAGAAATCATGAATATATACATGTACATAAAACACATGATAAAAGGTGCAGCCTAAAAGTGCGTACTCCTACGATGTCTCCCTAACTAAATGTACCTAAATGTACCTAGCATCTGTGTAGGTGTTATGCCAAGAATCCCTCTAGGATCTAGTCAACCCCATTACCTGAGAGTTTAGAGAATGTGGGACCCCGTCCTGGTCTCGAGTTGGACACCACGCGAGGGATGTCAGACCACTGCTAGCTGGGGCTTCTGCATGCAGGAACCTCAGCGTCTCTGGTCAGTGTGTCAGCCGGGAAGTCAGGGTCTCCTCTGTCTGTCTAAGCAAGACATGATGTATATATACCCCAGCCTCCCACAGGCTGTGGGAAGCTGGGGTGATTGGTACCCGCCGGGCAGAGACGAGCACAGACTGACCAGAGACCGTGAACAGACGGGCGGCAGCGAGGCTGCTGGGGATGGACTTTCAGAGATCAAGAGTCTGGCTGCGGACTGCCCAGTAGGGACTGGTGCTGACTGGAAGCTATGTACCTGCTGAATGACTGGATACTGATTTGGAGCAGCAGATGCAGAAATTGGATGTTTTTATACAACGTTGCGAAGCCAAATTTGAATGTATTTGACCATTGTCTTGAACGCATGACCTTTGAACATAATTACTAGCCTTGAGAAAGCCCTGGCTCATTGTGCCAAATAGGGCGAAACACGTGTCGGCTGTCTCCGTTTCCTTGTCTTTTATGAAAAAAGATAAAAAATGATAAAACAAAAAAAGAGTGAAATGGATTCACATGGTGACACTTGAAAATAAAATACTTTTCATCACCAAATATTATTCTTGGACTTTTGTATTATGCTCAAAAATAGGAATTATTCCATTAAATCATATCAAACTGTTTGAAGAAGAGGAACATACACTTACACCTTTAGTTCTACTTGCCCATACAAGGCTGTAAGGTCCAGAGCCTTGAGTGATGTTCCTCCAGTAGCCCCAGGAATTTATATCCAGCACCAGGATCTCTGGACCTTTGCTCACTTTTCTTAAAAATGATGTATATATACCCCTAGGTCTCCCCAGGGGTCCTACCTTGCTGTGTTACTGTGTCGGCCTAAAGGATGACTTCAGGCCTGAACTTTATACAGATATATTATACAGGCAATGGTAATCCTACTGTTAGTCCTGCTGTGCTTCCAAGAAGCCTCATGCATAATGTATGAGAATCAAACCAGGGAAAAACCGCGTTCTGAATGCAGTGTCATATCTGGGTAAAAGGTCAGTGCCTAAGAACCGTTATGTATGTAATGTAGGGAAGGATATAGGTGAAAGGTTGCAGTGTTACCTGCGCCTATATAGGGTACCTATATGGAATATAACACTGCAAGACCTCCACTGGCTCCCCGTCGAGAAGAGATTAACCTTCAAGATACTCACCCACGCCTACAAATGCCCCCACAACACCGGACCCCAATATCTCAATGAAAGAATCTCCTTCCACGTACCCAAGAGAAAACTCAGATCCGCCGTCCTCGCCGAATCCCCACGCTTCCGCAGAGCTAGAACTGGTGGAAGAGCCTTCTCCTACATCGCGGCAAAGACCTGGAACAAGCTCCTGATCAACATCAGACGCGCCCCCCACTCTGCACATCTTCAGGAAGACCCTCTAAACCTGGTTCTTTGACTGACCGGAGCTGCACCCCTTCCCAGCACCATGAGACCCTCACGGGTGAATAGCGCGCTTCACAATTCCCTGATTGATTTATTGATTGATTGATTGCCAGTTCGCAGAACCTGCAAATGTGGGAATGTTTGGTGTATTTACATCTTTTATCTTAGCCAGGCCAAGACATGATATTTGCTGCACAGTTTTGTTCAGGAAAATCAGTTGAAGTGGTATCTGGCATGCTCTAAATAATGCCTCCTTCTCCTGAACCTGCCAATCTTTAGTTCCCTAAATAGATTTTAAATCAACAGTGTTTCTCCAAAAGTGAAACCCTTGTGTGGACAACTGGGAAAGAAAAGATGAGGAATAAGTCAGCTTTGTATAATTGAGCATATTTTTCTTTGTTGGTGATGGTGTGAGTTTATAATAAAAAGACCCTAGGTCTGCTGTATTGTGACCAGAAAAATATGCAAACTTCTGTTTTTTGAAAAATACACAAATGTTTTTGAACTACCCTGTGGTGGTGTAGGGCAGTGTTCCCCTTGTGTGTTATTAAATACTTCACTTGAAGTTCTTACTTTATGCAAGAAGTGGTGACCATAATGTTGAAAACAGAACATTTCATCATAATTAGTCGTGCCATCATACATATCATCAGAGTTAAAGACTGTGGAATACCCTAGATCTTCTAGCATTTCATGCACTGCAACAATGCCCCAATCATGGGAGATAGTACTAGGGGTGATAATGTAATTCAATGAAATACAAAATAGATGTGGTATTTGCAAAAGTGCTGTTGGACCAAATATATCATATGATACCCTATCCCAAACAATTCCATCAATAGCCGAAACAGCAGAAATGTTCACCAGAGAAAGGTCTCTTCGCGTGATGAAAAATATATTGTTAAAATCAAGTTCCCCAGTTGCACAGCAGAGCGTTCTGGGAGATAATATCTGTTCAGAAGCAGAAAAAAGACTGTCACAAAACCACCCCAAAGGACGGGGAAGAATAATGAAATTATAATCCACAGGTATAGCCATGGAGGAACAAAGTACGTCTTCTTCAGCCAAAAGTAGAATACATGCAAAGTAACATGTAGGGGTGGAAGCGGAGGTGGGTCAGATGAATCTGAAGAAAAGTAATCAAAGTCGATGAAGTAACCTGAGGCTGTTCAATCTATTTTTTGGCAGTTTTGAAGGCTGTGAAGAACTGGAATTGTGGTACATTAATGTAAACACCATCCGTGTTAGGTTTCAGAATTGACATCTGTGTTTCGTGCAAGTTGATTGTATGGTAGTTGTTGATGTAGCAGGTAGAAGTGCAACTTCATTATGAACTTTTCCCAGCCGGGGAGAAGAAGCTTTATCACTGGTCAAAGTTTCCAACAGGCCTTTCTGTATGTTAGTGAGAGGAGACAGGTAACTACCCAGGAGCCCGCATGGCCTACTGTGTAGAACCGGCCACATAATGTGGTTTGATGAGAAGGGGGTATCTTCAACAGCCAGGAAAGGTACAGGTGCTCTGTAAGATGGCCTGAATTCTTTCTTGTCACTATCTTCTCTCCGACTGGTTTGCCAATCTTGGGGTTCCAACCAGGAGTTGCTGGCTCTTCCTTCACTTCAGCAGTGGTGGTTCATTTTACGTGAACATTACTTTGTGCATCCCGGAAGCTGTTCAGTTTCTGTAAAACATCCAAAAGTTCATTGATGTCAAATGGTATTTCAGCCACCACTGTACTAGGACAGTCAAGGTCTGGTACCCATATCTTAGCCCCGAATAGGACCTCAGAGGGAGTCCGACCACCCAGGAATTTTCTAAGCAGATTGTTGAGAGCTCTCTGGACCCCATATAGATGATGGACTGAACTGCAACCTGAACCCAATACCCTAGCTGGTAAAGACTGCTTTGAGTCCCGGTTCTTCCTCTCCACTACTGTTACCCTCAGGATGATAGGGGGAGGAGTACCGCATGGTCACATCCAATTTTTCCATAGTGTCTTTGTAACTCTTAGAGGCAAACGCTTGACCCTGGTCTGAGCGGAATGTGCCAACTGCGTATGTCTCGATGAAGACTTGCAGATCTTTTAAAACAGTTCAGGCGTCAGCCGATCCCTGTGGCCAAACCCATAGAAATTGAGAGTAGGAGTCCCCTGCAACCAGAGTGTATTTGTAAGGGGCCGCAGTGGTCCAGATAAACACAAGCAAGTGGCTTGTTTGAGATCAATAGAGGTGTCTGTGGTAGGCGTACTATGGTGGAACCCTTCATCTGCTGGCAGCTGTCGAAATTAAGGACCAAGTCCCTAGTCCATTTATGTAGACCTGACCACCAATAGCGTTGCTGCAATAGTGAAATTGTAGCTGCCACCCATGTGTTTGCAGATCCCAGGCCCTCTAGTGCTGCTAGTATCAAACCTAAGCTGCGATCTGAAGTTGGTATTACTTTATCCCCTACATCGGGAATATGAGCATATGGTATGTTTTGCACACTTAACTGGTTGTAGTACTCTGCTGGAAAGGCTTTCGGTATGTGGGTGTCATCACGTGCAGTGTTGACAGCTGTCATAATGTCTCTATCTATCTTCGTACTGGAATGAGTAATTGCAGCGACAGCAGCAGCTTGCACTGTTGCTTTTGCAAAGCAAAATCAGCCATTGAATTTCGTGCAACGTGTATTCCTACAAACCGGAGACTCAAGGTGTAAATCGCATGAGTCCGTGGCAAGCATTCTTTCAGCTTAGACACTTGTCCCTAGAGTGTTTTGTGCTTTTTTGTGTACCCTTTGGAATCTCTGAATTCATTCTGGCTCCAGTAGTGTAGATACTCATTGTAAGACTGGACACAATAATATGAATCACACACTTTTAGTGTGGGGAATCCGGGATCTGTATTCTCAAGTGCCAGAATTAGAGCTCTGAGTTCAGTCATCTGTGCTGTGCAATCACCTAGGGGCCCATTACGATACCCGGCGTAAATAAATCCGCCAGGCATGGAAGCGGCAAAAATCCGCCCGCACACACCGCCTGAACACCGACCACGCCATTACAATTACACAAACCGAAAACCGCCATCGGCGGAAAAATCACACAAAATACCGCCCGCCAACGTCCGAGTCGGAGTCAAACCGCCCGCCACGGACGGAAACACGCACGACAACACAAAACCGCCCGCCCTCACGGCCGACACACCGCACGTGAAATTACGATCGCACCGACATGAGCGCGGAAAAACCACAAAAATACCGCCCGCCAGCGCAAACAACGCCGATGAGAATCGACACGGCAGAAGCCATGGCGCCAACGTACCTGCACAGAAACCATCCGCACACAAAACCAATAGCACACAACATGGCCAACAAGTCCACACAGCAAGGCACGCACAAATACACAAGCACAGTACACATCCCGAAAACACCCCCCGGACAAACAAAAAATACAAAGGCCAGAACCCCAGACACAACACACCTGAAAACAACAGACCATGAGGACACACCCACATAGGTGAGTACAAAAGCAGCACTCCCACAGACCACAACCCCTTGCTACATTGCAAACCAGAGAGGAGAGGAGAGGACACAGTGACACAGCAAGGACAGCAGCACACCACAGAAACGCACACATCACAACCACCACCACCACCACCAAACACCGGCACCACAAACCCCCTGCACATTACACAACACACACCGCACCAGCACCACAAACACCATGGCACCACAAAGAATGCCCAAGTACACGCCCATTGAGCTGACGGTCATGGTCGACGAGATCATCAAGGTGTACCCACAAATCTATGGGAACATGGTCCAGCACACACCACTAGCCACCAGAAACAGAATGTGGAACCGGATCGTAGACCAGGTCAATGCAGTCGGGACCCTGCCCAGGAACAGAGGTGAAATAAACAAACGTTGGAATGACGTAAAGAGCCTGGTCAAGAAGAAGGAGGGCAAAAACAGAGAGCTGGCTGCCGTCACTGGCGGAGGGAATCCCGCGCTCTTTAAGACCTTCAAAGCGTGGGAGGAGAAGGTGCGAGTCGTAATACATCCGGAGATCCTCGCCGGGTTAGCAGGGGGAGTGGAGGCTGGTAAGTACAAACTAATGTATACCAGCACACCGCTATGTACTCACATGCGCAACTACCATGCCACAGCTCCCAGGGACAAACACCCCCATGTCCAGCACACAATACACAACACATCACACACACATGCAACAGACACCACCACACACAGCCCAAACCGAACAACTGTAAGATGCGTGGGGACATGTGTACACTCAGCCAGCCACGTAACCACCAACAGGTCCCCAAATATGCCAGAAGCGCCACAACGAGCACCCACCACACCCATGTGTCCGCCATAGCTGCACTAACCGACAAGTAACAGGTAAGTGGCAGGAACACAAAGTGCAGTGGGTGGGAGGGTGGACAGCCCAAGTACAACACACACCAGGCCCCAGTCCCACAGCACAGCAAGGAGGAGCATCCCCCACACCCCACAGCCACGTGTCAGCCACCGCAGTGCACAACGACAGCCGAAAGGCAGACATCACGGTCCACAGCAATCGGTGTCAGTGGGTGTCCAGCCACCCCACGACCCACAACACCCCCCCACCCCCACAGACCTGCAACATGGAGCACCCCCGCTTAGAGCCATGTGGCATCCAGTACAGTGCACGCACGAACAACTTGCAGGTGGGAAACTGGACAGGGCTGGATTACTGGAGGCATGAGGACCGTAACACGACCAACACATGGGACATGTCACGTAGCAGACGAACACGCAGCACCGCCCACCGTCACGAACAAGTGAACAATGTGCACACGGACATGAACAACAGACTCACACCCCACATGACCCATCACAGACATAGCAACACCCAAGGAGCCACGTCTGCATGCACAAGCCACACTGAATATAGTCCCACACGGCAGCCACTGTGCAACTCATCACACACAACCGAAACACCATTGAAGTCCTGTCCATGTAGCCCCTACTGCCTGTCAACCACACACCCCACAACTACGCCTATGTAAGACAAACAACACTAGACGCAACAGAGCGGAACAACATAAATGCACACGAACACCACTGAACCCATCAAACTCACAGACACACCATGCACATACAACATACCATCCATCCCATCCGTCAGCCCCAGTCTCATGAAAGGCATGTCATCCGCACAGCTGCCACACATACAGCAGTCACGCTAAGATACATGCCCATGACCAACCATGTGCCAGAAGTCAATGAAGCGCACGACACACTGTGAGCAACAACACACAACATGGGCCACACCCCCCGAGCACTGCAGTGATGCACATGGCACAGGGCAGCACGCACACCAAGGAGATGGGACAACTGCAATACGTTGGCTGGCACACAACCATCACTCACTCATAACGATGCGTCCAATGCCATGTCCAGTAATCACAACAGACAGCAAATATGCAGGCCATGTCAAGCATGCACACACCTCAAACCATGCACTGTCATGCTGCCACAACACATGTCACGTTCGGCACCCATGGCTCACAGCATGTACCCCAAAAGCATATTCCCTCCCAAATGCGAATCTGGGGCATGGCCCCCATGTTGCCATATGCGTTCCTAAGCATCCCATCTGAACACCAAAAGCAAAGTACAAACCAGACCCAGGATGGGCCAGGAGCCCGCATACACCAGAGTCACAATAAGTAGGGGCACAGCAACACACCCATCGGCATGGCCAATCCGTCCCATGCCACATGTGCACAGCACACAGTCCCATTGCCAAGCACACACAACTACAGATGCTACAGCCACACACACGCCTCCGGGAAACCCATGTACGAGATTGCACGAACTGTTAATGTCAGACGACAAATACATACTTCGCCAGGTGCAACACAATAACAAATCTCATTCTCTCCACAGGTGACGAACTGCTGGATGCTGGGGATGGAGCCAGCAGCCAGCACAGCCAGCCTACAAGCCCCCAACGAGGACACACGGATCTGGAGGATCTGTCCTCCTCTTCGGACACGGACCACCAAGCAGGCCCATCTGGTGTGGCAGGGCCCAGCCGCTCCCCAGGACCCCTCCTACCCACCAACCCATCATCCAGGGCTGCTGAACATTCCCAGCCCCCTGCTGCCACTGTCGTTGCGGCCACACCCACGGTCATTGTGGCCACTACCACTGCCGCAACCGCCACCATCGCCGCACCGACCACCACCGCCGCCACCACCACCACGTCTTCGCTGGCACCAGCCCCAGCGCAGGTGGTGGCCCGGCCGACTGGATCCACCCTGGGAGCCACAGCGAGGACCGTGGTGAGCAATGTGGCTAGTGGGCAGGCCGGTGGCAGCAGGACTGGTAGGAGGAGCAGGGTCAGGGAAACGCCAGCCTCCCCTGGGAGCCATGCCCTGCCTCAAATGGCCAGAGTCCTTGGGGCCTATGAAGAGGCCCAAGGACAATGGGTCCGGTCTGCTTCAGACACGCGTGAGGTGCTGGGGGTGCTGAGGTCCATGGACGCCCGTATGGGCCAAATCGTGGACCTCATGGGCCAGCTGGTGGTGGCGGTGAGGTCACAGCCAGGGACAGCAGCTCCCCCTCCGCCACCACCTGCCGGGGCGCAGGGTGGAGCAGCAGTGTCCAGTTCCCCTGCGTCCACAGCCAGTGAGCACACCTCAACCACCAGCATGTCGCAAGCAGGCACCCCCTCGCAAACGTGGAAGGGGCCGTCCGAAGTGGAAACAGATCTCCCGGGAGGACTTCGCACGCTCCAAACGCAAGTGAGGCAGCCAGCCAGCCTTCCGCCAGCCTTCCTTGACCAGCCACTGCATTGACTTGGACTACGATCCCACTCCACACAGCCATCTGGATGGCATGTGTGTGTTGGACTATGGACATAGAACCAGTGGGTACACCCTGAGCATCACGCAGCCATGACCGACAGCTCATTGTCACTGCACGCACCACTTTTGTCATCACCTTACACACAATCACATGTCACAGTTTGTAATAAATGCACCTTTTTCACTAACTGCTGTTTGTGCCCTGTGTTTTATTTGTACGGAATACAACGGCCACCTTGGGCGGAAAGGCACCTGATGCGTGGCATGGCAATTGAATCCGGAGGGCCTGTAGGGACCTAGGGGTGGGAGACAGAACAGGAGCACATTCAATGAGTGTGTCACACACCCATCACACAGTACATGTCAACAACTACAAGCAATGTACACACATCGCACAGAGCAATAGGGCACAATGCCACAGCCACCAACAGTGGCATACTACCCTGGCCATGGAGCGTTGACACACAGCACGCAGTGAACAAACGGCCACCCTGACACAGCACACACACACCTGCACAGATACAGCCACATCAGCCGTCGTACATGGACACTCACCGTCAAGTGAAGTAGCGGGCGATGAGCTGCTGACGCACATTACCAGCTTCCTCCTCTCCGCTGTCCTCCTCACTCGAGCTGTCCTGGTCTGCGGGCTGGGGCCCTGGTTGATCTCCGTCATCCACGATGAGGGGGATCTGCTTCCGAATGGCCAGATTGTGCAGCATGCAGCACGCCACCACTATCTGGCACACCTTCTGTGGGGAGTACGCCAGCGCACCCCCGGTGCGGTCCAGGCACCTGAACCTGGACTTGAGGAGGCCAAAGGTACGCTCGACCACACGTCTGGTCCTCCCATGTGCCTCATTGTAGCGATCGTCTGCTGGGGTGCGAGGATTCCTCAATGGACTGAGCAGCCATGCCCCATTCAGGTACGCAGAGTCACCTGGGTGTGAGGGACACAGAGAACCGTTGCAATTCCAACTGGACAGGGGACAGCATCGCACAACCAGCACGCTACACCACTCCACATACTCACCGACAATACAGGCACGATCCTGTTGCATATTGGACATCAGTCGTGGCAAGATGCTGTTGCGCATTATGTGTGCGTCATGGGCCGAGCCTGGGAACTTTGCACACACGTGGGTGATCACCATGTCCGCAAGGCACACCACTTGCACATTCAGGGAGTGCGTGTGCTTCCTGTTGCGGTACAGGTGCTCAGTGGCCTGTGGTGGAACAAGGCCGACATGTGTGCAGTCAATGGCTCCAACGACGTGTGGGATTCTGCCAAGGGCATAGCATGCACCCTTCACTGCCGCCAATTCACGAGCCCTGGGGAAGCGGATGTACCTGTTTCGGTACAGCATCATGGCTGCCAGTACATCCCTCAGCACCTTGCTGAACATGGGCTGGGACATCCCTCCTCCAATGCCCACTGTGTGCTGGAATGACCCAGTGGCGAAGAAATGCATGGCGGCCATCACCTTAGCCGTGGGGGTGACAGCAGTCGGATACACCCTGCGGGGACGGAGATGGGGTTCTAACATGGCACACAGTCGATGCAGGCTTGGCCTGTCCAGCCGAAACTTCCTAATAACCTCTGTATCGTCCATGTCCGCCAGCAATTGGTATGGGCGGTCAATGTTCGGTCTCCGCCTAGGGACAATGGCAGAGGACACATGTCAAAGCAACACGACACATAGCAATTTCGCATACACATCACTGACATGACTGAGCAAGCACATGAGCCACAGCCCAGCTGTCAAGCTGGGACGGCACGGCCACAATACACTTACACAGGTCTCCCAACAATGGCAATGGCTAGTGATACATACCACTGCCATGTGCATGCACATGGGGATCTAGGCCCCAATGACTTGCGGGGCGTGCTGATGGGGACTGACTGCATATCCGTCAAGCGGCAACGCCACAGCAACATGAATGTCTGCTGAGCATGGAACTGCTTCCGCGGCTGGATGAGTATGGCACACGACGATGACGATGTGGGCACAGGCTGAGCGGCCAAAACAAGTGGGACCTGTGGCACGAGGGGATATGAGACAGTAGTAGGTGTCAGCACTGCACCCTATGTACAGCACTGTACGGATCACACCTCCCGAAACATTGACAGGTGTCCACATTGACAGCCCCATGCCAAGACGGCTGTGTGCTTGCAGTCACACGTCACAGGTGAGAGGTTACATTGCACGTGCCAGGTGGCAGACGTACATAGTGGGAGCTGGCATGTGTGTGCATGTGTCTCCTGTTCAGGATCCACCAGATGGGCGCTGACTCTGTACTGAGCATTGGACACAGCATGTTCCGTGGAAGGCTTGTGTGTGTGGGATGGTGGCACTGGATGTGCCTCCGTTGGGTGGGGGCCATGCACAGGGCGGGTACGTCGATGATTGCGCATTGTTGGTCACGGTGGGTGCACCAACTGAAGATGTGTTGCCCTGTGTTCAATTCCTATGTAAGCATGATGATGGACTGTAGATGTGGGCAGACTACACATTGGTTGATGTGCTGTCTATATGCATGTGCCTTCACACCAGGCACAGCTGCCCCTGCACATGTGACCCCTGCTGGACTCGCTGCTGGGTCTGTAGAGCTGATGCACCTTCTGCGCGTGGGGCGGACAGCTCTCCTCACTTCCCTCACTGCGCATGTCATGACTTTGCCGCAGGTGACATGGATCATGGAGGGCCCACATGTACGCGTGGGTAGGCTACACATGATTGTACACTGGTCGCCACCCCCAGTCAGTGTTTCGAATGGGAAGGTTGTCGTGCTGGTGGTATGTTCGATGTGGCGGATGGGCGGGCCTAGGTGCGGGCTTACATTCCGGACATGGGGGGTAGTTGGATTGGCGACTAGTTGCAGTACACACGGGACACGTCTCTTCCTTTCCACATCTGGGTCATCCCTTGTACTTACTGACAGTGATACAGTCATCTTCGCCCCAGCCCTCATGTCCTCCCTCGCTCCCCCAATATGCATGCTCACCTGCGAGGCTAGCGCCTGCACAGGCAGCCCCAAGCTCGCACCAGAGAGGGCAAGGAGTGTATGTGTGGGTCCAGTTGCACGAGTGGGCTGTCTCAGGGTATGATGTGTGGCGGGACGCCGTCCACCTGCGTGGTGCCCCAAATGGAGACCCGGCCTGCATGGACTATGCATCACAGTCTTCGCCTTCCGGATCCGCCACCTGCGACACCCAGTGGCTGTGGCTGCCCTTGCGGCCAGGCCGCGTCCGTCTGTGGCTGATGGCCCACACATTCACTCTTTGGCCTCTCTGGGGAGGGCTCGGGGGTGGTGGCGCACGCGCTTGCACTTAGTCGCAATGGCATGTGGCGTGGTTGGTATGATGGGCAATGGATGGGATGGTGCGAGCCACCTCCCGTGACGTCAGTGCTGCTCGTGCTGTGGTGCGTCCCCCCTACACTTCCATTTGACTTGTGCCATGCTAGACGTTGAGGTTCTATTGCCTGCGTGATATGACCAGGAGGAGCGCGAGGAGACCTCTCACACACCATGCTCCACTGCCATCCCGTGCCCTGTATCGCCTGTGCGGATTGACTATGTTGGGGTTACACCTGGTCGACTGGGGCTGTGTGTGCCTTGTCAAGGGGCATGGCGGGCACACAACAGGATCCAGCTTGTCCACAGAGGGTGGGCTGAGGTGCGCCTGGCACCGCTTTGTACGTGTGCCCGGCTGCTGTGCACACACGTGTTCACTCCCCTCCCGACAAGTGTCCTCTCACGATGCCCAGGGAAGCGGTGGTGTACTGTTCATGACCCCTCCCAACACGGCGTGCTCCAACTTGGCATGTGCGCATCTACCCGTCGCACCCACCCACCTGAGCACTGCGTCCATACGGCTTCACACGACACATGTGTGTCTTCCACAGTAGTGCTACTCATTTGCGTTGACATCCAATACCAGTGGACTACATGGTCATGTCACGACTGCCGTGTACTTCACATACTCTCATCCTCTCTCATTCGTACTTGTGAAATGAGTCAGCGGAGACAGTTTTGGTTTCAAACATTATATTGAGTCTTCTGTCCTCTGTGATGCAGTATAGTGGACACTACTGGCAGCGGAATACATGTTGAGGATATACTGAGCATGATTGCAAATGGGATAGGGTGTGGGGTTACATGTGATTGGCTGTTGCATGTGGGATGTGGGCTTCAGAGTGACATCTGCTTGGCCAAGGCTGTGCTAATGTACATTTACGTATAGCTGCGGAGCTGCGGACTTTGACACAGACGGTATACATGTAGCCTACCAGACCGCTTGGCATCATGGGCACAGTCCATCTCAGTTCCATGTGACAGGTTTGCTGCGGTTGTTCCTCATGCACGCGTGCATGTGAGATGACATCAGGGCATGTGCTTGCGTGCATGCAGCGGCGTGCCACTTGTTGTTGCACTGTGGTGGTTACTGGACATGTCACAGTCACTGGGGTCGTGTTGTTGTTGTATGCACTTGTCGTCCATGCAAAGGTCCTGGTATGGGATTCCCGGGGCGGGGGTGGGAGGGGTGCAGCACCCACAGACTCCAGGCGACCTATTCATGTCCACTGAGCGGTGTGTGTGTCCATGGGCGCTGGATCCATGTCGTGTCCTGGTTGTTCGTGCAGTTCCGTCCATGTGGGTGCGATACACAGAGCCCATGCCACTGCCTCCCACGATGCATGCGGTGTTCCTGGATGTGATGGGGAACAGTGTGCATGTCCCGGTCATATCCGATGTCATGGCGATGTCGTTGATGGTGTGGTTACAGTTGCCGGTCGTTTGGTATGGCTGTTGTGGTGGTGACTGGCCAGTCCGTGCGGAAGCTGAGCATGGGTGCGGGGTTGGACATCATAGGTCACTCGGGGAACCTGCGTTGTGGTCCGACGAATTTACAGGTTGTCAGGTATGCGATGCCGTCCAGCAGGGCTTCCATGTCATTGGTGGTGTACATGTTTGCCAGCCAATGTAGCGGATGGTGGCTGTCAAGGTGTTGTTCGTAAGTTGTCCCTTGGAGGACCATGATGGGGCATGCTGGGTGACATTCGATGTAGCTGTTCTCGATGATCCGTCGTGTGGAGGCACAGTGGTCCCATTTCAGTGCGGGTGCGATGTTGGCCACATACGCCATGCCCCCATAGGCAGAGCAGGCCCTGTCGTGTGCGTCCAGAGGGAGGAGTGGTGGTAGCAGGTCCGCCTTCAGACATGCCGGGTTGGAGAGGCATATCTCGACGGGATGCTGGTAGGGACACCTCCGACAGTAGAAGACGGGCATGACGCAGCTGAACAATGTGATGCGGTAAGTCAGTCGGTAACTTACGTTCAGCAGGGACAGGAGATCGCATCCCAATGTATGGAACAGGTTGGTTTTGTACAGCTTGAGCTGTTCGGCGTAGTTGGGTAGGTGTGTTGCGGTTGCCATTTCGCAGCGGTGCGTTGTGGTGGCGTGCTCCGGCTGTGTGTGCAGTCTGCAATGTGCACGCTCCGAGGTTGCTGTGAGTCTGTGTAGTCGTAGGGAGACAGGACTTGTGTTCTGTTTGCTTGTTTGGAGGACACGGGCCCTCTTCCCACATGCTTCTCAGACAGTTCAAGGTCAGTGATGTGTGACTCCTTCCAATTAACTTGCATGTGGCCGACATGGGGGAGTGTTTTCTTCTTTCTTCCCCGTCCGTTGTGTGCTTCTGTGATATGCGCTATCTGCCCTGTGGTCGGTCTCCTTGGCATACCTGTGTTGGTCTATTCTTGGACAATGGCTGTATTCACCGGCTTCTGTCGTAGGGCTGTGGTTTCGGAGTTGGAATGGAAGGTCATTCAGTGCTGTCTGCTCTCCCTTGTGTGGGCGGCAGGCTGCCTTTCCGCTCTGCGTTGGGCCTTGTGTGTGAATGTTATTCTTGGGCCACCTGTTGTCGGTCCCCGGGCTCTTTGGTGTTCCGTTTTATATGTCTTGTTCATATGTGCAGGGTGGTATGGGTGTTTCAGTGTGGTACTGGCGTTCCTCTTCCCGAAGGGCCCTGCTTCTCCTAGTTGGTGTTGCCGCCGCTGTGTGCTACGCCATGTTTGTTACACTGGGGTGTGTCCTGCTGTTGCGTGACTTCACTGACATGTGTGCGTCGGTTGTGTGGCGTTGGGTGTTGTCCGTGAATTGGGCGTTGGGGACATGTCTGTGGCAGGCCTGTCACGTGTCATGTGCGTTCGGGGTGGGGCTGATGTGTGTGCTGCTTGGTTGTGTCCCTGTGTCTGTGTGCGACGCATGCATGGCGCTGCGGTTGGCCTCTGCGTTGTGCGCATGTGTGGCGGCGTCATCGGCGCTTTGGGGCCGTGACGGGGTGGTTGGTTCCTAGTCCCAGGTGGTGTGTACACATGTGTTCCGCGATGTTACGATTTGGCCTGTGTGTCATATGTGGATGCAATGGTGGATGTGTAGTGTACACGCGCTGGTGGGGGTTGTCCGCTTTTCCGCCCTTGCACTGTGTGCGCTGTTTGCGTGCACTTGTTGTGTGTGTGCCTACCTGCGTCTCCGCGGTACGTTGCGTCCTTGGTGGTGCATCAGCAGAAGCATGGGGAGGGCCTGCAGTGCTGGATTCATGCTCGGGGAGCCGCTTCTTCGTTGTCCGTGCTCGGCATCCGTGTTACCGCTTCGGTTTGTCGTACGGTATCTCTTGGCCGTGGGAGCCGTTTGTTTGCGGCATCGTAATTTATGCGCCGGGCGGGACGTGTTTCGTCGGACGGTGTGTGTCAGTTGGGCTGCGCCGCTACGTGTACGGGCGCACTTTGATGGCGGACGGTGTTGCTGGCTTGCCGGCGGTGTTTGGCCTACTTTTCGCATCGTAATTGGACGGGCGTGTGGACTGCTGCGTGCCGGCGGTAACTGGTGCTTTTTGCATCCGCCAGCACGGCGGTGGTGCTTCCGCCCGCCATCGTAATGAGCCCCCTAGTGATTGTGCATAGGTCTTTTCAGGGTGGAATTCACCATCCTGCATTCTACCCTTAACAGCGGCGCACACTGCTGAGTATTGGTGTTTTGTCCCTACGGCTGGCTGTGCAGAACCGTCAGTATAGATGATGTAGTCATATTGATTGAGAGACATAATTTAATTAGGCAGAGGGTATTCATTTTCATATTGCAGGTATGCTTGTGTTTGTAGTGTAGAGTCAAATCTGTAGTCTACATCTATCGTGGTGAGAGAGATGGCCCTCTTTATCCATCTTGGATGTAATGCTTTTGCGTTGGGAGCGCTGGCTTTCATGACAGCCTTTAAGGCTAGCACATGAGTCATGACAAATATTCGTTTTCCCTGAGCCAGTGTCCTCCCTCTCACCACGCCAGTCTGTACCACCTTCAGAATATTTTCTGTCGCTGCAAAACGCATATGAACATTGGTGTATAAATGTGTTTATATGCAATTGTTACTGTGTCTCCCTCATTGAATGTAACATAGGTATATCCTGATGCACCTGCAATGATACAGATCACCAGGTTTGTTGTGTTTACACGTGTGTGTAAGTGTTTTGAAGCTAGCATGTCAGCTTGTACTGAATGTAAAATCTGTGTGTGTTCAGTTGTCCAGTGTATGCTTGAAAAGTTTGGATGAATCAAGTCGTAGAATGGTTTAATCCATTCTGCAGAATCTGGAATGTATATTCTGCCAAAATTCAGGAATCCCAATATGGATTGAAGTTTTGCAATGTGTTTGGTGGTTGTAAGAGAACGCACTTCTCTAAAAAGTGTGTTACAAGGCGCAGTCTCCACCGCGAGCTTTCTCACGCCCCGTATGCTCAGGAAGGTTATCAGATGGCTCCCAATCAACACCAGGCGAACAGTCACGCAGGCTCTTGTCACCAGCAGACTCGACTGCAGCAACTCCCTCTACATAGGAATTACTGCTCAACTCAAGACGAAACTCCAGATGTTCCAGAACACATCCTTGACCTCCCCAGACAGACACACATAAACCCTCACCTCAGGAAACTCCACTGGCTAGCAGTCATGAAGAAATGCCAGTACAAGCTACTCACCCATGCATACAAGGCATTACACAATGAAGGACCTGCTTACCTCAACCAACGCGTGACCTTTCACCAGCTCACCAGGAAACTCATATCCACTCTCCCTAGCTGCCACCTGTCGAATCTGCCGGACCAACAGTGGCGGCAGCTCGTTTTCCCTTTTGGCAGCCAAGACCTGGAGCGACCTTCCCCTGCACCTCAGAGCCTCACCATCGCTCCAGCAGTTGATAGCATCTTGAGACCCTCACGGGTGAAGCAGCCTTATTGATTGATTGATTGATTGATTGAAGGCTTTTGCCTTCACTTGACAGCTCAGATCCCAAGAATAGGACATTGAGGTGGGCTATTTTTGATTTCTTAAAATAAATTTGTAGCCCATGTGAGCAAATCCCAGAACAATTTGATCTACTCTTGTCAAGTATGTAGAAAGGTCACCATCCATCAAATATATGTCATCAACATAGGACAATGCCTGGTCGTCAAATTCTTCCAGAAGTTCTGTGACCCGTGCTGAGAACAGCCCCGGGCTATTCCTATACCCTAGAGGTAATCAACTGAACTGTTTTTGAGAAACAAGAGTGCTGAATGCTGTCAAATTTCTGCTTTCAGGCATTATATTTTGGCAAAAAAATCAATTTGAGATATCCAATGTGGTTTTGTATTTCCTTTGCACTATGTTGCTCATGGTGAGCAGACAAAATATCGAAAATAATATATCGATATACAAAAATATCGAAGTTAAAATATCGAAGGGACAGAATATCGAAGGGACAGAATATCGATGGACAGAATATCGACCCTAAGGTAAGTAATATCGAATTTTTTAATATCGATGTTACTAATATCGATATTTGTATTATTGTTATGTATTTTGTTATGTTTTTAATATGTATGTGTTATATGTGTTTTTGTTAAGTGTTCTACTTGTTTAAAAATATATGTATACAATTTTTATATGTTAATAAAAAAATGTAAGTGAATTTTTTTTTTTTGTACTGTAGCGGGTTGTGGGTTTATAGGGGAATAGGGTGGGAAGTAATTTAATTATACTAAATTAATTATTAATTTTTAGGAATTATAAATTAATTTTAATTATTTTTGGCGTTTAAGTTATGTAGCGGGTTGTGGGTTTATAGGGAATAGGGTGGGAAGTAATTTAATTGTAATTAAGTTATAATTTATTTTAATTAATTGTTATTGATAATTATATAATTGTTAATTAATTAATAATTG
>CAWUFW010001665.1:735000-737500 GCA_963921515.1 Calotriton arnoldi
CCCCACTCCTGAGAGCTTGGTTGTCCAAGCCTCCGCTTCCCAAACCGCCTTCCCTACCGCCCTCCGGATAGGGAATCCAAACGCCTGGATCAATTTGGGAAGAAAGGTTTTTCTTCCTCCAGTGCTGGCTTGCTGTCCATCAACACCGCTTGTCTTTTGGGCCGATATACCCACTCCTTGTGGGATTCGGTGGCGAATGTTTTGCCCCAGTGTTCTGAGGAGGTCCAGACACTGCTTTCCCGCGCCATTGCGGAAGGAAGGGATGCGGCCAAATACACGATACGATGTGGCCTTGATACCGCCGACTCGCTGGGCAGGTCTATTGCAACGACGGTGGCGCTGCGACGCCACGCCTGGCTGAGAACCACTAGTTTTTCAGGGATGTCCAGAATACTCTCATGGACATGCCCTTTGATGGAGTCGGTCTTTTTGGGTCCAAAGCAGACCATGCGTTGGAGCGCTTTAAGGACTCACGGGCTACTGCCAAGTCCCTGGGCCTTTCTGCTACACGCCCTCCGCTGTCTTCTGCTTTTCCCCCTATCGTGGCCACGGTAGGGGCGCCCTTCACGTCAGCAGCCCAGCCACCGGCCCGCGCAGCAGGCGTCTTCGCGTGGCCGAGGACGTGGATTCCGCCGTGGCGGATCGGGCAACCAGCGTGCGGGTCAGGCCACCACCTCCAACCCGTCCGCGGCCTCCAAACCCTCCTAGTCCCTCCTTTCAGGTGCACAGCACGCCAGTAGGGGGCAGGGTCCGCCATCACCTTCCCCACTGGCGTACCATCACCTCGGACAGGTGGGTCTTGGACATTGTCCGAAGGGGCTACTCCCTCCCCTTCGAGTCCACCCCCAGCCATGCCACCTCAATTCCACCGCATGTCAGGGGATCACTTGGTACTTCTGCAGAAGGAAGTCACGGCCCTCTTGGCCAAGAGGGCCATCGAGCATGTTCCGACCCCAGAAGTAGGGCGTGGTTGCTACTCCCACTACTTCCTGGTGCCCAAAAGGACAAGGAGGACATGCGTCCTATCTTGGACCTCCGGAACGTCAATCGCTTCCTCCGGAAGGAAAAGTTCAAGATGCTCACCCTAGCTCAGGTCTTGACTGCCCTCGACCCTGGAGTCTGGTTGGTAGCGTTGGACTTGCAGGACGCGTATTTCCACATCCCCGTCCTGCCGGCCCACCGGCGTTACCTTCGGTTCACGGTAGGCCCCGAGCATTTTCAGTTCACCGTGCTCCCCTTTGGCCTTACCAGTGCCCTCGGGTGTTCACGAAAGTGTTGGCGGTGGTCGCAGCTCATCTGCGCCGGGCAGGGGTTTCAGTCTTCCCCTACCTCGACGACTGGCTGCTGAAGGCGGGCTCGTCCCAGGCAGTCGTCTCCCACCTCCAGACTACGGCCGAACTCCTGCACTCGCTGGGGTTCTCCATCAATGTGCCGAAGTCGCATCTGATTCCTTCTCCACAGCTCCTTTTCATCGGAGCAGTTCTGGACACGACGCCGTTTCGGGCCTATCGTCCCGAACGGCGAGTCCGGGATATTCAGGCTATGATTCCGATCCTTCGGCCTTTATCCTGGGTTTCGGTACGGATGACCCTGAGGCTGCTGGGCCTCATGCATCCTGCTGGTCAATCATGCCAGTTGGCATATGCGGGCTCTGCAGTGGGACCTGAAGTTCCAGTGGGCGCAGCACCAGGGCAACCTGTCCGATCACGTCCAGATCTCGGAGGGGACTGCAAAACAGTTGTAGTGGTGGCTCTCGAACCGGCAATGGGTCATGGGCAGATCCCTCTCCCTTCCCCAGCCAGAGCACACAGTTGTGACGGACGAGTCCCTTCTGGGATGGGGCGGTCACATGGGAGAGGTGGAGATCAAAGGCCTCTGGTCTCCGGCGGAGTCCCGGCTCCATATCAACCTTCTGGAGCTCCGGGCGATCCGACTTGCACTCAAGGCATTCCTTCCCTCTGTCAAAGGGAAGGTAGTGCAGGTGTTCACAGACAACACCACCGCCATGTGGTACTGCAACAAACAAGGCGGGGTGGGGTCGTGGACCCTTTGTCAGGAGGCTCTGCGCCTCTGGACATGGCTGGAACATCAGGGCATGTTCCTGAAGGTTCAACACCTGGCAGGTTCACTGAACGCCAGGGCGGACGAACTCAGCCGCAGGTGCATGATGGATCACGAATGGCGTCTTCACTCGGAAGTGGCGCAAGGACGCTTTCTACAGTGGGGAGAGCCTTGGTTAGATCTATTCGCCACCGAAGAGAACGCGCAATGTCATCAGTTCTGCGCGTTGGAATTTCCAAGGCGGCACTCGCTCGGCGACGCTTTCGTCACGAGTGGAGTTGCGGTCTGTTGTACGCCTTTCCGCCTATACCACTTCTACCCAGAGTGTTGAAGAAGATTCGGCACGACCGGGCCCAAGTCATTCTTGTGGCTCCGGACTGGGCTCGAAGAGTTTGGTATCCCGAGCTACTCAATATGAGCGTAGATCCCCGATCCGTCT